>BSBN01001425.1:14200000-14789902 GCA_027924645.1 Cunninghamia lanceolata | reverse complement strand
TGGAAAAGGCACACCCCAAAATCTTATAGGTCCCTAGGGCCACTACTAAAAGAGGAGGTCCACCTGCTATAAATTTCAAAATACTTAATAACTATAAAAAAAAATTAAAATAACATTTAATAAAAATTTACAAGTGTCGACGAATTCTATTTGACGATTACGGTTGATTTGAGCTCCTTTTGAATAGAGGCAACCGTGGCGATGAAAAAGCCCCGTTCCCCGCTAATTGAATTAGCAATGTTTTATTTTCACACGCAATATTACTACTACATGCAACTTCTTCTCGCCAAATGTGCCAGAATCCACCAAATATCGGCAGGGTGGAGCACGTTGGGCATCCTCTACCGTTGAAGCTATGTCCCTTTTCCTATTTATTGCCTGCCCTCTTTCAATTTATTTCTTGCTTCCCAACTTTCCTCTCCATTTCTCTCATCGCATACATCCTCTGCCCAGAGCAATTCAATACAGTAAAGAATGATGCGTAGCGTGGATTCTCACAGAGAGGTGAAGATGACAAAGGACGAGCATAGCCATGATGATTCTGGCGGAAGCTTTAGCCGCCTCATGCGGCGCGTCTATTCATTAGAAGATCTGCTCAAGAAATTGCGGTGGGAAAGAAGTGCAGTGCAATCAGAAGCAGAAACAGAGGCCAAAGAGGAAATTTGGCAGGCTTGGCCGCAGTCAGATGGGGAAGCGTGTGAATTTCGGATGCCTGTGAATTACCCGAGGTATTCCAAGGCTGACTACGAATCAATGGCGGAATGGAGGCTCGACTTTCTATTTTATAACTATGGTTTGGATGTCAGGGGTGATGTGGAATACAAGCGAAACTATGCAGTTGCTGCCTTTCTCTGGCCTTGAGATGCCTTTATAATCACATTCTTGTTTTAGGTCTACTACTTGTGGCTATGGCTTTCGTTACTCCACTGTGTTTCTGGCTTTTGTTTTCACGGTAATTGGGAGATGTAAATTGCAACATTTGGGTTTAAATAGAAATAAAAAAATCCATTTGTTATGGTTTCTGCTTCACCATTGGTGAATTGATGTTAAAATTAATTATTAAAGGCATCACAGTGTTTAAATGTTTCTCAAAGAAACGATGTTACTTTCCTTTTTTATGTCTGTGAGTTTTGATCTGTGATTTATTCTTTCAGAAGTTTGATCTGTGTTTTATTATTGTTTTTACATTTACAATGGAGGCTGAACCAGTATATGGATACAAATATTACAAACAATTTAATAAGGAACCAATATATGTTTAGGGTCGAATTATTTTTTTTTTTGGGTGTTTTTGACAAATCCATGGTTGATACCCCTGAAACAATAACTTTAAACTCTTAAATAACATAAGAAAAATCCCAAAAAAGTTGTTAAAAAGTTGTTCAAATCCATGTAGTGCTTAAGAGCTTAAGATGTACCTCCCCTTGCATATAAAAATTTTTGGATTAAAACTATGTAGGAAATTTATAGGTACATGAAGATATCTATTCTGGAAGAGAGTAAAATGTGACAATTTTAATAGAAAGGCGTTTACAGCATTGGGGTTTACGGCGACTAAATAATCGGTGCATTGAGTACAATGCAGGGGCACTTTACGAGAGGTGAATAGAAAGTGAGCGAAGGTTGTTCAGCCTGTTTTTTAGGCGTTTCCTCGCCTATTTATTGAATGTTAAGAATTGAGGAACGGTATTATAAGAGTAAACTCAATGTGTATCAAAATGGTTTAGCGTTCGTCACACGTGAAGTTTATAACGTGGTAGGTTGAAACTTGATACCGTGAGAAGATTCATGATTTGTGTCGGTGGATTTATTGTGTTTATTTATATACATATCTACCTCCACCCCGTTCGCCTATTGTACAAATGGTAGTTGTGACATTTGTCAAATGCCATTTTTATGCTTAAATGTGTTTGGTATTTAGAAATTAGATCAATTATTTTCTAGAGAAGTAGATTTTAGAAATATTTAATTATGGTTAATTTTCTTAAATTGTAATTCATTAATTAATATTTTTTATTGTTAAAGATGAATTTATTTTCAACATAAATAATTATTATGTTATTTTTAACATAAGTAATAAGTGATTGTTGATAAATTAATAGGAAATTTAAAATCATTCTTAATAGAGTTATAAATTATAGGAACAAATTTAGAAGTTTAAATAAGAAATTCAAATGTATAGAGTTTTTATTTTTAAATGTTATTGTTTTTTTTATTTTCAAATGTTAACTATGTTTTTTATTTTCTTATGTCAACATAAGTCTAGTTTTTCTATTTCCAAATACCTATATATCTTATAATCTAATGGCTTAGTGACTTAGGGAGATTTTGGTTGTTGTAATATTTTTTTATGAGAGGGTGGTTGGATATGTCTAAACTCCTATTAAGTTTAGAAGTGATATCAACAGAAGCATTGGTGTTATACGTTTATCTTTATTTGATCTTTACATTCATGAATTGGAGCACACTCTTGCAAAGCTAGGACAAGCTAGCACTTACACTCTTAAGAGGTGCAATGGATATATGGTGTGGACATGTTTTTTAATCAAATCCATTTATTGAAAAGAAAGCATGTAAGGTGGTGAAAGAAAAATTATTTTAAAATCATTTTTTACATTCTTTCAGATTATATTTCCATTCATAATTCCTTTGGCCAAGCATGAGTTGGTTACGTTAAAAAATGGGCATAAGATAGTCAAAATAGGAGTTTATAGAAGAAAAAAAAATCTCTTAGCTCTATTGCTAATGTAAATCTTAGAATCCAACAAGCATGAAAAATAACATTCACAACTTCACTATTTCTCTTACATTCAAATTTACATTTTTTTATAAAATACATTTATTATATAAACAATATTTTAATTAAAAAAATTCTCTGCAATTTTATTTATGTTAATTAAGCCCATAAAATTCCTTTTAATGATCTTTTCTCAATCCATTATGTAAGAAAGGGACCAAACCCAAAATAATACTCACAAATTAAAGTTTTTGTCATTATATGTGTATTTCCTAAGCTAGATTTGTGTAACATGTCTTCTCATATTACCTGGATTTACATTCCCAATTTACTAGCAAGTAAATAATCATAATCATCATAAACATTTGTTTTACTAACACAGTAATCATTTGCATAATCAATACATAAAAAACATATCTTTTCTGAATATTTTCAAATTGAAAATTCACAACATATTCAAAGATAGCATGTTAGTGAAATCCTTCACTTTACGATTGCAATGTCTTGCTCATCGCAATAAAGATAAATTTACATAAAATTGGACTGTCAAAATGATATAAATGAATATATTACATCTGAAGTTTTGATATCTATCTTCATAACTCTTGGCTTGTCATCTGCTTGGGAAGGAGAGCATCACCCAAGTGCTTTTCTTTCAACCACAGACCGGCAGTCTCCCGCACACCTTCCTTCCCGGAAGTGGCCCTACCCTTCACGAAGGGAATAGATATAAATAATCAACAGGTTTTGCCAAAGGAAAGGCATGGAGAGCTTCGCAGATACTGGAGTTGGTTCACAATGATTTGGTCGATCCTTTTCAGCATCCATCCTTCAACAAAGCAAGATATGTCCTAACATTCATTGATGACTTTTCTCGCTATACTTGGGTTTACTCTCTCAAATAGAAGTCTGAAGTATTTGATCATTTTTAGGACTTCAAAACTTTTGTAGAGAAGCAATCCAGGAAAACCATCAAGGTTTTGCGCACTGATAATGGTGGTGAGTATGTCAACCATCATTTTGAGCAGTTTTACAATTTAGAGGGGATTGATTTGCAACATTTAGTTCCATACACTCCCCAACAAAATGATGTTGTAGAATAAAAGAATAGATCACTATAGGAAATAGTGAATTGCATGGTTCACTCTAGATCTCTTACACCGTAGTATTGGGAATAGGCGATTAACTGTGCTCGTTATATGCAGAACTGTGTTCTTCACCGAGCCTTGAAGGGAGTCACTCCTTTAGAAGCTTGGAGCAGTTAGAAACCATCAGTTGAGCACTTTCAAGTTTTTGGTTCTCCCACATGGGCCCACATTCCCACAGAGAAATTTAAGGCCTTAGATCCACAGATCAGGCCTTAAATATTTGTAGGCTATCTTGATGGTGTAAAGGGCTATCGGTTACTACACCCTACTACTCACAATCTATTCATCGATAGGAGTGTTCAGTTTAAGGAGGGCCCTTTGAGCTACACACTTGTCACTTCTCCATATCCTTCCACTTTGACATTGGAGTAACTTGTGCTACATGACAAATCTTTTGATGAGTCATATACACCTGCATAGATTCCTAATGTTGAGGAGTCTTCTACATCCACTTCTAATGCAGAGAGTGATTCAAAGGATTCTCCTCCTTCCTCTCCCAGTCATCATTTAGAGGGTGATGATTATCCTCAAGATTCTCTAAATTCTGATCCACTTTCGGCTTGATAGACATTATAGTCTGCAAGTGATTGGGTTGGGGATCCATCAGACATGAGGCAGACTCATTCACAGTTCCAGAATGCTCCACATGTATTCTTTGCTATAGTCTCTGATCCACATTCCTTTTGAGAGGCTTCTGGTATTCCTAAGTGTGATACAACTATGTAGGAGAAGTATAGTTCCTTGATGAGGAACCACACTTGGGATCTTGTCCCTCTTCCTAAGGGAAGAAAACTTGTTTGATGCAAGTGGATCTATTAGACAAAATTTTTTGTAGATGGTTCGGTTGATAAGCACAAGGCTTTCCTGGTTGCCAAAGGATTTTCTCAGGTTCCTGGGATTGACTAATCTCAGACTTTTGCGCTAGTTGCCAGAATGAATTCCATCTTACTTGTCCTTGCCATTACTGCAGCATATCATTGGGAGGTGCATCAGATGGATGTGAAGAGTGCCTTCCTTCACGATTACCTTCAGGAGGAGATATACATGGAGAAACCATAGGGATTCATTTAGGATTTGTTCATTTGTGTGCAATCTTCAGAAGTCTCTCTATGGCCTCAAATAGGCCTCTTGGGCCTGGTATGCCAAGATGGAATCCTTCCTTCTGGCAATCGGGTTCACTTAGTGCCATTCTGCTCCCAATGTCTATATTTTGCAATAGGATGATTCACTCCTATTTCTAGTTCTTTATGTGGACAACTTGTTGATCATAGGGAGTTCTGCATCCACCATTGGGGTAGTCAAAATTGTCCTCCATGATAGGTTTTTGATGACTGACTTCTAGGCTTGTTGCATTACTTTCTTGATTGAGATCTTCCAGTCTTCTTTCGGGAGTTCACCATCACACAATCCAAGTATGCTCTAGAATTGCTCTCGAGGTTTCACATGGCTAACTGTAAGCATGCTTTGACTCCCTTTCTTTTTGGAGTCAAACTTGAGGCTTAGTGTTCTTCACCTTTTTTTGATGGCACTTTGTACTGACAACTTGTTGGGAGTCTCATCTATCTGACTCATACGAGACCTAACATTTCATATGCCATAGGCATAGTTTCTTGATTCATGCAGAAGCCCCATGAGCTGCACTGGAAAGCAGTCAAGTGGATTCTCCACTACATTCAAGGTACTCACAACTTTGGTAATCACTATGCAACGGGCATAAATATTGACTTGGTGGGCTACACAGATTCAAATTGGGCAAGCAATTCTTAGGATCGCAAGTCTACTTCAGGTTACAAATTCTCACTTGGTTCAGGTCTGATTTGTCGGTTGAGAAAGAAGCAATTTTCTATTGCTCTATATTCTACTAAGTCTAAGTATCAAGGGGTTGTGAATGCCTCCACTAAGGCCATTTGGCTTCAAAATCTTCTCACTGAGTTTGACATCTAGATCAGACGACCATCAGTCATATTTTGTGACAACCAGAATGCTATCCAAATTTCACATAATCCAGTCTACCATCAGTGGACCAAACACATTAAGGTCTATATGCACTACATTTGAGAGCTCATCCATGGACATGTCATCAACCTTCACTATTGTCTAAATTCCAAGCAAGTTGTTGATATCTTCACCAAACCCTTCACAAAGAGCAAGTATCTTCATTTGTGAGCTTTGTTGTGGGTGTGGGAGGCTTCATCTTCAAGGGCTATCTAGTCCTTCTACTTGAAGTCCTATCTCTCTACTTTGGGGGGTCTCTTCTTTCTCTATTTGGGGGGTAGGGGCTATTCTCTCTTTAATGGGTGGCTTCTTCTCTTTGGGGGAACTTTTATGTACATGGGTACCTTATCAGGATTCATTTGTCGAGACCCATCTTTTCAACCACCTAAGCTATGGTTAAGGGATGTTAGTGTAGGTTTTTATTTTGCTAGTGGGTTATTTTATTTTCCTATTCCTAGGTTTTTCCTACACTTCTAATTAAGCTTCCTTAGGATTAAATAAGTGAGTATTAGTTTGAGTGGGTGTAGGTATCAACATCTTCCATGGGAGTTACACTTGCCTATTTTAGGCTATTGTGGTGGACTCTTCCCATTGGTCATATTTTCTACCTCTCCCCTCACTCATATTCTATATATACTCACCTCCTAGCTAGTCTTGGGTACATTGTATTTTTGTATCTATTTGCTTTTGCATTCTCCTAATGCTATTTTGCTTTGTGAGAATTTACATTTCTCTCTTAAAGACTAACTCTATGTTGTTATTTTGATCTTGTATCATTTACATTCACAATTTATTATCTATTCATTTGCACTAGTCTTTTGGGTTATTCATCTTTTTAGATTCTAACACAAGTCACTAAAAACACTAAAATCTTGCATCGTTGAGCTTGCAGACTCATGAAGCTTGCGGACTCATGAAGCTTACGAATGTCATGGCAACATGGTGTTGGTGTTGAGATTGCTTCAACTGGCATAAAATGCTTTCACAGAAAAACCCTGTTGTGTTTTGGAAGCAATGGGAAGAAATGAGCCTGTTACCCTTTTTTTTGCTTTTATTTTCCTAAAATGCGCTCGTGTTATAATGCAAATGTATTTTGGTTTAGTAGTGATTGAACCTTAGGCTCATCACTACCAAGCCATAACACGATCTTGTTATACCTATTTGGACAAAAACATTTGGTCACTTTTTGATCCCCCATCTTTGTGCACACACCTCAAAATTATATATAAATAGATCAAACCTAAACCAACATTAAATTATTTTGAATGAGAAAAGATTATGCTGTCGATTAATTGCTTTGAATTTACATAGTTTTTATATCTATTCAATTTGTTTCAAGTTTTGTTTCTTGTAAATTTAGAGTAAATTAAGGATTGTATGGAAATGTTGCTTAAAAAATATCAAGTTGTGCTTATATTTCATAATATCAATTTACTATTAATTGTATATTTATAATAAGTTGTTAAAAATACATGTAAAAATAATAGTATAAATAGTAGGTCATTGACTCATTATTAAATGTAATAGATCTATAGATTGAATTTATTATTTAATATAACTTGTTTCTTGTAAATTAGAATAAATTGAAAATTATATGAAAATATTGCTTAATCAAGTTATACTTATATTTTGTGTATACATCAAATCAATATTTACCATATATTTGTAGTAAGTTGTTAAAAAGTGTAAATATAACTTACTATAAATACTAAGTCATTATTAAATAGAATGGATTTTTAGTTTGAATTTACTATTGCATATAACTTACTATAGTAAGTCATTATTAATTTAAATGGAATCGAGTGAGTCTAGTGACTTACTATTAAATGGAATGGATCTCTAGTTTGAATAAATATTATGGCATATAACTTACTATAGTAAGTCATTATTATTAATTGGAATGGATCTATAGTTTAAATTTATTATTAAATGACATTGTTGTAATTTATAAAGAATAAATTTACATATTTCAAATACTTTAATTAAATCCAAAAATATTAGATTTGGAATATGTCTAGTTTATTTTGAATGTAGTCTATTTATTTCAAATTAAGTCCATTTTTTGAATAGATTTTTGAAATCCAGACTATTTACAAGTTTAAATTATTCAAAATTGTGCATTTATGCCAATACTATTATTAATTAGAGACATGACAAAGTAGTTAAAATTTGATGCTTATTATTCCTATTTTTTTTACATCCTTGATATGCTTATATGATCTTTATCTAGCATTTCGATCCATTCTCATTTTATTATTTGCCCATATTTGGGGCAACCTCACAATACATGCCTAGATGCTTATCTCCTATTTATGTGCTTACATGCTACACCATACTTTCTTATCATGTGCCTATAATAGGGGTAAGCTAATTCCATGTGCCTTGATTATTGTCATGTATTTATATGCTTACATGCTTTATTTTTCTTCTCTCTTCCAATTCCTTACATCCACTTGAAGGCGCATATATTGTTGTTAACACTTTTTATGGTTTAGATTTCATATATTGGTTTACAATAGATTGAAACACGTCATTGTATATAAACAAAGTTATATTATTTTGTAATGCAAAACCCACATTTCATGGAGTTTTATCGCATTACATTACCACATCATGTGGAGTCTTATTACATTACATGGTTGCATCACATAGATTTTTATCACACACTACATTGTCCAAAGTTTGATTGTATCACTCACATTGCACATATATTTTATCACATGCCACATTGTGTGGAGTTTTGATCATATTGCCACATCATGTAGAGTTTTATCTCATGGCCACATCACACAAACCCTTATCACATTTTTCACATCATGTTGAGTTCTTCGCACCAATTTCCAAATAGGTATAATCTTTGATCCCTTTACTTCCCTTTTCATTTTCATAGACAATTAGAGCATCTTAGTTTGTGCCTATTTTGATCATGTGGTTAATATTATTCATTGCATACTTTAAGCTATTTTGTTAGTTTTGATGTAGTGCTCATACCAAGGATAATACAAGAATGATTCATCCTTATATGAGTGTCTATATATTTACTTTTCATGTTGGCTAAGAATGTTCATATACTTTGAAATGCATGCTCATATTAGATTTGCAAACACATCAAAGTGGGGTTTAAATGGAATGGTGAAATCAACATATACATGTCATTTCTCATTTAGTTTTTTCCAACCTTAATGGGAATGTCTTAATGCAATAACATACTAACAAATGACATGCTCTTGTGTTAAGTTTGGCTCATGGCCCAATCCCTATCCACCTACATTTCACCCATATTACACTTATTCACATATATTTGGTACTTATACCCATCTTTATTTCATCCCCATCAACACTTATTTCCATGCATTTGTTCTCTACACTCAGACCACCACTTTGTCCCTATAGATCATTTTTGTATGGCTTGGGCAATCTTGAGGAGAGTGGGAACAATCCATGAATCCCAAGATTCTAAATTCAAATTCAAACTTTCTCATGTTGCCATGTCACATGTGGTATTTAAAGATATTCATTATGCAATTAAACACGTCACAATATAATTGGAGAAGTAGTAGAGTATTTACTTTTGAATTAAAGAGCATTAAAGGAATCAAATCCGCATCATCATCATATAGGCCACTTGCATGTTTGTCAATACATTTTCAATATGAGAACTACTCGTCTATTAAGTCAACAAGTTTCTCAACAATGTCTCTAGACACCACCTTGATAGATTTACACATTTAGAAGTGAAGGCAAGCAACTTTTCAATGCATATTTTGTTAGATCATTTTTGTGTATCTTAGATCTATTATAGAGAACAAATTAGGTTTGTGGTAGTTGGAATTGACACGACATGGCTCAAAATCAATATGCATAGTTTTTTTTGTGTGTGTTAGTTCAAACTTTGAGACATTCATCAAACTGAGACAATTATTTTTTTTATAGTAACAAATGAATTAAGAACAACATTAAAATCACTCTTCTATCATCAATTTTAAATCTAAAGACACTTATTCTGCTATTTAATTATTGTGTCTATTCCAATTCAATTATATTATCAATCCTAACTCTTAACTCTTATTTAAATTAATTTGTGCTTCCATTTATTTAATTAGCCTAAGATAAATTCATGTAGACTGTTTCTTTTCTTTTCTTTTCTTTTCTTTACAAATACCTATGCATAAACTTTAGATCTCTTACATCAATGGTTATTAGTTGTGACAGGTAATCGTTCTTAATGCCATTAGGTACAAAAACAAATGGCTGTGAAAAGGAGCGGGAACCAGCGAACGAAAGGTTAATCCAATTAAATACCTGGAACATTCTTATTCTGTTTCTAAACTAAGTTACTAACGTATGTAACACGCAACTCTCATCATGAAAAAGTTGCTCGATATAAATTCCTCCCCCTGATTATGTAATCAAATTTCTTTGTTACTGTTTCTGTTGTGAGTTAGCGCTTTTGTCTTCATTTTGAAGGCATAATACCTATTTTGATTCAGTCTTTTAGTTAAATTCTGGTATGGTGTCTTCAGGATATTTTATGTTAAAAAAGTTATTCTTAAATATCATTTATTTCAATAGTCAAAAGACCAATAAAAATAGGACAAATATTTATCGTTTTTATTGTGAATGAGGTGTAAAATTACTATTGATTGTTTGACCATTGAAATAGACAATGTTTAAATAAAGTGTTTTGAAAAACAACACGAAAACTAAAGATTTCCTCAGCCTTTGAGATCCTACCAACTCTTCTTAATAAAGCCATGAAAACTACTGCATCTGCCATGTGATATATACATTTACATCTTGATAGAAACACAAACATATTTAAGACTATATCCAAATTTCTATTTCTTACACACAGGTAGGTTTAATGGACTGAACTGAACTGTCCTTTTTAAGGGGGCAAATTCATTTATAAAAGAAAAAAATCATGTTACGTGAAAAAAAAAGGTTAGATGGATATACATGGTTAGTGGAATTTGCTGCTGTAGCTGTAGACACAGTTACAAATTAATAAAAAATTATAGTATTCTTCATAAATTTGTGATTCATAGTTTTAAATATCATTCACTTTTAACAGTCAAAGGTTAATTTTAACCACTAAAAATAGGACAAATATTTACCACTTTTTTTTGTTGTGAATGAGGTGTAAAATTGCTGTAGACTGTTTGACCATTGAAGTGGATGATATTCAAGTATAGTGTAAACGTGATGGTTTGAGAATTTAAAAAAAACTTTATAATTACAGAATATGGGTCTCTACCACTCTGGTCTTGTAGTTTATTGGGTACCCATTTGCATGATTTTTTTAACTCTTTAATTTTACAAATTTTCTTTCTCACAATGCTTTAGTGCCCCATCTTCATCTTTTTATTTTCTTCTCTTTTTAATTATTTATATGACATATTTTTGAGTCAAAATAAAGGACTTGTCACCAAATAAAGGCTTGTCACACCTTTCTTGATCTCTATCTTGCAAACTAGCATACTTATATTTAAAAAATATATCTAAAGTACGCCGAGAGATATCTTGCAAACTAGCATACCTATATTTAGAAATTTTTTAAAAATAATATGAACTATCTTAGAGGTTCAAGCTTAGTTTCTAAATCTACTAATTGACCTTGAATCTAATTTTTTCTATCTTCACTAGTATTAAATTATATCTTTTTAAATGTTGTAGCACAAGAATTAATATGAACATACAATTCAAGTTAAAAATACTATAGCACTAAATACTTCTACAATTAAAGTGTTATATCTTTCTATATCCTTCATTTTCATTGAAAAAAGTACAAGAACATATATGTTATATTAGCTATACTCAAGAGATGTTTAAATATAATAATTACTAGAATTAAATTTAACTTAGATTTCAATAAGAATTTATCATAAACCATTTCCACACTTAGATCCAAGTTTTAGTAGCATAATTTTGATACCATGTTAGAAAAATATTATGCTAAAATCAAATATTAAACATTCAATTATAAATGAAAAAATAAATTAATATAAAATCATATCATAATAAAGGTGTAACCCCATGTGTATTAATGAATATGACAACTAGAAATATTACAATACCTATAACAAGATAGCTAAGTACCACCATAAATAAAATTGATGAAAAAAAAAGATTCATGTTGTGACTAAGTATAGGAAAATGAGCATAAGTATGAAAAATTGAGGTTAATGGTATGGTAATCTAAGTATGAAAATTGAGTATAAGCATGATAGTAAATTAAGTATGACAAAATTAGAGGAATCATGATAATAGACTAAGTACATGGCAAATTGAGTTTAAGAATGTGATAAAAGATGGATAGTCCTAAGATACTCGTATGGGTGTGATCATTGTAGATTTGAAGATAAAGATGAAAATGTTGATACATG
Organism: Cunninghamia lanceolata; assembly: GCA_027924645.1. Classification (NCBI taxonomy): domain Eukaryota; kingdom Viridiplantae; phylum Streptophyta; class Pinopsida; order Cupressales; family Cupressaceae; genus Cunninghamia; species Cunninghamia lanceolata. The sequence continues at coordinate 14,777,636 of BSBN01001425.1, read as the reverse complement.
TTTTCACACTTCAACATGTAGGAACAAAATCTTCCCCTACATGAAAGGTGGTTAACCCCAAGACTCTTCAATGTGATATTATAGGTAAATTAAAGGCAGTTGAATAACCTAGTAGGTGAGTAGTTTGGATGTTTTGTTCAAGGGAATCCAATGGAATCTTAATAAGAAATCACTAGTCATTTATAGTTTTGATATTATAACTTGTTTATAGGCTAGACATATACACAAAAGATTACAGTATGACATTGAAACTCACATTAAAACTCACACCTTTTATGATTGCACTTTTGTCTCTTCACACTTTCTTCTGATGATCTGATCAGTTAGACACACTCTACACTTGATCACTATCACATATAAGTCTTCAAGATGATTCGGGATAGCATCAACAACTTCTGCTCTTTCTCCTTCAGTCGCACATCAACAATGCATTCATTCTGGCTTTTATCTTCTTGCGAACATTTTCAATCAACTTGCAATCACACCTCACCTCACCTCACTCAATTTGATTTACTATTTATACATGATATTACATTGATTGCATTGCTTGTCAGAGCTCTAGATACAACATTAAAAATACATTTACAAGTCGGCCAAACAACATACAATATGAAACGTGTAGAAGATGGGTCCTAAGTAGAGTTTTGATCACATTGCCACATTGCGTGGAGTTTTGATCACATTCCCACATCATGTAGAGTTTTATCTCATGGTCACATCACACAAACCCTTATCACATTTTTCACATCATGTAGAGTTCTTCACACCACTTTCCAAAGAGGCATAATCTTTGATCCCTTTACTTATCTTTTCATTTTCAAAGATAATTAGAGCATCTTAGTTTGTGCCTATTTTGATCATGTGGTTAATCTTATTCATTGCATACTTTAAGCTATTTTGTAAGTTTTGATGTAGTGCTCATACCACGAACAATACAAGAAGAATTTAAAAATGATTCATTACTATATACAGATCAATATCCTTATATGAGTGTCTATATATTTACTTTTCATGTTGGCTAAGAATGTTCATATACTTTGAAATGCATGCTCATATTAGATTTGCAAACACATCAAAGTGGGGTTAAAATTGAATGGTGAAATCAACATATACATGTCATTTCTCATTTAGTTTTTTGCCCACCTTAATGGGAACGTCTTAATGCAATAACTTACTAACAAATGGCATGCTCTTGTGTTAAGTTTGGCTCATGGACCAATCCCTATCCACGTACATTTCACCCGTATTGCACTTATTCCCATATATTTGGTACTTATACTCATCTTTATTTCATCCCCATCAACACTTATTTCCATGCATTTGTTCTCTACACTGAGTCCACCGCTTTGTCCCTATAGATCCTTTTTGTATGGCTTGGGCACTCTTGAGGAGAGTGGGAACAATCCATGAATCCCAAGATTCTAAATTCAAATTCAAACTTTCTCATGTTGCCATGTCACATGTGATATTTAAAGATATTCATTATGCAATTAAACACATCACAATGGAATTGGAGAAGTAGTAGAGTATTTACTTTTGAGTTAAAGAGCATTAAAGGAATCAAATCTGCATCATCATCATATAGGTCACGAGTTGCATGTTTGTGAATACATTTTCAATATGAGAACTACTCATCTCTATCAAGTCAACAAGTTTCTCAACAATGTCTCTAGACACCACCTTGATAGATTCTGACATTCAGAAATGAAGGCAAGCAACTTTTCAATGCACATTTTGTTATATCATTTTTGTGTGTCTTAGATCTATTTTAGAGAACAAATTAGGTTTGTGGTAGTTGGAATTGACACAGCATGGCTCAAAATCAATATGCATAGTTTTTTTTTTGTGTGTGTGTTAATTCAAACTTTGAGACATTAGTAGGCACGAGTTTTCCACAGTCCATGAAATAAGAGAGAGTGCTTTGGATTAAAATGAGACAATTATTTTTTTTTATAGTAACAAATGAATTAAGAACATTAAATTCACTCTTCTATCATCAATTTTAAAGCTAAATACACCTATCCTCCTATTTAATTATTTTGTGTTTATTCCAATTCAACTATATTATCAATCCTAACTCTTATTTAAACTAATTTATGCTTCCATTTATTTAATTGGCCCAAGAAAAACCCATGTTGAGTGTTTATTTTTCTTTTCTTTACAAATATAGGTATATAGACTTTAAATCTCTTACATCTATACTTATTAGTTGTCACATGTAAAATACAATTAAATACAAAAACAAATAGCTGTGAAAAATAGCATAAACAGCAAACTAGAGGTTAATCGTTCTTGGTCCCTTAGGCTGATGACCTCGTAGACGTAATTAAAATTCATTCATTCATTCAAATATCTGGAACATTCTTATTCCGTTTCTAAGCTAACGTATGTAACACGCAACACTCATCATGAATACGTTGCTCGATATAAATTCTTGCCAAAAGTTAGTAACGGACGGCCATTGGCGTTTTCCATTCTCTTTCGCTATTGAAACACGCGTGCCACGCGGAGGCAGTGGAGTACAACGGCAACTATTTAACGGCAGGAAGAAGACGAAAAACAGCCCGGCTAAAAATAGCCTCGTGGACTTTAATAGCTATTCATTCATTCATTCCTTGGGGAGTCCGCAACCGTCGGAAGAATATATGCCCAATTATTGCGCTCCGTTGTCGTGTCTAATTTAATTACATTACTTCTGGCGTGCTTTCCACGCAGTCAATTTCTCCTAATTTAATATTATGTCCCTTCCTCCGACTTCCAAAACGCAGAGGCAAAACAAGGCGTTTTCTAAGTGGTGGTAATACCAATGGCTGGCATGGATGTGGAGGAAGAGCAGGAGAGAGGAGGCATTTGCAGCCTCATGCGCCGCGTAAGTTCGCTCGAACATCTGTTGAAGAAATTACGGTGGGAAAAAAGTGCAGTGCCGTCACAGCCTAGTTTTTGTGAGAGTGAGCGTAGGCCGTTGTCTTATGGAGGAGGATGCGTGTTTCAGATGCCTGTGAATTACCCGAGGTATTCCAAGGCTGACTACGAATCCATGCCCGAATGGAGGCTGGATATTCTATTTCAGGAGTATGGTCTGGCTGTTACAGGTGATCTTACATACAAACGGAATTTTGCCATGGGAGCCTTCCTCTGGCCTCACAATTCCTCCCACTGATTATGTAATCAAATTTCTTTGTTACTGTTTCTGTTGTGAGTTAGCGATTTTGTCTTCATTTTGAAGGCATAATACCTATTTTGATTCAGTCTTTTAGTTAAATTCTGGTATGGTGTCTTCACGATATTTTATGTAAAAAAGGAATTATTCTTAAATATCATCTATTTCAACAGTCCAAAGTTAATTTTGACTTACCACTTTCATTATAAATGAGGTATAAAATTACTATTGATTGTTGACTATTGAAATGGACAATGTTTAAATAAAGTGTTTTGAAAAACAACACAAAAACTAAAGATTTCCTTGGCCTTTGAGATCCTACCAACTCTTCTTAATAAAGCCATGAAAACTACTTCATCTGCCATGTGATATATCACTATATGCATTTACATCTTGATAGAAACACAACATTTTTAAGACTATATCCATATTTCTATTTGTTACACAGAGGTAGATTTAATGGACTGAACTGAAATGTCCTTTTAAGGGGGGCAAATTCATTTATAAAAGAAAAAAAACATGTTACATGAAAAAAAGGTTAGATGTGAAAGAGAAAGAAAGTGAAAAAAAGGTTAGATGTTAAAGGGAAAGAAAACCCATTATGCACCTTCCAGTACCCTATCATTTTCTTAAACACATATTTAATAAGTTGATACAAGCACATACTACTATGCCCTTAAAGCGGAAACAAACATAGTTGATTTCCCATCATATTACATCTTAGAGGAAGGACAATGTAGCTTATAAATCTAAGTAAATTTCAACAGCATAATGGCATGCAAATTAACACTTTAAGAACATGAAAGAAGAAGAATAGAAGAAAGATAGACTGCATAAAACACTCCTCAATGCCTCCATCTCGAGCCCTCAATATATAGACTCATGGGAGCCCAAAATACAACCATAAGGCATTACCATGGGCCCAAACAAGGTCCAAAAATACCATGGTAAAAATCCATATGACCCACATTTCCATGACATAAAATTCCAATATTAGAATATTCCTTACACATGTAAGATGTTGTCATAGTCAAACCACCAACTTAGGTGCCCAAAATATAGCATTTACCTCTTTTAGAAAGATGCCTATGACATACGTCATAAACTGTCATAATGTTGGTCAAACTTCCTAGTTCACAATTAGTAACTCCTTATAATCATGCTCTTACACGTCATCAGAATCTGCCATAGAATCTACCATAAAAATGGTCATAAGAATCTACTATAAATAAGCCTTCTAATGACACCTTACAACTCACCACAAGATGCTGACACATGGCAAAGATGCGACCTTGAAAATCCCATGCCCCATTTTGGTGGAACACAATTATTAAATAAAATACATTATAACAATTTTCAATTAATTACAGGAAAATGATTAATTACAAATAAATAAATTTAGGAACTTGCAAAGGTTGAGACACCTTAATTCCCAACAAGATGGATATACATGTTAAGTGGAATTTGTTGCTGGAGACAAGTTACAAATTAATAAAAAAAAATCTAGCATTCTTCATAAATTTGTGATTCATAGTTTATAAATTTGAAACGCTTATTCTTAAAAATCATCTGTTTCAATAGTCAAAGGTTAATTTTAACTACTAAAATAGGACACATATTTGCCACTTTTTGTTGTGAATGAGGTGTAAAATTGCTATTGAGTGTTTGACTATTGAAGTGAATGATATTTAAAACGTGACGGCTTGAGAATTTAAAAAAAAACTTTATAATTACAGAATATGGATTTCTACCACTATGATCTTGTAGTTTATTGGGTACCCATTTACATGATTTTTTTAAGCCTTTAATTTTACAAATTTTCTTTCTCACAATGTTCTAGTGCCCCATCTTCATCTTTTTCTTCTCCTCTTTTTAATTACTTATATGACATATGTTTGAGTCAAAATAAAGGACTTAGTCACAAAATAAAGGCTTGTCACACCTTTCTTGATCTCTATCTTGCAGATAAATGAGACTTTTAAAAATATTAAAAGATAATTTTTTAGTTAGGGAGGAAAAACAAGTTGAGAATGCACATTAATAATGTTACAAAAGTTTTAGAAGATTTTAAAAAATAATATGAACTAGATCTTAGAGGTTCAAGCTTAGTTTCTAAATCTACTAATTGACCTTGAGTCTAATTTTTTCTATTTTCACTAGTATTATATTACATACCTTTTTAAATGTTGTAGCACAAGAATTAATATGAACATACAATTCAAGTGGGATAAAAATATCTACTAGCACTTGCACCCATAGGAGGTTCAAGGAATTCGCTGATAGGACAACCGGAGAGTTTAGAAAATTTGTCAGAGTGAATTTTTTACGGCGTGAGACAATTCCGAGCACTATAATGCTCACATATAAAAGCCTATCGGCTAATAACACTAAATACTTCTACATTTAAAGTGTTCTATCTTTCTATATCCTCCATTTTCATTGAAAACATGTGACTCAAGAGATGTTTAAATATAAAAATTTTAACATACATGATATTTTCAAGTATAATAATTACTAGAATTAAATTTAACTTATATAAGTAATGTAGCTCTCTACAAAGGTGAGGAAGAAAAGTGGGTTGAAAATTTTAGATTTCAATAAGAAATAAGATGGACATTTTATTAAAAAAATAGCAATTAAAAATAGGCTACAAACAATTTGTGAAAGAGACAAATTTATCATAAATCACTTCCACACTTAGATCCAAAGTTTAGTAGGATAATTTTGATACCAAGTTAGAAAAATATTATGCTAATATCAACTATTAAACATTCAATTATAAATGAAAAAATAAATTAATATAAAATCATATCCCCATGTGTATTAATGAATATGAAAATTAGAAATATTACAATACCTATAACAAGATAGCTAAGTACCACCATAAACAAAATTGATGAAAAAAGATCCATGCTTGTGACTAGTATAGGAAAATGAGCATAAGTATGAAAATCTGAGGTTAATGGTATGGTAATGTAAGTATGAAAATTGAGTATAAGCATGATGGTAAATTAAGTATGACAAAATTAGTGTAATCATTGTTAGGATTTAGGTGCCATTAACCTTGTAAATCCTTGTAATTATTTTTCCTAATATTATTTGTAAATTTATCCAGAAGGAATGTACAAGTTTCACCGACAGTGGTAAAAATTAATTACCGAGGATAGTAATTACGGAGTTACTGCATCGGTAAGTTCCAGAGTTACTGGCGGTAGTTATGGAGTAACATTTACTAATGGTAATTGTAAATATCAAGAGTAATTGAGGGTAGGTGCCACCTTGGAGGAATCATCTATTTTTGGCTTGTATGACACATGTCATAAAGTTAGTAAGTGGTTGTAAGAGAATCTATGATAGTTGTAAGTTGTCATAAGAATCTATGATAATATGACAACTTATGATAGATATTTATGAATTATAATTTGCTATTCTTGGCTCTAGGCGCCCATAGTGGGAAGATGCTATTCGGGGGGTGTTATGATGGAATCTATGACGGTTATGACAGCATTTATTACCCCATAAGTGCCAATTCTTGTCCATGGGCGCCCAAGTTTGTATGGTTGACTATTAACAAGTGGCATGAGCTTGTAAGAGGTCATTTAATGTTGTGTGTTGGAGTATCTGAGGTAAGAGAAAGTGGACGCCTAGTTTGGGGAGTGAAATACCTCTATAAGTGCATTGTATGTGTTATGTATCATAGCATAGTTTTCTTGTACACAAGTTATGTCAGATTGAAGGTTGGAGAGACAGAGAAAGTGCATGTATTATGTATTTCAGATTTTGAAGATAATATAACTTGAGCCTCTTTTCTTAGTGGAGTTTTTTACCTGAAAGAGTTTTCTCCACGTTATATCTGGAGTTGATATGGTTTATTCTTCTATTGTGTTTATTCCTATACTGTAATTTCATTTCCATATAGAATCTTTGTTCATATTACATTGCTTTAAGATCATAAACATATTGAAATCAGATTTCCATTTGGGTAGTTGTTGCCTTTATATCTAACATTTGGTATCAAAGTCTGGCCAATTTTGATTCTTGGGTGGTAGTGTGAAGGTTGTTTAACTGCAGTGGGAGATTTGGTTGTTTTTTTGTAGATCTTTTGTAGTATTCATTGCTCAATCTATTGCTTCAACCTCTCGCTTGGACATTGAGAAGTTCAACAGTACAGGGTATGAATTATGGAAGCTGAAGATGGAGGATTTACTTGAGGAAAAAAACCAGTGGTTGGCTGTTACGAAAGAGAAGAATCTTGATGATGTGAGTGTGAAAGGATGGGAAAGGTTGGATAAGAAGGCAAGGGGGTACTATCCGATTGTGTCTTACAGATTCTATCATGTTGAATGTCTCGAAGGAAGAGACTACATTCAAACTCTGGAAGAGATTGGTGAGATCTATCAAGCCAAGAGCATGGTAAACAAGCTTTATTTAAAGAGAAAATTATTTTCTGTTAAAATGAAAGAGGTTGATTCCATTGCAGAGCATTTGAATAATTTTAATTTACTTTTGAGTCAACTTGATTCCATATATGCTACAGTTGAAGAGGAAGATAAATGTATACTTCTACTTTGCTCTTTACCTAAATCTTGGGAGAATGTTATCCTTGCTATTTCTGCTAACCTTGAAGATCCGAAGTTGGATCGCCTTGTTGCAACATTGTTGACACAGGAGATGAGGAAGAAGACTTCTGAGGGTAACACTGAGGCTTTCAATGTGAGAGGAAGGTCCAAGGAAAGAGGACCGAAAGTAGATTAGAAGAGGTCTAAAGACAAGTCTTAGGGTCATTCTAAGACTCTTTGAAAGAAGAATAGAGTTAAGTGTTGGAATTGTAGAAAAATAGTGCATGTGAAAAAGGAATGTACAAACCTGAAGAAATAGTGAGATTCCACTACTAATAAGTCCTCGAATGCATGTGAAGATGTTTTACTTTTTGTATGCAATGTTGTTTCTAATGATTGTTGGTTGGTTGACTCAGGATGCTTGTATCACGACCCCACATAAAGAATGGTTTTCCACATACGAAGAGTATGATGGAGGTAAAGTGTACCTTGGGGACAACTCTACATATCCAATAGTTGGAAAAGGCAAGGTAATGTTGTGTTTCAGTGATGGGAGAATTAAAACTCTCCCTAGTGTTTTGCATGTTCCTGGATTGGCTAGAAATATGATATTGATCGTGCTTCTGGATTTGACTGTGTTGATAATTTTTCCCTCAACGTTTCCAATCACACATAGTGATCCATCATCAAGAGAAAAAAGCAAGAGAAGAGAAGTAAAATGATAACTTGCAGACATAAGATTACTTAAAAAGGGGGAAGGAAGGGGAGTGATGAGTGCGGAAACCAAGAGACCTAGAGAGAGGAGGGCAGCAACCAATCAAATAAGAGAATAGAGAACTAGGTGGAAAAAAGGCCAAGGCTTACAAAATGAGAGGACTAAATAAAGAGAGAAAATAAAGAAAGAAAGAAGAAAAATAGAAACAAAAATAATGAAGACCTAAGAAGGAAACAATGAAAGAAAGAATATAAAAACGAGCAAGGAAGAAAAACCAAAAGAAGAAAAATGGAATATAAATAAGAAAAATGATTATAAATGAAAATAACCAGGAAAAATGATTAAAAGAAAACAAATAACAAAATGATAAATATATGAGAATAAAAAACTATGTATAAATGCCAAGCCTTTAGAAACCAGAAATTAAATGAAAACACAAATTAACAAAATGATAAAAAATAAAACTATATATATACCTATAAACTAAGAAAATTCCTCAAAGAGAGGATACAAACTAATATAAAAGAGAATATATGAAAGTGACAAAATAAATATAAAAAGACAACACATACCTCTCACGTGAAGAATAAAGAGGGCCCTCAGAATGTGAAAGCAAAAGGAAAAAGGCAAAAAAATAGTAAAATTATAAAACCAAAGAGGCGAAGAGAATTAGAAAACAAGGAGGGCAATCTCAGGGATGGGAGAAACAAATAGATAAAACAAGAAGGATAAGGGCTAAGGTATCAAACCACCAAAGGAGGGAAGATTAGAGGTCTAGTTAGAGGAGGAGGCAAGGAAACAAGGGTGAAGTTTGCGAGTGAGAGAGGGTTGAGAAGTGAGCAGAGGAGGGAAAGAAAGGAGGAAACAAGGAGAGGGGGGGAAGGGGAAGGGAATGGACAAGGAGGAGAATGGAAGAGGGGTAAAAGAGGAAACAAGCAAAGAGGGTTTAGGACTAAAAACCCGAGAGCTAACCTGGGGAGGAGATGAAAGGAAGAAAGATGATAACAAGACAAAAAGCGAGAAGAGCGGAAGGAAACAAGAAGACTGGAGGAAAGCAAGGTCAGAGGTAGAGGGGAGGGATGAGAGGGGAAGGACAAGAGAGGGTGGGGGAGAGATGAGGAACAAGACTAAGAGGGGAGGGGATTGAGACAGGTGAGAGAGTTGTTTCTGAGGTGGGCGAGTAAAGGATGCCAAGAGAAACTAAGACTCCATCCCTCATCCCAATTAAGGTCAGAGGGGTGATTGCCAATTTCTATAGCCTCTTTAAGTTTTTGCTTGAAATAGTTATCTTCCTTGACCAAGATTTGTGTGTCTTCCAAGCAAATGTGGTGTTTGGTTTTGGAGGAGTGCTCGATGAGGGCTGACTTTTGTGTTCATTCATGCTTAATGTCAGCACCGTGTTCTTTAATCCTAATGCTAAAAGAGCGACGTGTCTCCCCAATATAGGGTGTGCCACATGAACAAACCACCTTGTAGACTCCTGAGTTAAGGAAGATATCTCTAGGGTCTTTGGGAGAAGGGAGACGGTTCCTGAGAGTGGAAATGGGTTTAAAGGAACAGTGGAGGCCTTTTTAAGAAGAATCTTGGAAATTTTGTTGGAAATGCCTTCAATGAAGGGAATACTGGATACAGGGGGGTTTGAGGTTGAGACACATAAGGTGTGAAGAAGAAGTGAGATCTGGCCTGTTTGAAAGTTCTATTGATGAGTTTGCTACTGAAACCATTCAATTTGAAGACATTAGAGAGGTGGGCTAGCTCTTGATCTAGGTTATCTTCATCGTAAATGCGAAACGCCCTAGTAGCCAGAGTTTTTAGGACACCAACTTTTTGGGAAGGGTGGTGATGAGAGGAGGCATGGAGGTACAAATCCGTGTGTGTGGCCTTCCTGAAGACTTTTCGGCCTAAGGAGCCATCAGGCTTTTTTAAGAGTAAGATATCAAGAAAAGGGAGTTGGTTATTGGTCTCTAACTCTTTGGTAAAGGAGATGCTTTGGGCTACGTTATTAAGGTGCACCTGTGGAACTCTTCAAGTTTCTCTTGGCCATGGGGCCAACAAATGTTGGTGTCATCGACATAACGTTTCCACCACTTAGGTTTGAGGGGAAATGAGTTGAGGGCCAACTCCTCGAAGTGTTCCATGTAAAGGTTAGCCACAATAGGGGAAAGAGGGGATCCCATGGCAACTTCGTCTAATTGGTCGTAGACTACCCCTTGGAAAGAGAAGAAGGTGGATCTAAGGCATAATTATACCAAAGAGGCGATCTCATCATTAGTCTTACGTCTAATTAGCACAATGGAATCAGGGATGGGGACCTTGGTGAAGAGGGAAACCACATCAAAGCTGACTAAAAGGTCATTCTCTTCCAACTTTTTGTCTTTAATGAATTCGACAAAATGGGAAGAATTTTTTATAAAGGTACAAGATTGGCCAACCAGAGGGGCTAAGAGTTTGGCGAGGTAGGAGGCAAGTTTGTAGGTGGGGGAGTCAATAGTGTCAACAATGGGATGAAGGGGAATGCCAGCTTTGTGAATTTTAGGAACACCATAAATACGAGGTGTAACTTCTTTGGATGGAAAGAGCCACTTTTTGATATCATCATCAAAGGAAGAACAAGAAAGGGCTCTTTTTACTTTGTTAAAAATTTGGGAGACCGGGTTACGAGGAAGGATTTTGTAGCTGCCCATGTCAGAAATCAAATCCCTCATCTTGGAAATGTAGTCATGCTTGTTCATGATGACCGTGGCATTACCTTTGTCAGCTTTGACTATGATGAGGTCATGGTTTCTCAATAAGCTTTTGAAGGCACGGAGCTCGGCTTTGGGAACATTGCACTTAGGTGGTTTAACGTGTCTAAGAGCAACAGCACAATCTTGTCGAACTTCCTTGGCCATGTCTTCAGGAAAAGATCGAATGGCATTTTCCATATCAATGAGAAAGTCTGAAATAGGAATGAAGCGAGGGGTAATAGCAAAGCCAAGGCCCCTTTTTAAAAAATTGAAAGCAAGAGGGTCTAAGGGAACATTGGAGAGGTTGACCACCAATTTATTTTCCCAATCTTTGATGAAGTTTCGAGTAAGGTGAGGTTGATGGAGCGAGGGAAGAAAAATGGAGGGGTCGGCTTGTTTAGAGGGAGGGGTCGAAACACAAGGAATGGAACACGTGGCTCGGGAGGGGTTAAAAGACACACCTCTGGGGACGGTAGAGTTAAGAGAAGATAGAGAAAAGGGTGGGAAGGAGACTGGCGGGTTGCTGTTCAAGATGTCAATTGTAGGAGAATGTTTAGTCGATGAAAAGGACAAAGGCTTGTCAAAGGAAAGCTCTGGAGAAAGATTGGAGTCAGGCTGAGTGGAATTGGGAGTGGCTCGAGGAAAGACACAAGGACGCACAGAGATCACATCTTCATAAATGCAAGACGAGACAATAGGAGAGGAATGTTTGGAAATGGGTTGGCCATTGTGCATACCTAGAGAAGCGTGAAGAGGACCGTTGACAGGGTGCCACTGTTGGAATTGGCTCACAAACCATTCGCTGGAACTAGAGCAATGCTCGATGGATGAAGAAGAGGAACCATGAGACGCCAAGAGCTCCAAGTTGCTGTAAGTAGGCTCAGACAACATCGTGGTTAGGTGTGACTGAGCGTTGATAACGGTCAGGCTAAGAGATAGGTTTGTAGAGGGATAACTCGTTGAGACATAAGGAGTGCTCGGGATTGAAGGTTGCTGTGGATTGATTAGGGCTCGAGAGGAGGCAGAGGCTTGGCTGGTTGCTACAGGAGAGCTAAAACTCTAGGGGCCAACATTTAAGAGAGGAGAGGAAAGAGTCGAAGCAAGCTGGCATGAGGTGAGAGAACTGGAAGAACAGAGGTTTCCTGTCCTCCATCAATTTTTTGTCCTCTAAACTTTACTATTTACACTTGGAGCTAGCTTACTCTCTGCGCCCAGATTTGTGGATACTCTTAAACTGCACCTCTCAGGCGAGAGCTACAAGCCACAAAGATGTTTGTGAGAGAAGGCAAAAGAAGAAGTTCTCCAGTCTTGTCTACAGTTTGGATCCTTCAGTCAAGCAACATCCAGTCCACTCTAACCCTCCTCCTCTCAGTCAAGCTCCTCCTCAGTCTCCTCCACAACCAGTGAGACATTCCCCTAAGGTGAAGTTATTGGAACTCTATTCATCCTCCCTGCCATCGTTCTCAGTCTCTTTCTGCCCTAAACTAGCGTCATCTGTATCTCTTCAACCAACATCTGATTCTTCCCATCTGACATTCGAATCTCTCCAACTTAGTTCTGGTAACTCCATGATAGGAAACCTCTGTTCTTCTGGTTCTCTCACCTCATGCTAGCTTGCTTTAACTCTTTCCTCTCCTCTCTTAAATGTTGGCCCCCCAAGTTTTAGCTCTCCTGCAGCAACCAACCAAGCCTCTGCCTCCTCTCGAGCCCTAATCAATCCGTAGCAACCTTCAATCCCGGGCACTCCTTATGTCTCAACGAGTTATCCCTCTGTGAACCTATCTCTTAGCCTGACCGTTATCAACGCTCAGTCACACCTAACCACAATGTTGTCTGAGCCTACTTGCAGCAACTTGGAGCTCTTGGCGTCTCATGGTTCCTCTTCTTCGTCCATCAAGCATTGCTCCAGTTCCAGCAAATGGTTCGTGAGCCAATTCCAACAGCGGCACCCTATCAACAGTCCTCTTCACGCTTCTCCAAGTATGCACGATGGCCAATCCATTTCCAAACATTCCTCTCCTATTGTCTCATCTTGCATTTATGAAGATGTGATCTCTGTGTGTCCTTGTGTCTTTCCTCGAGCCACTCCCAACTCCACTCCGCCTGACTCCAACCTTTCCCCGGAGCTTTCCTCTGACAAGCCTTTGTCCTTTTTGCTGACTAAACGTTCTCCTACAATTGACGTCTTTAACAACAACCCGCCAGCCTCCTTCCCACCCTTTTCTCTGTCTTCTCTTAACTCTACCGTCCCCAGAGGTGTGTCTTTTAACCCCTCCCGAGCCACGTGTTCCGTTCCTTGTGTTTCGACCCATCCCTCTAAACAAGCCAACCCCTCCATTTTTCTTCCCTCACTCCATCAACCTCACCTTACTCGAAACTTCATCAAAGATTGGGAAAATAAATTGGTGGTCAACCTCTCCAATGTTCCCTTAGACCCTCTTGCTTTCAATTTTTTAAAAAGGGGCCTTGGCTTTGCTATTACCCCTCACTTCATTCCTATTTCGGACTTTCTCATTGATATTGAAAATGCCATTCGATCTTTGCCTGAAGACATGGCCGAGGAAGTTCGACAAGATTGTGCTATCGCTCTTAGACACGCTAAACCACCTAAGTGCAATGTTCCCAAAGCCGAGCTCCGTGCCTTCAAAAGCTTATCGAGAAACCATGACCTCATCATAGTCAAAGTTGACAAAGGTAATGCCACGGTCATCATGAACAAGCATGACTACATTTCCAAGATGAGGGATTTACTTTCTGACATGGGCAGCTACAAATTCCTTCCTCGTAACCTGGTCTCCCAAATTTTTAAAAAAGTAAAAAGAGCCCTTTCTCGTTCTTTGATGACGATATCAAAAAGTGGCTCTTTCCATCCAAAGAAGTTACACCTCGTATTTATGGTGTTCCTAAAATTCACAAAGCTAACATTCCCCTTCATCCCATTGTTGACACTATTGACTCCCCCACCTACAAACTTGCATCCTACCTCGCCAAACTCTTAGCCCCTCTGGTTGGCCAATCTTGTACCTTTATAAAAAATTCTTCCCATTTTGTCGAATTCATTAAAGACAAAAAGTTAGAAGAGAATGACCTTTTAGTCAGCTTTGATGTTGTTTCCCTCTTCACCAAGGTCCCCATCCTTGATTCCATTGTGCTAATTAGACGTAAGACTAATGATGAGATCGCCTCTTTGGTAGAATTATGCCTTAGATCCACCTTCTTCTCTTTCCAAGGGGTAGTCTACGAACAATTAGACGGAGTTGCCATGGGATCCCCTCTTTCCCCTATTGTGGCTAACCTTTACATGGAACACTTCGAGGAGTTGGCCCTCAACTCGTTTCCCCTCAAACCTAAGTGGTGGAAACGTTATGTCGATGACACCAACATTTGTTGGCCCCATGGCCAAGAGAAACTTGAAGAGTTCCACCTGCACCTTAATAGTGTAGCCCAAAGCATCTCCTTTACCAAAGAGTTGGAGACCAATAACCAACTCCCTTTTCTTGATATCTTACTCTTAAAAAAGCCTGATGGCTCCTTAGGCCGAAAAGTCTTCAGGAAGACCACACACATGGATTTGTACCTCCATGCCTCCTCTCATCACCACCCTTCCCAAAAAGTTGGTGTCCTAAAAACTCTGGCTACTAGGGCGTTCAACATTTGCGATGAAGATAACCTAGATCAAGAGCTAGCCCACCTCTCTAATGTCTTCAAATTGAATGGTTTCAGTAGCAAACTCATCAATAGAACTTTCAAACAGGCCAGATCTCACTTCTTCTCCACACCTTATGTGTCTCAACCTCAAACCCCCCTGTATCCAGTATCCCCTTCATTGAAGGCATTTCTAACAAAATTTCCAAGATTCTTCTTAAAAAAGGCCTCCATTGTTCCTTTAAACCCATTTCCACTCTCAGGAACCGTCTCCCTTCTCCCAAAGACCCTAGAGATATCTTCCTTAACTCAGGAGTCTATAAGGTGGTTTGTTCATGTGGCACACCCGATATTGGGGAGACAGGTTTCTCTTTTAGCACTAGGATTAAAGAACACGGTGCTGACATTAAGCATGAATGAATGCAAAAGTCAGCCCTCACCAAGCACTCCTCCAAAACCAAACACCACATTTGCTTGGAAGACACACAAATCTTGGTCAAGGAAGATAACTATTTCAAGCGAAAACTTAAAGAGACTATAGAAATTGGCAATCACCCCTCTAACCTTAATCGGGATGAGGGATGGAGTCTTAGTTTCTCTTGGCATCCTTTACTCGCCCACCTCAAAAATAGCTCTCTCACCCATCTCAATCCCCTCCCCTCTTAGTCTTGTTCCTCATCTCTCCCCCACCCTCTCTTGTCCTTCCCCTCTCATCCCTCCCCTCTACCTCTGACCTTGCTTTCCTCCAGTCTTCTCGTTTCCTTCCGCTCTTCTCCCTTCGTGTCTTGTTATCATCTTTCTTCCTTTCATCTCCTCCCTAGGTTAGCTCTCGGGTTTTTAGTCCTAAACCCTCTTTGCTTGTTTCCTCTTTTACCCCTCTTTCGTTCTCCTCTTTGTCCATTCCCTTCCCCTTCCCCCCTCTCCTTGTTTCCTCCTTTCTTTCCATCCTCTACTCACTTCTCAACCCTCTCTCACTCACAAACTTCACCCTTGTTTCCTTGCCTCCTCCTCTAACTAGACCTCTAATCTTCCCTCCTTTGGTGGTTTGATACCTTAGCCCTTATCCTTCTTGTTTTATCTATTTGTTTCTCCCATCCCTGAGATTGCCCTCCTTGTTTTCTAATTCCCTTCACCTCTTTGTTTTTATAATTTTACTATTTTTTTGCCTTTTTCCTTTTGCTTTCACATTCTGAGGGCCCTCTTTATTCTTCACGTGAGAGGTATGTGTTGTCTTTTTATATTTATTTTGTTACTTTCATATATTCTCTTTTATATTAGTTTGTATCCTCTCTTTGAGGAATTTTCTTAGTTTATAGGTATATATATAGTTTTATTTTTTATCATTTTGTTAATTTGTGTTTTCATTTAATCATTTTTCTGGTTTCTAGAGGCTTGGCATTTATACATAGTTTTTTATTCTCATATTTTTATCATTTTGTTATTTGTTTTCTTTGAATCATTTTTCCTGGTTATTTTCATTTATAATCATTTTTCTTATTTATATTCCATTTTTCTTCTTTTGGTTTTTCTTCCTTACTCGTTTTTATATTCTTTCTTTCATTGTTTCCTTCTTAGGTCTTCATTATTTTTGTTTCTATTTTTCTTCTTTCTTTATTTATTTTCTCTCTTTATTTAGTCCTCTCATTTTGTAAGCCTTGGCCTTTTTTCCACCTAGTTCTCTATTCTCTTGTTTGATTGGTTGCTGCCCTCCTCTCTCTAGGTCTCTTGGTTTCCGCACTCATCACTCCCCTTCCTTCCCCCTTTTTAAGTAATCTTATGTATGCAAGTTATCATTTTACTTCTCCTCTTGCTTTTGTCTCCTGATGATGGATCACTGTGTGTGATTCGAAACGTTGAGGGAAAAATTATCAACACAGTCAAATCCAGAAGCACAATCAATAACATCATGGACTATGGAAAACTAATGACTACTATAGAAATATGATTTCAATTTTGAAGTTGAATGATTTGGGAATGCATGTAACATTTGACAAGCATGGTTGCAGATTGGTGAGAGGAAACTTGGTGGTAGCGAAGGGGAAAGATTGGGAACCTTGTTTAGGCTAGATGCCACTACAGTTTGTAATTCCCCTTATATTTCTGAGGCTTTTGAAAATACTTGTATGTTGTGGCACTATAGATTGAGTCACACAAGTAATAATGTTTTAAAAATAATTAAGAATAAAGATTTGTTGGATGGTTTCTCTTATTCTGATGTGCACTTTGATTTCTGTGAGCATTATGTGTTTGAAATAGAACATCATTTCCTTTATGAAGTAATAGAGAAAAAGAGAAGTTAGAGATTATTCATTCAGATGTGTTTGGACCTATGATAATGACCTATTTCTTCATGCTTTAACATTCTCCATATGTATTTATAACTCCAGTATCCTACAACACATAAAATTAGATTATTACATTCTCTTAAGAAAAACCAAAAGATAATGCACATTTAAACCCAAAACACTTATATTAATCTCTTTCATTAGGCCACGAAATTAGATTAAATCACACATTAATAGGGAAATTTTATGTAGAAGGATAGTGGGGTTTTCATCCAAGTTTGTAGGTGGTAGAGTTTAGAAGTTAGTTTATAGTTTGTAGTATGGAATTTTAGACTTAGTTTTCTATTTACAGGGAGTTTTGGAAGTAGTTTTGAGTTTGTAATTTACATGGAGTTTTAGATTAAGTTTGTAGGTAGTTTCAAACTCAATTTATACTTTGTAGCTTGTAAGGAGTTTCAAACTTAGTTTGTAGTTTGCAGTTTGCAAGGAGTTTCAAACTTGTTTATGATTTGTAGTTTGTAGGGAGTTTTGGAATCACTTTGTAAGGAGTTTTGAAATCAATTTGTTGTTTGTAGTTTACAGTGAGTTTTAGAGTCTATTTACAATTTGTAGTTTGTGGGGATTTTTGGATTTAGTTTGTAGTTTGCAAGGAGTTTTGGAGTTAGTTTGTAGTTTCTAGTTTGTAGGGAGTTTTAGAGTTAGTTTGTAGTTGAATTGGAGGATTGTAATAAAAGTTTGTTTTTCCCACAAAGACTATATTGGCAAAATTTTAAAATTTTTTGAGTAGTTGCACAATGGATTGCAAGATTACAATAAAAGTACACTTTTCCCTCAAGACTAAGTTGACAGACTTTTAGAGTTTTTGAGCAATTGCATAGTGGATTGCAGGACTACAATAAAAGTTTTCTTTTCCCTTAAGTTGGTAGACATATAGAATTTTTGAGTAGTTGTGTAGTGGACTGCAGGATTACAATTAAAGTCTAATTTTCCCTCAAGACTAAGTCAAGGAATACTTTCAAAGATCTTGAGTAGGTGTGCAACAACTACAAGGCTACAAAGAAAGTCTAGATCTCTATGAAAGGGATTTTTAGCTTCATACTTATTGGCTCAACTTGAGAACCCAGCTATCTAAGACCCTCTAATGCAACAACAAAATGTTTGGAGGCCATAAAATTTGACCTAGGAAGTCATTTGAGCCATTTTTTAGAATGAACTTCTCAAAGAATACCATATTGTGGTGACCTACTTGTACTAGTTTGGGGTCATTTCAATATTTTCAGGACTAGATTCTACTGTCTAGAGCCTCAAAACTATATTTTAGTGTTATTTTTGAGCATTTTTAGATTTTTAATCCTCATAATTATGTGTAGAAGCATAAACTTAGGTTGCAAGTCACTCTTGAGACTCATTTAGATGTGTATAAGGTAATGGATAATTATTAGGCCATTTTGTGAATTCAAGACTTGAACTAAGGATCTGGACCTAACCTTGGAAAATCAACAATCTAAATAGAGAGTAAGACTGGTATCATACCCACACAACCAACATGTCTAGAACTTAGTGGCAAAAATCAAATATAAATTTGAACACAATGGTTCCTAATTCTAAAATAATAGGGGCATGTTGTGGAGGCCACACCAAAAAGATGCCCCTACTTTTTGTCCTCAAGTGAAACAATCATGAATGCTACCCTACAAAAAACAACTAATTTAACCTTTTTCCCATGTGACAAGATCAAGTAAAATTAATATAAATGAATCTAATATAATATGTAACATGAAGTAAAAGAGGTAGGTGGAGAGATTATCCAATAACATGATCACCATTGGATGTGTCTATCTAAATGTGAACAAAAGATGTGTCACCTAAATCCATGCCCCAAAGGGAATATCCATTAGAATTTCATGTCCTTCATGTCTTGCTCTTGAGATGCATTAGTGTGTAGTTGTTTATGTACTTTTTATTCATGTGTATTTTATTTGATATGCAGTCATTTGTAACATCAACAATGATGTGTGATCATTATCAAAACTAATATAATATTCATTAAAATAACATTGGAATAATTCTCATTACTTTCATTTCCATTTAACCAAAAGATTCGTCACATTGAAATGCTAAAGATGTATGTGAATTACCATGAATATCTTCAACTTCTATCACCTTTACAATTCAGTAAGATCTTGATTTTCATGTTTGAGTCACATGATACATCTATCCACAATACATGTCTATTGCCCTAACATTTTGACTGCACCCATGTTCAAGACTTCAAACCTTTCATTTATAAAATTTTGTCTATGTTATGGTTTAGGAAGTCAATTTGTCCTTTCTCAAGTCTTGTCTCTTCATGCTAAGTAAATGGCCTCAAAATTTATATATTAAGGCAAGTCAAGGCTATAAGTCATCCTAGAAGGAACATGGTTTTAAAGTTGGAACAAGAAAGATTAAGTAAGCTACAATATCTCAATATTTGCAAACTTGTGGAGTCCATGCACAACCTTTCAAGTGTATGTTTTTTGCTTGTCAATGCTACAAATCCATAGGTTTACAAAGTGTCAAAGTCACAAAGTCCTTTTGTAGCTACACACATCTGATGCTAAGTCATGTTGTACTCACATTCCTTAAGTCTACAAAATATATAACATCGTGATCAATACGCTTTAGTATGCACAGACTCACATTGCATATGCGCAAGTCTCATAAATAATGCTACTTTCCTCATGTGCTCCCATGTCCACAAAGTTATAAAGAAGCATGCATGGACTTGTGCTTGACACAAGCACATCATTTTCAAGTTGCAATATCCATGTATGCTTCCAATTTTTGTCACCTCAAATAGCTTAGTAAATACATATCGAAGATGTGGATATACCATGCATCGTTGCAAGAATTGTGCATTGCATATGTACTTCTAATCATTGAAATCCCATGAAATCTAATAGGTAAATAAGTTTGTACATAGACCCATGTTGCATGCAAACATTCCTTCAAAGCTTTCATTTTGTCTCCTTGATTTCACAATCCACAACCTTCCTTTCTTCCTTGTAGAACTAAGACTCCCTTTTGCAAGTCGTGCACACATAACTCATAACCCTACAAAGGTGGTAAAATCTCAAATACCAAAGGCATTTAATACATAAATTTGTGAACAAAGGTTTTATAAAGACAACCTTTTGACTCATTTTTCACACATGATCACACATATTTTTACTTACTAAACACTCCCCTATTCTTGACAAAGCTAATTATCATTACAAATCTATCACAATCCTTTCTTGAAATCTTCCAGTTGTAATTTTTTAATCATGCACACATATTTACTCATTTGAAGGGGAGTACATGCTTGCACAAACTAATGCATTATGAATTTGAGTTTCCCAACTCCATCAACTAGTTTACGTTCATAAGTATCCCTTGCCTTGGGATTTTGAATCATCTTCTTCTAGTACTTCTATGTATTCATAGCCATGTCATCTAGGCTTTGAAGGTTTTCAAAATTGTTGAAAATAATTCTACATTATGCAAAAACATGTGAGTTTGTTTTCTCTAGTTGAGTCTATAGCCAACACTAGCAATGTATCTTAAACATTCATGTGGGTTTTCATTTGATTCTTGCATGCAAACATATTCCTTGGCTTCATCTCACATTAATCTATCTTGTAGAACTCAAGGCCTAGGTCACAAACCTTCCTTTGCATGAAAATTTATGAATTGTCTCTCGCTATCTACTTTGGGCACTACTAACAAGCCTATGGAGTCCTAGACCCTGGACACATATATGCAAAACTTTCTCATTGTGAGATTGCTTCCACAGTCTACAACCGCACAATACTCATACTCTTTGGGCTTATAGACTTCCCCTACATATAAGAAAAATAATGAAAATTACTATTCTACTCCCATTGTCCTTAACCCCACCAAGCTTCCACTTGCAATTTGACTTCCTACATCATCCTTTCCTAATTCCTCTCCTTGACAAAGCTTCGCATATGACATCACCAAAGTCCAAAGAGATGAAGTATGAGTTTGAGTTTGTCCTCCTAATGTTACATTTGTATAATGAAGTAATAGATATATAGACTTAGGTCATGTAGACATGGTAGAATTTTTGAAAAGAATGTATCTAGAAGATAGGACAAGAGCTAGATATATTGTAGACAATGGGATTGCTCAAGCTTCTATATTTCTTATATTAGTCCAATCCCCTAAAAAGAACCTTGATACCACTTGTAATGTAATTGTAATCAAAATGATGATGATGATACACACAAATATATGTAGTAATAAGAACAACATAAACCTTTTATATTATCTTCATAGAGCCACTTTGAGGGGGTGACCTCAAAATAGAGCATAAACTCCAATTATAATATCTAAGATGCTTTACACTTGAGAAGTCATTGCAATATATAGAGTTTCACTAAAGATAGCTACTACTATCCTATGTCTATGGGATAACTACTTTTATTCTAATTTATCATATGGGTGACACAAAGCATATGCACCCATTTTATGCTAGCTAATACCTAATACATGTCAAAATGGGTGTTCTTATCAAATGGTCAAACTAAAGCTACCAACAAAACCATTAAATAAATTTTAATGAAAACAATTGATAAACATGGAAGTAACTAGGACAAACAACTTGTTTCTCCATTATGGGCTTATAGAACTAGTAGTCACACTCCTATGGGGTATAGACCTAATTCATTGGTTTATGGTATTGAGGTTATTATCTTTCTAGAATTAGGTATCCCTTTGTTGAGAGTTTCCCTTCGTTGTATTATTGATGACACTACATATAAAGAACATAGATTACAAGAACTTGAACATTGGACGAAAGAAGAGTTAATTGATGCATTAGAAAAGTTTTGAGCATATCAAGCATGATTAAATAAAACTTATAATAAAGGCACCATTCATAGAGATTTCCAACTGGGTGACTTAGCTCTTTATGCTAACCCAAAAAAAACGTAAATGTAATAAAGGCACCATTCGTAGAGATTTCCAACTGGGTGACTTAGCTCTTTATGCTAACCCAAAAACAAACGTAAATGTAATAAAGGCACCATTTGTAGAGATTTCCAACTGGGTGACATAGTTCTTTATGCTAACCCAAAAAAATGCAAATGATAAAGAATGAGCTGCATGAATTTTCAAATTATCACTTCTTGGTTTGAATCAAGAGCTTGTGGCTTATCTACATTATGCACTTATGCCACTAATGACGTAGCAAAAAGAAAGCTTACCATCCTCTATCATTCACATCTCTTTTACATTCTTGATATGCTTATATGATCTTTATCTAACCTTTGGGGCCATTCTCAATTTATCATTCCCCCCCTCTATTGAAAAAAGAGGCCATTCTCAATTTATCATTCCCCCCGCCCCCCTTATTGAAAAAACATGCAATTACAAAGAAGAAAAGGCACTAACAGTTCATCCACCTTGTCATTGTCCCTTATAGGAGGCAATACCTATGCTACATCATACTTTCTTATAATGTGGAAATATCACGTTATTCGGGAACATTCTTATTCTACCTACACCCTCTTCCCCAAAACGGCATCGCACGTTACGAAAGTAACGTACGTAACACGTAACGTTCATGGCGGATACCTCGCACGATGTAAATTCCAAAAGTAGGTAACGGACGGCCATCGGCGTTTTCCATTCTCAAATCGCCCTTGAAACGCGCGTGCCACGTGGAGGCAGCACCGTACAACGGCAACTATTTAACGACAGTAAAAAGTAGAAAACACTTTGGGGAGTCCGTAACCGTCCGAAGAATATATGCCTAATTATTGCGCTCCGTTGTCGTGTCTGATTTAATTACATTACTTCTGACTTGCTTTCCACGCATTCTCCTAATTTAATAGCCATTTCATTTCCTCCAAATTTCAAAACCGTGAAGCAAAACAAGGCGTTTGTAGAGCTGGTAATATGCCTGGCATGGATGTGGAGGCAGAGCAGGAGAGAGGAGGCATTTGCAGCCTCATGCGCCGCGTCAATTCTCTTGAACATCTTTTGAAGAAATTGCGGTGGGAAAAAAGTGCAGTGCCGGCACAGTCTGGTTTTTGTGAGAGTGAGCGTAGGCCATTGTCTTATGGAGGAGGATGCGTCTTTCAGATGCCTGTGAATTATCCGAGGTATTCCAAGGCTGATTACGAATCCATGCCCGAATGGAGGCTGGATGTTCTATTTCGGGAGTATGGTCTGGCTGTTACAGGTGATCTTACATACAAACGGAATTTTGCCATGGGAGCCTTCCTCTGGCCTCACCACTGATTATGTAATCAAATTTCTTTGTTACTGTTGCCTGAGTATATGTATATTTCTATTTGTTACACACAGGTAGATTCAATGGACTGAACTGAATTGTCCTTTTTAAGGGGAGTGAATTCATATTTTATAAATGAAAAAACTATGTTATGTAATGTAGTTGGTGGTAGATGGACATACGCGGTTACTGTAGCTGTAGACACTGTTACAAATAAAAATAGAAAAATTAGCGTTCTTCATAAATTTGTAATTCACAGGCTTATAAACTTGTAAGCTTAAGAAGTTTTGAAAAATTTATAATTATGGTCTTTAGTTTATGACTGCCCAGTGAGATGTTTTTTTACTCTTTAATTTTTCTTTTAATTTTACAAATTTTCTTTCTCACAATGTTTTACTGAAAATATGTAAATTGCCTATTTTCACTATAATTATGTATTACTTGTATTACTTATATCACATATTTTTGAGTGAAGATGAAGGTTTTGTCACACCTTTTTTGATTTGTGTCTTTACAAATAAATAAAGAGAGATTTTGGGTTGATGGTAGTTTTGTTTTGTTTTTGTTTTTTTTCCTTAAAAATAAATATATAAAAATAAAATTGTATTTTTAAACTTTTAAGACTATATTTAAAAATAAAAGTGTGCTTTTAAACTTTTAAAATTATCATGGTAAATGATTTTTTTAAACATTAAAAGATATTTTTTAGTTAGAGAAATTTTTTTTTTTTTAATTGAAGAAATGGGAATTACATAAAAAGAGCAGTCAAGATTAAACAACTAATAGCAAGACTAAACAGAACATAGCCAAAGCTAAACTATACAAAGCATGTTGACAACTGTCTTCAGCAACAGACCAAGAACCAACAATGAACAGAACTCCTCCAAGGTACTCAAAACCCTGCCTGAAGATGAACAGAGTGCAGCCATGAAACACACCTAGAAACCATTGTATGAGGCATCAGCTAGTGTGATTAACCACAAGAATCTTGTTGACTACGAAGACAAGATCCTTCTTTCCTTAATCATACTGCACCTGTATTGAACCTACAATTGATCCTATTGTAAGTGTATTACCAACACTGTCATAGACGTGGCACCTCAACTGGGATATTGAATCAGAATGAATCTATAGTTTGAACTTGATCACAGCAGAGAGCACTATGAGAGAATTACAAAAGCATCAAACGGAGCTGAAAAGACCGATCCACATAGCCAAGGATGCCGCTATGAAGTAAAGGAAGCCATAATGGCTTAAACTTATCAAGCTTCTAAACCACTGCTTCTTTGAAGCTCTATAACCTCAGAGACACACATTAGGAACTCGGATTTAGCAAGGCAAAGTTCTAACAAAACTGATCCAACAATGCAAACCAGTACCTGGTATATTCATCCTGTAGAGACAGTTGTAAAACATGGGGACACAAAGAACTCCTGTCTGCTAAACGCCTTTCTCAAGTGATAGTCATATTACCATTAAGGAGAATAGCTCCAAAACAGGTTAAACGCCTTTCTCTAGTGATAGTCTTATTACCATTAAGGAGAACAACTCCAATACAAGTGAAAGATAAATAAAAGATTCTATCACAGAACAACAACTTGTAATATAGGAGCCAAGAAACCCCTGTATCTGTTGCAGAAACCTGCCCACAGAAGATGTTGACAAGGACAACAGTATCATGTTCTAAGAAGAAGAAGAATCCAACGGGATGAAATGCAAAAAATGATGAGGTTTACAATACATAAATGCCCCCTCTTAGAACAACTTAACACCAAGAAAAGACAGGTATCAAGCAATAAATAATAGCCCATGTATAAGTTGACTCTGAATAAACCCCCAGTCACCACTAAAAGTGAAAAATAAAGCTACAACTGAATTTCTCCAGAAAGAAGGATAAGATTGCAGATTGAATGGAGAAGCCTCAAGCTGTCATTAAAAAATTCCAAAGACAAAAACATTGAAAAATCAGGGGCAGTCACCTTATAAGGCAGATATATTGTTTTGACTTCATTAGCATCTTGTCCTTTTGTAGTTGCGACATTTGAAACTTAATATGTTGAAGCTGTATGCCTATTTTCAAATTTTTTTGGTAACCCTCTGTAGCTATGCAAATAAGGAAGCAATTCGAAGAAACACATCATAGTGAAGCCTTACAATTCCTGTTTCCTAAGAATATATGGAATTAGAAAAAACTAGACCGAACATCTATTTTTCCAAATATGCATGAAAATAACCTATCGGATAGAATTAGCAATTACATTATAAATACCCATGCCCAACAAAGCTTCTTTCTTATTCAAATGATGTTAAAAAATTGCAGGTAATTCATTAAAAATGATCTTCTATTTGTTGAATGCACAAGCCAAATGAGAGCAGGGGGGCAGAGGGGGGTATGAATCAGTTGTAGCTTGAAATTTCAAAACCCTCACACACATTTAGATCCACATAGTTTCAATTAACCCTTAGATTGTTATGATGATTAAGCATGAAATCAAATAACATAAACTGAATCAAACCAACATCAAACACAAGAGAACACCAAATTTATGTGGGAAAGCCAAGAAGGGAAAAACCACGGTGAGGATTAGCTCACAACATAAAGTAGCATCAACACTGAATTATAAAAGGCTCACTGCCCAGAGGGCTCATGCCCAAAAGAAAGGCTCACTACCAAGGTTCGTTGCCAGAACAAAAAAAGAAGATAGAGAAGAATGTTACAATAAAGTAGGCATTACACCAACAATCTCCCACTTGAAGTCCAATCCTAACTACAAGAGAGCTGTGCAGAGTTATCCCCCACTCCAGGCTTATTGTCACAACTTGACAATGCTAAGAGAAGTCTGACCGAACTCAAACTTCTCCCTTAGTACAATCTTCGTCAAAGCATCAACAATATCCTCTACATTTTCCATGCTTGTAGCTATATGCAATGGTGTAAGACTTCCTTGCCTTATCGAATTTGGACTAAATATAAAGTTTCCATAAGCACTTGATAAAGGTATATAGCATAACAAGAAATCCACAACACAGCAATTTTTCTTCACTCCCCTGTGTAGCAAGTGAACTTTCGACACGACAGTCAATGCCTCTTGAATTGATCCTTCTTTAGCATACACACTGAACAAGATATCTGTTATGATACCCTCATAGAGTCTGTCCATATCACCTTCTAGGCTTCGGAGCTCTCTACAGATTGCATTGTCTTTGCCAATAGTAGTTCTGGAAGGAACCTCATCTTTTGAAGAATCACTCTCTTCAACTATTTTAGTCTTGACACCATCTTCTTCATCTGCAGTAGAGGGGCTATCATTTTCATTGCTTCCTCCTTTTGCTTATTCCTAGCCAATAAAAATTGAAGGAAGAGAATCCACAATAACATTGGTAGCCGGAGGAACCCCTTTGGGAAAGTTATCAATCTCTGCAAAATGTTCAAGAAAAACTTCATACCTTGCTGCATTAGCATATTCCTCTAGGTTCCCAAAATATGCATCAATATCACCATCAACATCCACATCAACCACATCAACATCTACACTCTCTTCTTCAGTTAGGGGCACAATAGTTTCAGCCACTCTATTCTTCATACAACTCCTCCTAGTCCTCATACTGATCTTCCCCATTCACATCTTCTATATCAGACTACAAATTACCCTGTTCCTCATTATTGCCCTTTTCTGGCAAATTCCCCTGTATCTGTACATTTTGATTTTGTAGATTTTCATATGCCAGACTTGGTACACTGTGAACAGTCATCATAGGCTCCTTAGAAAATTCATATGGCAGTGGAGGAGTTTGAACAAATTGTTGTGTTCCATGTATAGAAGGCAACAGATGAACTTGCATAGGCTTCGTATCCTTTAATGAAGGTAGCGACTGGCTGCCTCCCAAAATCGGTATGTTTGAAAGTGTTGATGTACTTTGAGGATGCTGTGTAAGGACTCCAATAGGTAGCATTGGGCTGTAATCTAGCAGTGACGACTTTTCAAAAAGCATAGATTGTTCTAATTGCTACATTGGATTCCCAGAGAACAACGTGGGGCCTTCAACTGGGAGCAATTTCATATGAGATGACTACAATTTGAAATTCATATGTTGTTGTACATTCTCCTCTAGCAGTGTGGTAATATTCCCAACAAGCTGCATTGAGTGTATAATGGGTAGCGAACCAGACTGTGAAGTTGTTTTGGCCTGCGTGGAGCTTCTAGCTGAGGAAGGCAGCTCTGTATCTTGATTAGAGTGCGTTGACAATTCAAAAGAGGGCAACCTATGGTCTTCCAAGGGCTGTGAATGAATTGGAAATGAATGTTCCAAAGACTCTTCAAATAAATGAGTAGGTAGCGATAACTCTCCAAGAGCCTGTTTAGACGTTTCTATAGGCAGTGTTGTAGTATGTGAATTTTGCAATCTCCCTTGCATCAGGCTTGGAGCATTTGTTGCATTTTCAAACATATCAACCTATATACATTCTTTTGATGATGTCCCTTGATTTTGCAAAGCTGGGAAAACTTTCTCATTGAACACAACATCCCGACTGTGAAGAAGTTTGGCGACTAGATTCCACAAACGTGTTGGGTGAATATTTTGTTGTCAACTCATTGAAGACAGAATGGTTATATCAACCTCAGTGTGATGAGATTATATCTCTCCTCTCGCCAAGGGGAGGCTCCCTCTGATTGCTAGCTATTACAAACTAATAACTGATAAAACTTATTTACACTAAGAACTATATTTGGGGTGATTCCATTCCATCATATTCTCTTTTTTCAGAATAAATGTTTACAATTTAAGATAAGGATTTCAACAAAACTGATACTATGCAAAGAACTATGAATTATCACAAAACTGACGAAAACACAAAGTCTTCCGTTGCTTCGTTCACCAAATGGAAATAAAATGATTTGGAGTAGAGTGCAGCCCAAAGTCTTCACTATATGTCAATATGAAATAAATAGATTAAAGATAACAACTTGTAGCAGAAAGTCTTAAAGCTATTTCTTATTCACGAACACAACACAATTCTCACAAATAATTTTTTAGCTCAAAGTCTATTAAAATCATATTTAGAATACTCTTTAATCAATTGAAATAAACTCTCACATTTCAATTACTTATCAAAGATAAGTTGATAGCAAAGATGTAAGAACAATTCTATCATAAAACAAATCACTCCAAGATAAAGACTAGAATTTAACTTATCTAGCTTGTATTGATAAATACTTGAAAATTGATTTACACAAATAACTACAAAGTCTCAACTTGCTTCTCAATTTGGTAGAGTTTTGTTACAATAGATAAAACATAGATAATTACAAAAGAGCTCTCTCATATTTATAGGTGAGAGCCAGGAAAAAGTCTAACTACTTTGACTTATTCAACAATAGAGTTCTTATTGATTTAGGACTTCCTTTGTTCACACATGTAATTACATTTTTGAAAAGTACATGTGAATATGTCCAGAACTAAATACAAAGTGCATGTGAAAATATATGAAAAATTGGCTAAGGCATGAACATCATGATTAACTTTCACTACCATTTTTCTTAAGAAAATCCTCTTACACTGTGAACACAATTTGCATCTCAAGACTGTCTCAAGCAGCAGTGTTCTTAGAAATGACACAGGCTCTGGTTATTCCATCTTTAACTGTAGTAGCTACTTTCTCATGACTTATGAATTTAGACTTTAGATTATCTAGAGTCAATTAATTATCCAGTAACTTATCCATAGAATCAACTGAAAAAGTTGCTTCTTCAAAATCTCTCTAAATTGTCTTATTGAATTCCTTGATCATTTCATCAGCGGAAAGAAATTGATGATCATCACCTATCAGTTTGCGCGGAAGTTCCTGTAACTTATGAAGAAGATCAACATCACTATCCTCACTGAGCTCCCAGGCACTCTGCAAATCCTTGATCAAATCTTTCAAAACATTACTACAATGAATCAATGATTCCTTGGATTCCACATATGATTCACGGTTTGTAATGATTCCAATTGATACCAAGGTTTTCAATTTCATCTTCTTCATGTTGGTCCATTTTTCAAGACTTGCATCCAAATACTCAATATCTAGACACAAAACATCAACCAAGTCATCTAATTCAGCTCTTACCTTCTCCACTTTATTCTTTCTTTCAACCGTAGTTGTCAGAAGAAGTTTCCCCTATGCAAGCATTCTCTCAAGATATTCTTTGACTACCTTTCCTCTAGCATGACCCTTTCCAACTTTTTGGATGATAGGATCCTCCATAGTGATAGCCTCAAGTTCTACTGACTCAGAATACAAACTGATTTTCCATAGTAGTCAACTATTCCGCTCTGGCTTTGTACTGATCCTTCACCTCTTTCTCATGATCAAATTATACAATCAGAGAATTCAAAGTTGATTGAACATCAATTTTTGCACTCTCATGAGTGATTTTTCCTAGCTCAATCCTTGAGATTGAATAACCATTCATATTGAAATCCTTAATGGTTTCATCAGGCAGAGGTTGATTTATCTCTACATACTTATGAGCCTTATCTTCAAGCAGCCTGGAAAGATTCTTAGGCTTCTTCTTGGTATTCGCCTTGACAGGTGTCAGCTTCTTGAAGTCAAAGTCATCTGGAGAGATGGCTTTCTTCTTTCTCTTTAGAGTATATGACAAGAGCCACAGAGGAAGCATTAATAAACTAGCACTTGAATTAGAATCCATTACTGGTACAGAAGGAGTTGCACTCACACTGGTTGTAATAACAATTAGAGAAGTGTCTATAAAGATGACAACTGGCACATTGACATTGGTAGCTTGCTCAATACTTGAAACAAATTGATCCAAAACTATTTGATCACTGATATCATAGGAAGGAGAAGATAAACTTAGTATTTATATCCTGAAGAACCAAAAACAACGTCAAAGGCAGCCTTAGGACTATCAAAAATTATCCTAGATGAAGTGGGGGAAGAACCAGAAGATGGGATGATAATAGGAGTAATTGGAGTATTAGAAACAATAGGCAAAGAGTTTGAAACAGGTAAAGTATGCAAAGGAGAAGAAAATTAGGGTTCCTATGTCATATCCTTTTGAGGAGATATAGTAGATTCCTCAGGTTGTTCTTGTTCCTCTTCTTTTTCTGCTTCCTGTTCTTCCTCTCTTTCTTCATAAGATATACCTCCAGTTTCTATCTCCTCAACAACAGGCTCTTCAGTTGCCTGCTCTTTTGTTTCCATTTCTCCTCCACTTAGCTCTTCCTCAATCACTTTAGCTTTACCACCTTTTGATACAAACTTTATTTTAGGCTTAGGAACCTTGGAAGAAATCGGTGCATCACTCCTATTTTTGTTCTTATCTCTACCGTTTAACCTGTTTGCTCAAGAGTTTCCTCCTCAGAGCTAGTGATAAAATCTTTCAACTAAATCCCTTTGCCTTTTAGCCACACAATTGTATTCGCCAAGATGGGCTCAAATATTTTTCTTATTGAAGTTAATTCTTTCTTAGACGATAGAATAACAGGCAAAGAATAACCCTCAATATTCTCATTAACATATTTGGGATTCAGAATGTCTTCATCATCCACCATTCCCTCTGGGATATCAACCAATTCGAAGTCTTCAATTTGACTTAGTGTTAATCTACAATAGTCCAGTTTCCTGATCTCCTCTTCGGTTCTCAAGTTAGCCCATACATCTTCCACCATAGGGATATGTGATAGAGACTTTCTCTTTATCTTGTCCTTTACCCTTATGAAGTCAAAATTATTTCTCTTTTTCAAATGCTTCATTGTTACCAGTTGCATTTCATTTTCAATAGCCTTGGCCTTAGCAGAAGTAGCAATGGAGTACCTACCAATCTCAATGGGAAATTTGAAGCTAGGTTTTTTCAACTCCATTTGCTTGTTATGCACAACAATCATTTGTTGGCATAATTCCATCAGTACAATTCTATCACTAGGAAATTTGGGCAACATATATGGATAGCCTTGAAAATAACCAACCCTCAAATAAGTGAAAGTTGAGAATTGGAGGTACAAACAACCAAAACTGTTCACAACTTCCCATGCTTCATCTGAAACTCTCTTATGCTCTAGTTGAGGATCAAAAAGACATATAAACACTGCAAAGAAAGCATCATTTACTCTTCAAAAGTGGTGGATTGATCCCTTTAGAGTCAACTGGGGCTAATATTGATATATAGGTACAACTCTTCGGTCCCCTTCCGATGTCAATCCTGAGAAACTTCTCATTGAAGCAGTTGCATAGACCAGATAAGATGTCATGTAAAATCTGGAGGTTGTACATACTTTGGTCAATTGCTCATGAAGAGTTGTTTAGGATGAAAAAGGAGGGTTTGGTTGGTGTATGCGGGTATTAGTTTGAATCCTCCTTTCCACTTAAACATTCCAAGGGTTTTTCAACCGAGTTGCCTCTCCACTCAAGAGGAGAGTCACCTATCAGGTTGGGTTGCCACAAGGGAAGATGGGAAATTCAGAAGTTATCACACAATGTCTCTAATTAATGCTTTAATACTCTTGAAAACATAATTTAAACAAAACAGTAAGTAAATCTACAAATTACGATAGATGCTATTGAAATAAGACAAAGGGCAGAGAACCTTAACTCACTATTTTTTACAGTTCATAGAACAAAAATGTCAGGGACAATGGTGATGGCACCCAAGTCCAAGATGTAATTTTTTCTGTAGAATCTCGATCTCCTTCCGACACTGATCTCCATTGTATCTTTAGTTTTCAGCAATTCAGATGCAGAGGACACTATTGATGGCGCCCTAGTCCACTAAGGGATATTCTTCAGAATGTCAGAAGCTCTGCAATCACTAATTGTCACTATTTAGTCTGTTTCTGTAGATCAAAATGCAAAGGACAAGGTGGATAGCACCTGTGTTCTGAAATGTCACTCAGTGTCTGCTTCTTTTTAGATCCTGAATCTACACTGTCCTCCAATCTTCCCTACAACTCCACTTTCTCCAAATCCAATACTTGTAACCTGCAATCACAAGGAGAGTGGGAGGGGGTTGTGGTGTTTAGAGGCTTGACTCAGTCAAGCCCCGGAGAGACATTCAAGTCTTCTGAACACCATTGTCAAATGAGCGTGCGTATCTCATGGGATAGAGGCAAAAATCCAAATGATAATGATGATAAAACACAATAGATGTCACTTTGATGATGAATCTCTCATGGAAGTAAGATGCTCTTCAATGCCATGGGGAGAAGATGTAATCCAACCTATAAAAACAAACACAATAACAATGCTCTACTCTACAACACAATCAAAATCACAAATATGCTAATAGCTCACAATCATAATCTAACATAAACATCATCTAGTTTCTAAATGATAACCTACACATGCTTATATATGCAACTACAAACATTTCCGCTAAGAATTTTGTAATTAAAACTTATGATGTCAGCCTGGGACCCAAATAACGGTCACAAACCTGACATTTAAATTTAGGGCAGACCCAAAATAGGGCTAGACTAGGGCACTAGCGCCCAAGTCCACCCCCTGTCTTTGTTCTGGGATCATCAAAATAGTCCCCCTTAGGTCCCATTTGTCACAAGGCCCAAGGGTTTTCTC
Organism: Cunninghamia lanceolata; assembly: GCA_027924645.1. Taxonomy (NCBI): domain Eukaryota; kingdom Viridiplantae; phylum Streptophyta; class Pinopsida; order Cupressales; family Cupressaceae; genus Cunninghamia; species Cunninghamia lanceolata. The sequence continues at coordinate 14,744,686 of BSBN01001425.1, read as the reverse complement.
ATCGAGCGTCTGAATTATCATGCAAGATGCTCTAAATGCAATCTAAAGACCTGGGAGCTAAACCTTAAGGGGGAAAAGCCCCCAAGGGTGCATTTTTCCAACATAACATTTAGCCTCCACTTTAATGTATGTATAAACGCAAAGCCAATACATGCATTTAAGTAAGGTCAACAAACACAGTAAACACGCCAATCACAGAGGAGACACGAGAAACACATTGAAGAAAATAATAAGCACGCAAAACACAGAGAAGACAGTTACAGTCATGCAAAACATGAATAATACAACATTGAAGACACAAAAAGCACAGAGAATGCAGTGATTATTTTCTCTTAGATTTTCCAATATGACATGCAAAATGCAAGTATAGGGAAAGTAAACAAACAAATCATAAAAGAGTGTAGAGGAGCTCATTGCCACGAGTCTTGCACTTTTTGAGAACAGACACACCAAACAAAATCCCAAGGTGTAGAGGAGCTCATCACCACCAGTCTTGCACCTTGAGAACAAACACGCCAAACAAATCCCAAAGTGTAGAGGAGATCATCGCCATCGGTCTTGCACTTTGAGAACAAACACGCCATACACACACATGGAAGACACAGATAAAAAATGACAGACAAGCGATGGAGTGAAACTATTGCTAAGTTCATCACCATCTCGGGAACATTACAGGCACACACCGACAATTGCGCTTTGCCACAACAATCACCGAAAACATGCTTAAGGGTTGAGTTAGTCATAGAGCTGCTCCCCGCCTCTGCAGAGGACTTTTTAAAATGACAGGACAATGCAATCTCCTCGAGAAATACACCATCCCTGCCTTCCACAGAAGGGCTTAAGATAAAAGGATATGCTCGATATCCCACCTCTGCAAAGGGCTTAAATGATTGTGATTGATTTTCAAATTGTTTAGACACGCTTTACTATCATCTACAACAGGCAACTTACCTTATATATGCCCCCACCTTAAGGTGGTTGATATCACATACCAATATCAAGCACATTAAGGTAGGAAGAAAACACACAAGGGAACACGAGCTCTTGCAAAGCCCATGCCCCCAAGAGGTGACATGTATTTTACGATCGCCAAATGTTCTGAAAAATACACAATTTACTGCAAGAAAGGTGTTAGCGTCCACATAATCATGATAAACAACAATGCATAAACACATCAAGATAATCAAAGTGCACAGAGCAGAAGTATTGTTAAAGTGTTGTTAGCAAGATAAGATATCAACATCAACATCAACATCAACATCAAGATAGAGATATCATGCGGAGTGATTCTACTACCCAAGAGTTGGATAATATATAACAACCCCATCGTCATGTATGGACTAGGTCCATTTTTTTATTTCTCGTTGAAGGGACACTTGGTCCGTATCAATATAATATGATTTTCGTTATCCGCCCACTAGATAGAACCACTAGAAGAAGGTAAATAATAAATTAGAGAGGAGAACAAGTGCCTTAGGGATAGTCACCAACCGCAATGCTATGTCCGCAAGACACAACACACATCAATGAAAACAGAGGAGAAACAATATAGAAGAATGATGATACAAATAGAAGAAGGGTCACAACAGAGGTGGTCTCCTAGTATCCTTGACCTTACAAGAGAGTCAAGGGTCATCCTAAGAGGCCTAACAACACATAACACATCATGGGGGAAACACAACATGGAGGTAAAGGGTTAGAAATACTCACCTATAGAGAGATTCATGTTGGAGGTTATCAACAATCAAATCATCCTCTTTCCAATCTCGAATGTTAGAGGGAAGAGGTGTGTAAGGTACCATTGCCAAGTCATTGTCATTATTCTTTTATTCATTTTTAAATGCTTCTTGGTTTGACTCAATGTTAGGTGGAATGTTCTCTTGTTGAATTTTACTAACATACTTATTCACTATCCTCTTAGGAGGTGGAAGAAGCAATTTGTTTTGAGTGAGCTCAACATCCATCCTTGAGGGATTTAATGTGAGAGACCTTTCCTCATCCACTAATGTGACATCTTGTGAAAAGAGAACATAGGGATGAGGGGAAGGTAAGGTGTTGTGAGGAGAGGTATTCAATGTTTTTAAGTCCTTAGTAATGCCCAAATGGCTTGAATATTAAATCAAAGGAAGGAGATTAAGGGTCTTCTCTTCCTTACTGATATCCCAGGTGTGTGAGCAATCAAGTAAAGGAAAAAGGTCAATAGGATGATCCATAGGGGTTTCATGCAGTAGGGTAAGATTTTAATTATTGTTAAATGAGTGTTCATTATCTATACATGGAATTTTATTTGTTAAAGGGATCTCCTTATTCACTAATGCTTTATCTTGGCCAGAGTGAGCATTGGAGTGGAAAAGTGATGGCTCTTCATTTACTAATACTTCATCTTGGCCAGAGTGAGCATTAGCATGAAGATTTGGTGGTATGATATTAAGAGATGTGTCAATGAAATCATCCTCTTGCATCAAAGTTTCCTCATAAGGAGGAAAAACTTTGGGAGAAAGATCATGAGGTAGGACTAAGTTATCATCACATGTTTTGGCTATAGGAATCATAGTGGACTGTTCGACAGAGATAAAGTCCTCTAAGGTTTCATCTAACATGTTGGAGTCATCACTACTAAATGTCTTTTTGGCTATGAATTTAGTGAGATCATCTAATATCCAAGGATATATTCCCATGAGATTTTTGAAGCTATCAAAATCAGATATATATTAGAGGATTTCATAAGTGGAACACATAGAAATATCAACATCATATTTGTTCCAAGACTTGAGGATACTCATGAGTGAATTTGGAAAAATTATCAATTTATCTATCATGTATGCAAACAATACTTCCAATGATGAATAAAAAGAAGTATCTATAATGAAAAGATTGAGGAAATTAGGTTTTTAAATAGTAAAACTCACAAATTTCACAATCAATCAAGTAAATAACAAGGCAAGATAACTGAGACTATTTCACACCAAAACACATGTTTGAGGGAAATGGGTAGAAATACACACAGAGTCCACAACAAACAAAGTGGATAGTAGGAAAGAGTCTTACACAACAAGGCCTACTTGATGATTTTAGAGGTTTTGCACAAAAGATGTGAACAAAGTGTATAAACACCTAGTGTTGAAATACACAATGTGTATTTTAACCAATGTGCCAATTTTCAGAAAATGCTATGAATTAATGCCCAATTTTCAAATGACCAATGGATGTAAGCTTTTATATGAGTGCCCAATCAGATTTCAAAGATTCTCAAAGCTTTATGCAAGAGACCAATGCAAAAGTTATGTAAAAATGCTCTAAAATGCTTGATTTTTTTACTTTTCTCAATGCAAACTAATGAAAGAAAAGGTGTTGTAAGATTTTCTAGAGGGATAGAAAATGATATGCCTAAAAAAATTCCACTAATGTAAAAAATACTTTTTACAACATGCTTTTGAAGCAACTCTACAGGGTCGATAAGTCAAAACCTAGTGAAAATAGGTCAAAATATGCAATTTTTCACCAAATCTCAATGCAAATGACTAGGACAAGGGGTGTTGTGAAGAAAATGATGATGGAGAGAAAATTATAACAATTATAACAGCCACCTAATGCCAAAAAATCTATAGCAACATGCTTATAAGGCCACTCAAGGTCAAACCCTAGTGCAAATATAGCAAAAATATGCAATTTTTCAAATAAAATTAAATGCAAAGGCCTAAAAGAAAGGGTGTTGTAAGGAAATTGAGAAGGGGAAGTAGATAATAACCCTGATAACAGCCAATTAGTGTAGAAAAATCCCTTGCAATATGCTTGGAGTGCAAATCTAACAAGACAATAAGGCCAAATCTGGTGAAAACTGCAAGTTTTCAAACCCTAGACATGAAATTTCGCAAGGAGGCTCCTATGATACAACACCACAATTATAAATCAGACCTAATGAATGTGTTAACAAGGTAGTAAAATTTGAAATAATTTGTTGACTACAACCCTAACTCATGCAAAACTAGGTTTTCATGAAAAAAATGCACAATTTTCAAGCAAATTCTAACAAATCAAGCATGCAAATGCAATGTAAATGATAAATTTCTGTAATTTAAATTAGATCTAAAGAAAATAATAGAAATTAAAATAAATTAAATGCCAATAAATTCAAATTTTACAAAAATCCAAGCCCAATATACCAATTTTTTTGAATTTTTTCAAAATTTTCAATTTTTTTCTGTATTTTTTTTAAATGCAATAGAATGAATGAATGCAAATCTATCAAACAACACTCATAAAGGTGACAAAAGGTCCAAAAACATGGGTTCACCAAAATTTTTAGGATGAAAAAGGAGGGTTTGGTTGGTGTATGCGGGTTTTAGTTTGAATCCTCCTTTCCAATTAAACATTCTAAGGGCTTTTCAATCGAGTTGCCTCTCCACTCGAGAGGAGAGTCACCTATCAGGTTGGGTTGGCACAAGGGAAGCTAGGAAATTCATAAATTATTACACAATGTCTCTAGTTAATGCTTTAATGCTCTTGAAACCATAATTCAAGCAAAACAATAAGTAAATCTGCAAATTACGACAGATGCTATTGAAGTAAGACAAAGGGAAGAGAACCTTAACTCACTATCTTTTGCAATTCAGAGAATGGAAATGTTAGGGACAATGGTGATGGTGCCCAAGTCCAAGATGCAACTTTTTCTGTAGAATCTTGATCTCCTTCTGACATTGATCTCCATTGTATCTTCAGTTTTTGGCAATTCACATGCGGAGGACACTGTTGATGGCACCCTAGTCCACCGAGGGATATTCTTTAGGATGTCGGAAGCTCTACAATCATCGATTGTCACTATTTAGTTTGTTTCTATAGATCCAAATGTGGAGGACAAGGTTGATAGCACCCATGTCCTGAAACATCACACAATGTCTGCTTCTTTCTAGATCTTGAATCTACACTATCCTCCAATCTTCCCTACAACTCAACTTTCTCCAGATTTGATACCTGTAACCTATAATCACAAGGAGAATGGGAGGGGGTTGTGGTGTTTAGAGGCTTGCCTTAGTCAAGCCCCGAAGAGACATTCAAGTCTTCCAAACACTATTGTCAAATGAGAGTGCGTATCCCACGGTATAGAGGCAAAAATCCAAATGATAATGATGATAAAACACAATAGATTTCACCTTGATGATGAAGCTCTCATGGAAGGAAGATGCTCTTCAATGCCATGAGGAGAAGATCTAATCCAACCTACAAAACCAAACACAATAACAATGCTCTGCTCTGCAACATAATGAAAATCACAAATATGCCAATAGCTCACAATCATAATCTAACATAAACATCATCTAGTTTCTAAATGATAACCTACACATGCTTATATATACAACTACAAAGATTCCTGCTAAGAATTTCGTAATTAAAACTTATGATGTTGTCTTGGGACCCAAATAATGGTCACAAACCTGATATTTGAATTTAGGGCAGGCCCAAAATAGGGCTAGATTAGGGCTCTAGCACCCAAGTCCACCCCTTGTCTTTGTTCTGAGATCATCAAAATAGTCCCTCTTAGGTCCCATTTGTCACAAGGCCCAAGAGTTTTCTCATCGGGAGTCTAAATTATCATGCAAGATGCTCTAAATGCAATCTAAAGCCCCGGGAGCTAAACCTTAAGGGGAAGAAGCCCCCAAGGGTGCATTTTTATGACATAACAAGAGCATTGCTTATCTATTCACCCTAGAAGATCTGTTGTTTACCTTGGAGGATGAGTTTAATATAAGAGTACATCCACTCATGAAAAGTGGAGGAAGAAGAAAGCCCCCTAACCCTGCTGAGAAGATTTATTAGGTCAATGACCTCTTCGACAAAATCACTTCTACGGAAACCTTTAGGCCATCTGGAAAGGTTAGCCCTTGCAGATTTTAGCCATTTGGTATTTATTACCCTCTTTACTTTCTCAGGATCTTTATCATACTCCTTCTGAGCAATACTGAAATCAATCTCTGCACTATCTTCTGAACCAGGACACATAATGACTTTATCCATGAATTTTACATCTAACCTCATCATCACCTTACCTTGAGCATCTGCAACTGTCCTATTATTCCTATTGTAGAAATGAGCCACTTGAATAAAAAACTTAGGATTGTGTGCTGCTATAGGAAGAGAAGCAACCAAATGAATATTACTCTCCACAATCCTCTTCATGTAATGACTTGGAGATTTTTGTTTTGTCCTCTCCACAAACTCAACCATATCCACATGACCAATTTCTGTATCCTGGATTTCATCCACATTGGATGTTACTGAGGTCACGAGAAACACTCCCTGGTATTTATACTTCATGGCTTTAGCTTTCTTCAGTGAAGGATCAATCATCTGAACCACATACTCCCTTGGTTGGAAAATAGATCTTGGCAATCTTGCAAAAGCAAGTTCAACATAAAAGGCATGATTTTGCAATGTTAGGGTGTAAAGGGTGGAATTTGGATGTTTGGTTTTGGGTAGTTTTGTATATGCATCCTCCTTTCACCCTTTCACATTCAAGGATCTTAGGTCGAGTGGCAATGCACTATCATACCCTTGGTCACTATGAGATGTAGGGAAACTTGGATTTGTATGATTTGATTATAAATTATGTTCACTTATGCTCAATTATACATCAAAACCCTAATTATGCAAATACGAAAGCAAATAAATAAATATCAAAAAATGCTACTATAGAAAGATGTAAAATGATAGATAACTGTGCACCTATTTTTGGGGTTCAGAAGCAGAACAGTCAGGGACTAATGAGCTAGCACCCAAGTCCAATGCCTAGGTTTTTGCAAGGATCTAGAACCTTGATCTGCAACATGTTCCTGCTACATCAGAGACTTTCCCATCACAGAATCCAGAGGACTAAAGAGTTGGTGCCCAAGTCCAGGGTGTTGTTTTCAACTCTGATCTGCAAATCTGACACTCTGTAATACCCTCCTACAATTTCACTTTTCCTGTATCCTCAACTTGTAACCTATAATCACAAAAACTTTGGGAGGGGGTTGTGGTGTTTAGAGGCTTGCCTCAGTCAAGCCTCGGAGAGACATTCAAGTCTTCCGAACACCATTGTCAGATAGAAAGTGCGCGCCCTTGAGGGGCAGAGGTAAAAACCAAATGATAAATGTTCAAAAACACAAATGATGTCACCTTGTAGTAAGATCTCATGGAATGAAGAAGCTCTTCATGCCATGAGGACATGATTGCTCAAATCTGCAAATACAAACACATGGACAACACAAATCTAATCTTGCTACACAATGAATGCCTTAAACCACCTTCACATAAACTTGAGAATCTAAATTACTAACTAGTAATCATCTAATGATCATCTAGTTTACAAATGAATGCCTAAACATGCTTATTTATGCAACTACAAACACTCCCACCAAGAATTTCGTAATTCAAACTTACCGCATCGGCATAGGACCTAAATAATGGTCACAAGATGACACTCAAAATTTTTGACTGACCCAAAATAGGGTGGGACTGGAGTGCGAGCGCCCAAGTCCTTCCTCCCTATTTTGGTTAGGGTTAGGTTCAAGGGATCCCCCTAGGTCCCATTTGTCATGAAACTTAGGGCTCATTTCATTGGGATGTCAAAATATGATGCAATATATCCTAAATGTAGATAAAAGACCTGGGGATCTAAACCTTATGAGGGAAAATCCCCCAAGGGGACATTTTCCAATGTTACATATATAAAATTTGGCAAATGGAGAACTGCAATGTTGAAGATCATGGTCAATAGCATGAGCTTGGTAGGGCTAGAGAGCAAAAAAAGCAAGAAACTGAGTGAAAGCGGGCTAAAGTTAACAAACGTAAAAATTCTTGAGAGTTAGAGAAATTTAGGAAGGTGATGCAAGGGCAGCAAAAATTGCTACCTCTGCATGTAGGGGGAATTGCATTTTAATTCAAGAGTGGCAAAAATGTCCGCCTCTGCATATAGAGGATAGTTCTTTTTGTGCAAGAGTGGCAAAGATTGTCGTCTCTGCATGTGGGAGAAAATCTTGCAAAGTGTACAGGCGGGGAAAAATACTGACAGTACATCTTCATAAAAATACTTGTGTATGGGTGGAAAAAATTGCTACCCCTACACCTTGATAGATCCTAAGGTTTTATGTATGGGCAATAATTTTTGCCACCCCTACACATAGGGAAAGACAAGTTTCTAGCATGGGCAACAAAAATCATTGCTCGTGCATCATGCAGGTAAAACTTCACAACATGCAAGGCTTTACAAACCTTGGTGTAAGGGTGGTGAAATTTGCCAGCCCTTCATCAAGGATGAAAAGTTAGGAATGATTGGCAAATGCCATCGATTCCACAATGAAAAACCTAGGTTTTCAGAGAGAAGAAAACGATGACAAATAGAAAAGAAAACCAATAGGTGACCTAGACTAGGGTTTGAATAATCTCACAAGGTGAAATAGACAAAACAAAGAATGTCATTAAACAAACAAATGATAAGAATAAAACAAACACTAGAAACATATATCACGTGAAAGGAAAAGGTGAAACAAAAACAAGAAGCACATACCTGGAAATAACGATGAGAGATGAGGAGAGCCCAAATTTAAAAGATTTAGTCAATCCAACCAAAACCACACAAAATATATGAGCTCCTTAGGGGTGCAGAGATATCATGAGGGGAAGGATGAGAAATAAAATTAACAAAACAAAACAATAAAAGCATCTTAAAAACCCCTGAGACATATATTAAACATAGCATTAATGACACTTGAGGTGAACTGGGAGATGCTTAAGCAGTAAAAATCACCACCTCTGCACATACAAAGGGAGACAACATGCATGGGCAGAAAATTCTACCACCCTTGCATATGACAAAGACATTAACATGCATTGGCGGAAAAATTTTCCACCCGTGCATATAACAAAAAACTATCATGTAGTGGCGGGGAAAAATACCACCCCTACATGTAACTTAGAACACTCTAACTCCAAAAATATCAAACTCAATTGTTTGATTCATTTGCAATTTAAATTTATTATGCAAACTTCGAGACACCAAAATGAGGGGGAAATCGAATAGATTTTCTAGAGATAGGAAACTACGTACAAGGGGAAATGGACTCGCTTCATTTTGCGTGCTTAGAGTTGTAGGCTATGAAACAGACAAGTTTCATAGGGGTCATCCTACAAAATTGAGCGCAACTAGTTTTAAGGATAACAACTAGCTTTAATGGGGAGCTTCCTTCGATCGTCCTTTGAAACAATCAAAGGGAGAAGAATTCTAGTCTCTAAGTGCCTTCATCCATCCATTGGGCTATAGAGTCAAGTGACATGACAAAAGACACAAAAAGACTTTAAAAAAAAAAACATAAAATTATACAAATATACATGAACTTATCAATTGCTTTATTGTGAGAAAAGGTTTAGATGTTGCCCATTGTGTGGTAGCAAGAAAGGTGTCCCATCTTGATACTCCAGAATGAAACTATTTTCACCACATAGCTGATAAATGATGAAAGGGCCTCTCCATAGGGAATCAAACTTCCCATGCATTCCTTTCAGCTCTCTTCTCTTGTCCCATAACAAGAGTTGATCCTCGACTTGAAAATTCCTAGATTTGATCTTCTTTTCGAATAGCTTCTTCACTTGACTTTGGTGTTCCGCAATACAATCCACCACTTTGACACGTTGTTCCTCAAGCTTAGAAAGGAACATCACACGCTTGTCAATTGAGCTCTCATAAGTTTCATCTTCAATTATTTTTGCCAACTTTAAAGTGGGTAGCTCTAATGTAATCAGTATCTTAGCATTCAATCCATACAACAATTCAAAAGGTGACATACCAATTTCTCTTTTGGGAGTAATACGATCTACCCACAACGCATCAAACAAAGCCTTGTGTCAGGTCCTTTGATTTTCATCCACTAACTTCCTAATAATGGTAACCAAATTCTTGTTGCTTGACTCAACTTGACCATTCCCTTGAGGGTAATAATTGGATGAGTGAAAGAATGATGCCATATTCAAAATAGAAATTAGTTATTTCTTGTGAGGAAAAACAAGTAGCATTATCTGCTACTATCTTGTTTGGAACACCAAACCTTGATATTATGTTTTCTTTGAGAAACTGCAAACTACCTCAGAAGTAGCATGCTTTATAGGAATAGCCTCCACCCACTTAGTGAAGTAGTCAATTGCCATAAGAACATAACTATGCCCCACACTTGATTGTGGGTTTACCACACCAATGAAGTCAATACCCCATTGCTGAAATGGTTTCTCAATAATGACTGGTTTGAGGGGTAATTGTCATGCCCACATTTCCCATGTGGTCACAACACACAACACATGTGTCATGTCTACATTTATCATGTGGTCATGACACGAAATGACAAAAAAATTTCCATGCATCCCTAGAAACCCCCTTGCAAGCGTCACCGTGCTCAATGGCAATACACATAAGGTGTAAACATGTCAATCAAATCTTGGGGTAGTGCGATTACATGTGCAATCCCCTGCGATGATAGCTGACTAGGGGGTTATGCGACGTGATGAGCGTCACCATTAGGGTTAGGATCGATTTGACCTGAACCCTAAGTTTTCTAATCAAAACCCTAATTCTAGAGCATAAAAGGATTAATTAATAAGCCCATCAATCTATAAATATAGTGCAAAAACTTTAAATTAATAATCAAGGTATAACATAAATCAACTAATTAGTTAACCTAAATTCCTGAAAAAATCCAGTAGCATAACGCCTTTAGGGCGTACATGGGAAAATTTCTTAAAATAATTAAATAAAAATTAAAATAATAACCTACTTCAATTTTTCCCAAACATAAAATTAAATTAATTAAATTGACCATGCTATTATAATATTGCATTAATAATTCTCAAGTTACAATGCTAAAATTAAATTCCCTGATAATATTAATAAAGTTCACTATAGTGTCCTATAAATATTAGAAGATTCACTACTTCTATAATTAAATGATTTCTATTTTCCCAAAGTCAAATCAATCAATAAACCAATATTCTAACCCTTAAATAAATACAATAACAATACTATCCATAATATCAAATATTAACATTTTACACCAAAAAAATAAGGAAGATGTTCCCCACTAACTAAGATATCCCAAAACTAAAAGGCTAAAGGATAGGCTAGATTATATTCACTTATATCAAATAAAAGAAAATAAAATAAGATGAACTATCCTTTACAATTTCACATAAACAAGCTTTAGAATTTAAAAAAAAAAAAACAAAGAGAAGAAAGAGGAAGGATAAATCATAGTCACGTGCACCTAAGAAAGAAATTTGAAAATAAAACAAATAAAACAATAACTCCCTTTTACCAAGGGAACCCTAAAAGCTTCACAATAACAAAAAAACATTTCCTTATGGAGATAAGCCCTAACCACATTGTTTACCCTAACCTTATTTTCATCTATTCCTGTTTTCTCTTCTTTTGCCATTTTTTTGTTGTAGGTCTGAACCATGGTCACGCAAGGATGCATACACAGATGGGGTATATACGGTGCTATACCTTCGAAGGTTTATCCCAACCCTTCTTATTTTATTTTGTATAACTATAAATATGTATAAATATCTCTAGTTTTATTTTGTATGTCTTTTAATCTGTATATGTCTATGAAGGAGGCAGGTCACAAAGGTTATACGGATGGCAGCCATAGAGGAGATTACAATCAGTGTTGTGGCACCGCTGGCCAGACACAGTATAAGGGGGAGCGACGGGGGTGGTGGTGGGGGTTTCGACCCGCCACCACTATCAAAAAAAAGGAAGTGGAGCATGGGGCAGTCGATGGGGGTCGTGTTCCCCCCCTCCACCGTCAGATCAAAGCTTACGGGTGGGGGTTTAACCCCCCACCAAACCCTATGCCAAACAAACTTTCATGACGGCCAGAGGTTGCCACCCCCTACACGGTGTGCCGCCGGCCACCATGGTCGATAGGGTATAAACCCTAGTCCAAAAACATACAACCTTTCTTATATATATATATATATATATATATATATATATATATATATATATATATATATATATATATATTTCTTTGTTATGAACTTTTCCTTGCATAAGACAGTTCATATATATGTTATAATATTCGATCCTTGAATATATATATATATATTCTATTTCTTTTTTTTTCTTGCATGAGCAAAACACAATACTCCTACAGTAGGTATAATGATTATCTACATAATTATATAACTTACATACAATACTTCTTTCATAGAGATATTTTTTTTACAGAATAAACTTGCAGTCTAAATGTTGACAGCAAAACTTTATCTATTTTTTTTTAAACATTTGATGCAGGGCAGCAATAAAACATTTTCTTTCCCCCTTTTTTTTTGCAACAATATACAGAGTAATGTAAGATTCTTTCTTTGAACAGACTGAAAGTAAACATGTAATAATTTGCAACTACAATAAGGTAATGATACAATAATTTCCCTTCTTTTGTTTTGAACCACAGTATGAATTAAAGAGGAACAACAACATCCTATATTTTCCCTTTCCTTCCAACATTAAATTAAAACTAGCAACCTATCTAATTGTTTTTTTTCCTTTCTTTTCTATTCAAATGCACAGCAATGTAATAACAAGAAATTTATAACCACATTAGAACAGCATAAAGATTTATATCAGCAACATAGCTGCATACTGAAGTGGAAAATTTACTTGATTACGTAGGGACAATTTTCAGTTCACAAATGCACAATGAGAGTTCATTTACACAACCAAGTACAATAAGGTCACATAGACCAAGGCTCTCAAACAGCCAACAAGGTAACAAAACCACAACATTAGTGTCCATTCTTCCCAAGCTCCAAGGATCACCAAGTAAACCTGAAAGAAGCTAAAACAAATGAGGGACAACCAAGCCACTAAAAATGCTCTCCTCCCTACCATAGACCCACAAGTGGGTCACCCCCGAGCTGGGAGGTCAATCTTCACACGAGTTTTTCACACCATAACACAACAATAAGCAAACCACACAAATCATGAAGAACACACATAAGATTTAACACAACACAAAACCCATAGAAATTAGTTTAAAGGGGTAGGGGAGTGGACATCACTTGACTCAAGAGGATCACTCTACAAAATCTCAAGATCTCAACACAAAATAGGGCCTCAAGCCCAAAATGATAACTCCATGGATATATAGATTTCACCATGGCACTCATGCCAACAAAAATACCCCATACTCAATATCTTGCCCTCAAGGCCTAAAAAAAATACCAACACTAGGAGGGCGACCTCGAGGAGGTTCACTCCCCCACACAACACATGGATGGACACACCAAGTTGGTAGTCTCATCCCAAAACACCCAAAAACCCCACAACAAAGAAGAACAACACCAAAATCATTTCAAACACATAACCATCATTTATCAAAGCATAAGGAAGCCTAAAATGCCATGAGCCTTATCTTAAGAGACGAACAATGGATGAAAGTTGAAGAAGAGCCCACAATCTTTCTCAAAGTCTCCAATCCTCCAAACTTCCTCTCTCTCCCAAAATCCCTCAAAGATAGAAAAATTAAGCAAAAACAAGAACCCCATTCCCCTTTCAAAGAGGAATTAAAATAGGCCTCATTCCAAGGCCTTGAGGAATGAGAAGGTGACACATGTCACTTTCTTCCTCCTCCCATCCCACTTGCAAGGGAAAAGGAATGTGAGGGTGACATGTGTCACCCTCTTATCCATTCAAACCCCACCCTCTCCACATGTGCTCTCACACGTGTGAGAGAAAAGGTGGAGAGGTGGCATCTCTCCCCAAGGGCTCCAAGAGGATAAGGGATGACACATGTCATCTCCTTATTCTCCAAAGGGAGCCCTCTCACTCCAAGATGCTCTCACACATGTGTGAGATCATTGGAGGAAGGTTCCACACACTTGTGGGTCTTGAATACTCCCCAAGTCTTCAAGATGGTGGAATCCCTTGCATTGGAAAGGGAGATGGGTCTTCTTTCAAGGCATGACTCATCTCCCACGCTTATCCAATTTGAAATTTCGCCACTTTTATTTAACCCAAGTTTAAGGTGACTAGATGGGGGTAACCCTAGGGTTTGGCAAGCCCAAATGGGCCCTAGACCCTAGGGGTACCACCTAGGGTCAATTTTAGCCCCTAGTAAACACTTAAGGAGATAAAAATTCACATAAAATGGCCACAAAATTAAAAGACACCAAATGGTGTAAATTAAAACACATATTTAACAACACTATCATTTAAATAATATAAAAGGGTGAAAGCTAGGCCAAATAGTAAAATGTAGACATATACAAAACATCATAAAACCACACATGAACCTTGTCCCTCTTGGGAATGGATTGGTCTAACACGGGAAACACATAAGTTTGAGATCTATCTCATATTTTCCGTGGCCTGGAAAATCACTTGCGCACTTGAACAAATAAATTAATCCAACACACACACACACATATATATATATCATAGCTAAAGCAAGGAAATGCAACACTCACGTCATCGCATAATTCATTTAAAACATTAAACAAATCACATCATAATTAAGATTCATAATTGCATTTCTATATACTATCTCAGAATCAAAATCACATAGCGAGTCCATATAATGATTTCACAACTAACATATCTAATATCACCAAAGTGCATATCACATGTCTAAACATCATCAATGAATCAAAATCAAGATATAGTCAAATCACCACATACTAAGCATAGCTAATCCAAAATAAATGAGTGTAGTCTAGAATCTGCATATTAGGGTCACCAGTCCCCAAATGTCTAAAATGTCTCCAATTGTAAGTATGAAATGAGAAAAATAAGTGAGTAAAATAAATAGGCCTCACATCCTCCCCCCTAAGACTAAACTTCCTCCTAGAAGTCGTTAAAGAGGTGAGGATAAAGCATCCTTAATCTGGCTGCATCCTCCCATGTTGTTGTGACCTCATCATACCTATCCCACTGAACCCTAGCTTGGTCCAGTTCTTGACCTTGAAGGTCCAAAATCCAATGAGCCAATATGTGAATTAGCTCCAAATCTAACTACCCGTCTGCCTCTACCTATAGAGCACTCCAGTCCAATACATGAGATAAATCAAATATATATCACCATAAAATAGACACATGAAAAACATTGTGGATGTGCGACAAGCTAGGTGGCAAGGCTAGATGGTAGGCTACGGGTCCTATCCGCTCCAAGATCTCAAAAGGCCCAATGAACCGTGGTGCGAGCTTAGAGCCCTTTCCATAATAGATTGGACTCTTATGCGGCCGCACTCTCAAGAAAAATCTGTCACCAACTGAGAAGCTCCAATCTAGTCTCTTAGCATCGGCATACTTCTTCTGTCAATCATGTGCCTCCTGAAGTCTCTATCTAATCAAGGTCACCTACTGCTCCATATCCTACACCAGCTCTGGGCCAATGGCAACCCTATTCTCTATACGGTCCCAACTCAATGTTGTCCTACAAGGTCTTTCATACAAGGCCTGATAAGGAGGCATACCTAATGAGCTGTGATGCCCATTATTGTAGGCAAACTCAACTAGATACATATACTCCTCCCATCTAGACCGGTGATCCATAACATACATACAGAGCATATCCTCTAACACCTAATTCACCCTCTTCATCTGACCATCTGTCTCAGGTTGATAAGTTGAACTAAAGTTGAGCTGTGTGCCCAACCCTTGCTTTAATGCCCTCCAACAAGCTGATGTGAACACTGAGTCCCTTTCAGAAATAATGTAGTGAGGTACCCCATATAATCTCACAATGTCATCCAAGAATACTCTCACCACTGATGGTGCATTATATGTCATGCATACAGGTGAGAAATGTACCACCTTGATCAACTTGTCAACCGTCACCATGATGGCATCATGGCGACGAGATGACATAAGAAGACCAACTATAAAATACCTGGAAATGGTGTCTCATTTCCACTCTAGTATCTCCTAAGGGTATAAAAGACCTACTGGATGCTGATGCTTGGCCTTAACCCTCTGGCACTCAAGGCATCGAGCAACAAACTCTATAATATCTCGTCTCATACCCACCTAATGGTACAACTATCACAAGTCAGCATGCATCTTCTTCACCCCCGGGTGTGCTGCATAAGGTGCTCTGTGGGCCTCTAATAACACTACTGCACGTAGGTCACCTGCACAAGGTATATAGATGCGTTGTCGATGTCTAAGTAGCCCATCTGCCTCTAGAGAATATCCTACAAACTTGCCCACAAGGGCCCTCTGTGACTAGATCTCCTACTGCACCTCAAGAAACCACTCATCCTTAGGCAGATGTTGTATGATGTGTCCTCTCAAGTCCACACTCAGTGTCAAGGTCAAGATCTCGTGGCACCTCTGACTCAATGCATCGGCAACCACATTCTCCTTCCCTTTGATGTAGTGGACATCAAAGTCGTACTCACAAAGAAACTCCATCCAATGCTGTTGGTGGGCATTTAGGTTCACCTACGTAAATATGTACTATAGACTTTGATGATCTGAATGTAGATCGAAATGATGACCTAGTAGAAAGTGTCTCCAACGAACAAGAGCATGAACCACCACTGCAAACTCTAAATCATGTGTGGGGTAGTTTAGCTCATGGGTCTTGAGCTTTCATGACTCATACGCGATCGCTCTATCACCCTGCATAAGTACGACTCCTAATCCCTCTAGTGATGCATCAGTACAAACCATGAAATCTGTTGCTGGATCAGGAACCATTAAAATGGGAGCATTGGTGAGATGCTCCTTAAGAACCCCAAAGGCCCTCTTGCACTGCTCAGTCCAAGTGAAACTCTTCCCTTTCCACTGAAGGGAAGTGATGGGGTGTGCAATCCTAGAGAAGCCCTCAACGAATCTGTGGTAATACCCAGCTAACTCCATAAAACTCCTAGCCTCTGTCATGCTAGTGGGTGATGGCCAATCCTTGATAGCCATGATCTTCGATAGATCTACGGAGATACCATCACCAGATAGGATGTGCCCCAAATACTGTACCTCTGATCTGAAAAAGGTACACATCACCAAGTTGCCAAATAGATGCTACTCTCTCAAGCACCACAAAACCTGATGTAAGTGCTCCTCATGCTCATCCTCGGTTTACAAATAGATCAAAATATCATCAAGGAATATAATCACAAACCGATCCAAGTAAGTACGGAACACCCCGTTCATGAGACTCATGAACATTGTAGGGGTGTTCGTCAAGCCAAAGACTACCACAGTGAATGCATAGTGGCCATATTGAGTCCGAAAGGCAGTCTTATGGATGTCTACCTCTATGATGCGCAACTGGTGATAACTGAACTTCAAGTCTATCTTAGAGAACACTCTGGCTCCGTGCATCTAGTCGAAAAGATCATCAATCCTAGGTAGAGGATAACGGTTCTTCACCATCACCTTATTAAGCCACCTATAATCCATGCACAGATGAAGAGATCCATCCTTCTTCTTCATGAAGATGACTGGTGTACCCCAAGGTGAAACACTAGGTAAGATGTGCCCCTTCTCGAGCAACTCCTTTAACTGCAACTTGAGCTCCGTGAGCTCATGAGTGGTCATCTTGTAGGGTGCACAAGACACTAGCATGACACCTTGCACTAGATCAATGTGGAAGTCTACCTCTCTAAGAGGTGGCATCCCTGGTAACTCTAGTGGGAAAACATCGGCAAACTCTCTCAAGATAGGATGATCATCTAATGAAGCCTCTGGCTCATCCTCTGACTTGTAACTAACAGTAATAGCAAACATCTAACATCCCTTACGCATGCAACACTTAAGCTGCTGAGTGGATATCATGCAAATTGTTGTGGTCTTCTAAATACCCACTATCTCGACTATCATGCCATGACCGTCTAAGCAGCTAATCTCCTTTCGGTGAAAATCTAGCTTGGCTATATGAGCTGCAAGCCAATCCATGCCTAAAACCACACCATATGATCCTAAGGGCATAACCCTAAGGTCGCATAATGTAGTGAAGGCTCCCAAAGATATCTCATATTCGTGAACCAAGGCATCTACTGCCATCTTGGCCCCTATGGCCAACTCAACCTTCCACCTATCACCCTGCCTAGAGGCCACCAGCCTACAATGCTCCAATAACGATGTAGATATAAATGAATCAGTAGTGCTACAATCAAATATTATCAACCGTTGCAAACATACGGTGGGACCTACCCACATCCCCAATTATCTGCTCAGATCCTCCTGCACAAGGTTGTCCCCCTGTCGTAAAGCCCTATAGGCACTCCCTAGCTAAATGTCCTGCTCCACCACAAACATAGCATGGTCCCCGAGCCTATACCTGTCTAGACTGTGTCCTACCTGACTGCTACTATCCAGATCAACCTGTGGACCCCTGTGAACCTCTGTTTGATTACTGTGATCTAGCGGGCCCCTCAGATGGTCCCTACTATCGCTAATCCCCACACAGGCCCTACTGCTTCTAACTGCGATTATGACCCCCAGGTGCCCTCTGCTATGGCCTAGACCTCTGCTGATGCTGTTGCTGTGGGGGTCTAGGAGGTAGTGGTGCAGAATTAAATCCTCCCCTCTGAGGTGGTGGTGGTGGTCAGTGGAAACTCTGCTGCTACTACTGGCTATGGTCCTGATACTGAGGACGTGAACTCTGACCCCGACTCTGAATCTCCTCTGTGATGTACACCTTCTTGGCAACCTCACTCATGGTCTGGGGGTCTACCATGCGCACTGGTCCTGATATCCCATGATCAAACCTCTGATAAATTTGTGAACTAGAAGTTTCTCATCATGGAAGTACTCTACATATCGTGACAACTCAATGAATCTACTCTCATACTGTGCTACAGTAGAACCTCACTGTTGCAATTCATGGAACTCATCAATCTGACGCTACTTATAGTGGTCCGAAAGATAATGTATGTTAAAGCGCTCAATGAAGGTGTCCCATGTAAGAGTATCTAGTGATAGGTAGTGCTTGCACTCCTCAGTGCACCACCATGTCACCACTACGTCTCTCAAAAGATGAACTGCCATGCATGCCTTTGTGTTGCTCCCATATGGATGCAAAATAAAGCACCTATCCAAACTGTTGAGCCAAGCCTCATCCTCATCTCCCTCTGTGGTCCTTGCGAAGGTGGGTGGATTTAACCTAAGTAAATCCCTAATGGGGTCCCCTCGGTCTCTATGTCCTCTGAAAGGCTCATCCACCTCCTCTTGCCATCCATAATCATAAGGTTCATGGTATACCTGCTCTATCCTCATAGCCTCCTCTCACTATGCATGACACAGAGGGCTCCTACTATAAGCTTTGTGCATTGAACCAACCTCCTCTGCTATGGTGCAAGAACCTCTGCATATGGCTCAATACATGGCTCTGTGCGAAGCTCAACACGTAGCTCCACTCGTGGTTCTACACGGGGCTTGACACGTGGCTCTACACATGACCCAACACACGGCTCATCATGTGGCACCTCTCACAGCTTAGCATGGGGCTCAACATGTGGCTCTACATGTGGCTCGACACATGGCTCTGCTATGGCCAGTGGTAACCTCTCTAATACTGCTTGTAAAGCTTGAAGAATCTATGGCCCTAAATCAGGTGCGGGTGGTGCCTATGGTGCATGTGGTGCTAGTGGTTCCTGACCCTCAGCTAATGACTCGCTATGTATCTCCACGGACAGCGTGGGACCTTCAATTGGGAGAGATTTCATATGAGATGAGTACGATTTAAAATTCATATGTTGTTGTACATTCTCTTCTGGCAGTGTGGAAATATTCCCAACAGGCTGCGTTGAGTGTATAATGGGCAGCAAACCAGACTGTGAAGTTGTTTTGGTCTACGTGGAGCTTCTAGCTGAGGAAGGCAACTTTGTATCTTGATTAGAGTGTGTTGACAATTCAAAAGTGGGCAACCTATGGTCTTCCAAGGGCTGCGAATAAGTTGGAAATGAATGTTCCAAAGACTCTTTAAATAAATGAGTAGGCAGCAGTAACTCTCCAGGAGCTTGTGTAGACATTTCTATAGGCAGTGTTGTAGTCTATGAATTTTGCAATCTCCCTTGCATCAGGCTTGGTGCATTTGTTGCATTTTCAAACATATCAACCTATATACATTCTTTTGATGATGTCCCCTAATTTTGTAAAGCTAGAAAAACTCTCATTGAACACAATATCCTGACTGCGAACAAGTTTGGCAATTCGATCCCACAAACATGTTGGGTGAATATTTTGTTGTCAACTCACTAAAGACAAAATGGTTATATCAACCTTAGTGTGATGAGATTATATCTCTCCTCTCAGCAAGGGGAGGCTCCCTCTGATTGCTAGTTATTACAAACTAATAACTGATAAAACTTATTTAAACTAAGAATTATATTTGGGTTGATTCCATTCCATCATATTCTCTTTTTTCAGAATATATGTTTACACTTTAAGGTAAAGATTTCAACAAAATTGATACTATGCAAAGGACTATGAATTACCACAAAACCCATGAAAACACAAAGTCTTTCATTGCTTCCTTCACCAATCGGAAATAAAATGATTTGGAGTAGAGTGCAGCCCAAAGTCTTCACTATACACCAAGATGAGATAAATAGATTAAAGATAACAACTTGCAGCAGAAAGTCTTCAAGCTATTTCTTATTCACGAACACAACACAATTCTCACAAATGATTTTGTAGCTCAAAGTCTATTAAAATCAGATTTAGAATACTCTTTAATCACTTGAAATAAACTCGCACACTTCAATTACTTATCAAAGATAAGTTAATAGAAAAGATGTAAGAATAATTCTATCATAAAACAAATCACTCCAAGATAAAGATTGGAATTTAACTTGCTCTAGCTTGTATTGATAAATACTTGAAAATTGATTTACACAAATAAGCACAAAGTCTCAACTTGCTTCTCAATTCAGCAGAGTTTTGTTACAATAGATAAAATATAGATAATTACAAAAGAGCTCTCTCATATTGATAGGTGAGAGCCAAGAGCTAATCAGGAAAACCTACTTGAGACTTCTAAGCCAAGATTTTAAAAGAGGGGGTCCCTATTTTTTTGAAATGGGGCGTGTGTGCAAGGCACAACAAATGGCGACTCTACGAGGAAATGTTCTAGAGCATTTCAATGATAAACTTTCAATTCCAAAATCAGAACCCCTATAATGAACCCGATTCCTAACCCAGCTGCAACACAATCTTTGGTAGTTCACCCAAGAAATCTGGTAGCTGAAATGCCTCCTACCCAAATGCCTTTTCTCTAATCTTTCGAAGCAGCTAAGGCAAAGGAAGACAAGGATGATATTAGGGACTTAGCTGAGCAAATGAAGAAACTCACTGCAGAGGTCACTCACCTAAGGAATTAAAATGCCTATCTACAGTAAAAGAGTCAAAATCAGTATCAGTTCCAAAATCAGAACCAATTTCTAAATCAGAACCAGATTCTAAACCAGAACCAGAATTAGTATCAAAATCAAAACTTTTAGCAGTGATCAAATCAGTCTTGGAACACGAGGCCTAACAATGGAGGAGTGCCATCGCCATTGGAAAATTAGAATAGTGATACCCGTCCCCCTGGCTATGTGATGTTGGCTAAGGCAGCTTTGTCTACCTGGTGCAGGCTACACAATACAAATGCTCACTTTGAGCTAGACTATCCAGAATTTTAGATAGCATCCAACATCTTCCAAATGGAAATCCAAAACGTTGAAACTCGGGAGAATCTACCAACAGCGTATGAACTTGTCCCATCACAAAGGTATGATACTACCCTAGTTCTTGATAGTTATATGTTTCCATTTCAAGATGATAATCAGCCTAAGGAAGAAGAGTCGGATGAGGTAAATGCGTATCATCAATATAATAAAACTCTATACAACCTGAGAAGTAATAAACCTAAAGGTCCTTTCACCACTTCTATTCCTCCAAACAAATATCAAATTCCACCATATCCAAAAGCTTCTAATAATCCTGAACCCCCAAAAGCCACACCTCAGTCAATGCATCAAGGGCTACTGTCAAGAGTTCTCAACAATCTTATATAGCAAAAATGGGGCAGTATGTTGTAGAAGAACTCAAGAAGATGAAGGTTAGTTTGTCTATTTATGAGTTGCTAAAGATACCTAAGGTTAGGATAGCCTTCTTCCAAGATAGGGGTATAGGTATTAAAATGGATTTTTCTCAAAAGGAGGTACCTGTGAAAGATAATATTGACAAGGGAAAGGAAAGGGTCCATATCACTGACACGGAGCAGAAAATGACATTGTATAAATACAAGAGAGAAAGTCCTCCTTTTCTCTTAACACTTAGGATATTTGGGATAAACCTTCACAATTGTTTGGTGGATTTTGGTGCTTCCACTAACGTGATGCCTTTGTCAGTTTGTAAGGCACTGGGTCTCACTCCAGCCAAGTCCTCTAGGAAAGTTACATAGTTAGATAAGACTGAGGTGAATGTGATGGGTGAATTGAATAGGATACACATGCAGTTGGCTTCTGATCCTAGGGTGTAGCAGTACATAGACATACAAGTGGTAGATATTCTAGATCAATACAACATGCTTTTAAGTCAGGATTGGTCCAAAACATTGAACAACTACATGGCCACTGACTTTTCATATATGTGGCTGCCATGGAAGGGATTGGCAAACCAGATACGCATTGAAAGAGAACCAAAAATGAAACATATGATTATAGAGTATAACCAAACAAATGAAATTTTGTTTTCAGAAGTTGATTTGGGGATCTATCTTCCTCATGTTGATCAAATAGAGGAGATTCTTATGCTAAGTTGCATTAGAATTCCTGATCCTCCACTTGGAGAAAAATAGGAAAGCACAAAGGCCTATGTACAATTAGACTCAAGAAATTCCTCAGAAGAGGATGAGCTAGGGATATTCAAAGGATTCCAAGATTTTGTAGCTAAATTTGTAAGCGACCAAGCAGTTGTAGGCAAGTAGGTTCAGATGGAGGAACTACTGCTGCTGAATTGGTGCCGTATACATGATGCTTCACATTCTAAGTATACATGTCTACTCTGCTAGGAGGTAGTGGAGAAAGTGCAAAGACAACTAAAAATTCCCATTGTTCCGAAAAAATATCCATCTGCCGCAAAGAAGGAGGAACTAGAGCCTCATATTAATAAGAAAAGAGCAACAAAACAGAATGACAACAGTAAAGATTTCTACCTTTGGGCTCTGAGATTCGATGGATCAAGATGTAGACAAGGGTTCGAGGCAGGCGTTGGGTTGATCAGTCCCACTAGAAGCTCATATTTAGCATTGCACAGACTGCAATTTCCCTACGCAAATAACACAACTGAGTATGAAGCTTTAGTGAAAGGATTGTTGATGGCTCTTCAGAAGAAAGTTAGAATTATTCAAGTATTTGGAGATTCAGAATTGGTTGTGAAACAAATAAGGAAACAGTACTCATGTAATGATAAGAGATTGAACAGGTATAGAAACTAAGTGTGGGATTTGATCGAATGCTTTGATGGTTTTAATATCCAGTTGATTCCTAGAAGATAGAATCATGTTGCAGATGCTCTAGCTCAAACAACAAGCACATTAGAGCCAACAGCCATGGCAGGATTAAATAAGTTTACCGTCGAATTTGTCGCAACTCCGTCTGTACCGAATAATGTTACAAATTTTCAAGTCTTTGAGGACGACAAGCATATAATCGACTTCCTCACTTCATCAGATGTCTTCACCGCTCAAATAATAGATGAAGAGGAAATGGAACCTACTGAGATGGATTTAAAAGGAGTTCTTAATCTAAAACCAAACATAATTCCATGGGGGATGGTTGAATTGGAGTGATTGTTTGATTCAGACAAGTTGGGAACCCAAAGGAAAGAGGGAGAATCTTCCAGAGGACAGTGTGATCCATTCAATCTAGGGACAGAAGAAGAGATTAAGAATGTGTTTATTGGAAAGGCTAGTACTGAAGAAGAAAAGGCTGGCATCATTCATGTGTTAAGAGACTATCATGAAGTTATAGCATGGAGCTATGAGGACCTCAAGATGTATGACACATCGATCATTACTCACACCATTCCAATAAAGCCAGGAGCAAAGTTGTTCAGACAAAGATAGCGGTCGGTGAATGCCTTGTTGGAACCTCTGATCTTCAAAGAAGTATAGAAACTGTTGTCAACAAGAATAATATTTCCAGTCTAACATTCCACTTGGGTAGCAAATTTGGTTCCGGTTCGAAAGAAAAATAGTGAAATTAGACTTTGTGTCGATTTTCAGAACTTAAATCAGGCATCTAAAAAGGATAATTATCCATTGCCATCATTAGATGAAGTATTGTAGATTGTTAATGGATAACAGATGATGTCTTTTATGGATGGGTATTTAGGTTACAACTAGGTAATGGTTGACTACGAGGACAGATTGAAAACATCTTTTACATGTAAATGGGGCATCTATGCATATCGCCGAATGCCATTTAGGTTGATAAATGCTGGTGCCACCTTCCAACGAGCAATGGACATGGCCTTTAAGGGATTGGTTGGAAAATACATCATAATCTATATGGATGATCTTACAGTGTTTTCAAAAAGGTGAGAAGATCATGTGACTGATCTTAGGAAAGTATTACAACAGTGCAAAGACTATGGTATCTCACTCAATCCTAAGAAGTGCATCTTTGGAGTAACTGAAGGTAAGTTGTTGGGCATGTGATATTTGAATGAGGCATATCCATTGATCTAGACCAAATACAAGCAATTCTCAAAATACCACCCCCGGCCATCAAAAAGGAACTCAAGTCATATTTTGGTAAGATCAACTTTGTATGCAAGTTCATCACGGGTTTTGTTGAAATTGTTCAACCACTCAATGCCATGTTGAAAAAGGATGCTAAAATGGATTGGACTCCAAAAGCCAAGGCTGCCTTTGCATAAATTAAGCAGTCCATAGCTAATGCTCCAGTATTGGTAAGTCTAGATTACACACTACCATTCTACATTTACTCATTTGCATCCGAACACACTTGTGCAGCAATGTTGACCTAGAAGAGAGCAATCGATGATGAAAGGCCCATCGCTTTCATGAGTACTCCATTAAAAGACACAGAATTAAGGTGTCCCAATGTGGAAAAGCAAGCATACGCTCTAGTGAAGGTAGTCAAGAAGTTCTGTCATTACATTCTAAGAAGTCAAGTAATTTCTATAGTACCAGACGCAACAGTTAAAACACTATTGATGCAAAGTGAACTTGGAGAAAGGAGAGGAAAGTGGGTTACCATTCTGTAGGAGTTTGATATAGATGTACAACCCATGAAGTTGGTTAGAGGGCAGGCATTGACCAAATCAATGGTGGAGGTGGAGCCAGGCTTAGTTTCCCAGCAATACATGTTAGAGGATATCTCGAAAGATGAGTGGTATGGGGACATTATATTTTACCTGCTTAATCAGCACTACCCGCCATAGCTGAATTCAACTCAAAGAAGAGCACTTAGCTTGAAAAGTAATAGCTATATGATAAATGGATGAATACTTTACAAGAAGAATCATGAGGGGATCTATCTAAGATGTCTGGACAAGATAGAAAAAAATTAGGTGTTAACCAGTTCTCACGAGAGGTTTGGGACAGGCCACAAATCAGCCCATTCAATGGCCAACCAAATTCTTCAAGCTAGGTATTATTGGCCTAAGTTATTCAAAGATGCTTACTCACATGTAAGAACTTGCCACACCTCTCAAACTACTACACACAGAGAATGAAATGCCGCTATACCATTGCAACCAGTTGTGGAGGTACGACCATTTGCTCAGTGGGGTCTCAACTTTATCAGTATGATCAATCCGCCCTCCTTTGTAGGCCACAGGTATATTCTGACCACTACTGATTACTACACCCATTGGTCTAATGCAATAGCTTGTAAGTAATGCACCACAGAGGTAGTCATTGAATTTGTTGAAAAGCATATTATCACCAAGTTTGGATGCCCATTTTCTTTAGTTTGTGATAATGGTCCTGCTTTTTTATCACATCATTTCTCTAACTGGGCATTTGATTATGGGATCATCCTGAAATTCTCATCTAATTATTATCCATAAGGGAATGGGGTAGCTAAATCCACGAACAAAAATCTGCTTGAAGTAATTAAGAAACTGCTAGACAAAAACCCTAGGGATTGGCACACTTAACTCTAACTCAAATTTGCCTTATGGGCTGATAGAATTAGACATAAGGTCGCATTGGGAACATTGACCTATCATTTAGTCTACGGGACCAAGCTAATCTTTCCCATTCACTTAAGAATCACCATCCTACAATTCATGTAAGACTGTCTTGAAACCGATGATCAGCTGTGATACAGAGCCAAACACCCTGACCTGCATTACCCTAACCCTTAACATACATTTGCCTTTGTATGTCTATGTTTTACTTACCTATCGGCTAGACATTATACTATCGGCCAAACAAAATGCCTTTACTCCGATCACACCCTTTACTCTGACAGCTCTCTCTTCGCTTTGACCCACTTCCATCGACCGAGTGACCAACTGTCACCCTGATCTACTACTCTCCCCGATGAAGCTTTACTCCTCACGACCATCGGTATAACATTTACCATCAGCTAACATTCATCTCCCCACACCGATGTACCGATGACTCTCCCCATACATGCAAGGCTTGACTTGCTGGTACCGGTTTCCCTTACCGCTGCTGCCGATCACCTCTTGCACTCGACTCACTGTATCTACGCAATGCATATGTGCAACATACATTCAAAACATGCAACCCGATTATGCATTCGAAAGATGCAATCAAAACATGCATTCAAAATATGCTTTGCTGAATATACATTTGACTATTGACTTCCTTGTATGTCGATCAGAAGCTTTAGCTTTCTCTCTCCTTTGTATGCCAATACACTTGTACATTCACAATGTACATCTACCACATACAACTGCGATGAAAATCTGTGAGATACACACAAACATGCAACTGTGATATATACACAGGATGTATATCTGGCATACAATTGCTATATACACACAAATTGTATGTCTGGTGAAACAACTTGAAACTTCACTTATTTGATCTGCTGTAAATTCAGTAACTTCATGGATCCGTTTCTTCAACTACACAGATCTTTCACTCTGCCAACCTAGCACATGACAATGCTAGGATCTGTCAATGCATCCGTACGTGATCTTGCAAACATGAGCATGAACAAAATAGAAAACAAAACGAAAACATTGTACAACCATTCCACTGATTTCGAAGAAATCTAACTGGTGGAATGGGCTAAGAACCCATCTCGACCTCAGATCAGGAAAATTGATTGCACAAAGGAAACTAAGGAATTGAAAGACAAAAAGATGCACAATACAAAATTTTATTTATGCCTTTCAGAATGCGTATACAGATGCTCTATTCTCACGATTGCACAACTCAACTCATTACATTCACTCTGCTCTGGGGTATTTATCTACTCACCTTGAGTAGTACCGACCCGACTCCAAGCGGCAGGGAGACAACCTCCAAGTGGCTGGGAGATCCAACTGACTAACAACCTCTAACCGCCTAACAACCTTTGAGATTTCAACTTGACAAATATCCTTGGGACTTACAACATAAACCTAAATACAAACTACAATGACATGCATTGGTCAACCAGACCTTATTACATTGAATGGTCTTTTAGGACCTTATTGGAAACATCAAAATGAACTGTAAATAGTTAATGCCCTGTGGAGGCCACTGTGGATTGGGTGCCCCTGCACCATACTCCCCACCAAGAAAAGAACTCATGCCACATGAGTTAGGTCTTTGTCTTTCTCCAGCTATATACTCTGTTGTCTCATGTCTTCCCCATGATCTTTGAACTGCAACCTGCTTCCATGGAACCAAAAACTCATGCCTAGCACCATAGGCTCTTCTCACACCTTGCTGGTCACTCTTTCTTACCATCATCTCTATTTGAACATCTGTATTGGGAACCTTATTTATTGCAATGGAAAAATGTGTTTGCCTTTCAACTCTTAGAGGACAAACAATAGTCCCTACTATGATTGCATCCTTGTCTTTCCAATCAGCTTGTGGCTGTGTACAAACCTGCTCCTTGACCTTCTACTAATCCACCTAATCTCTATCAGTTAGAATTGAAATCTTCTTCAAACTGTGATCTCCACTCCTTGAGATATCTACAACTTCCTTTGACTTTGTTGTAGGCATCTTCACAAACTCCTTTCCTACCAAAATAATCTTAGCTATCTTCTATGCTACAGCATCCTCCTGCAATGGTGTCATCACAAAAGTCCTCCCATCCTTCTTGATGGTGTAGGTGTTAGCATATCCATCATACAATGCTCTCCTATCAAATTACCATGGCCTACCCAAAAGTAGGTGACAACATTCCATGGGCAATATGTCACACAAAACCCTATCCTGATATTCTCCAATCTGAAAGTCAACATATGCCTGTTCATATACCAAAAGTGATTGACTATCACTGACGCAAGATGCTTTGTAAGGATTTTTATGTGGAATCCTTTCCAGTTTCAGTTTATCCACCATTTCCTGAGATACCATATTATCTGTAGAACCAGAATCTATTACTACCTTGCATAGCTTACCTTTGCTTTTGCACTTGGTTCTGAAAAGTGCTCACCTATGTAACATGTCCTTGGATGTCTTCAAGATTGTTCTCCTTAGCATCAATGATTCTCCATCTTCAGCTGGAGTTGCACTTCCTATTGGAGGGTTAACACTCTCAGCTACCTCCTCTTCTTGCACATATTGAACTCTCTTTTCACTCTTCCTATCACCTCTTGATGATGAACCTTGACTTTCTAGACATTTGAATGCTGTGATAACATCTTCCAGTGAAAACATTGGAACCTCTACAACTTCCAAATCGGCCTCTTGTTCCTTTCCATCCACTTCTGAAATCAGACTGCTCTTGTCCTTTACTAGTCTCTTCCTGGTTAGACTCACCATTAGGCCTCTGGTTAGGACTTCTTCCTCCAAAACTGTGTCTAAAATTTTTGTCACCTCTTCCTCTATTGTTCTGCTCACCTTTCCTCTTCAGCTTCTCTTCAACTCTTAATGTCATTTGGAAAAACTTGATCACTGTTTCTGGTGCTAAGATGCTAATCTCATCTTGGATGTTCATTCTTAGGCCATTTAAGTACCTGGCCACTTTCTCTGACTCTTCTTCTTGTCTCTTTGACCTAAGTCTGAGTTTATGAAACTCTTGTGTGTATGCATTCACATCAAGGTCTCTCTATCTCAGGTTCTGCAACTTTTTATACATATGCACATCATAGTCTAGGGGTAAGAACTGTGCCTTAAGTTTGGTCTTCATCCTTTCCTAGGAGGTTATCATATTCTTCCCCTCCTTGACTCTCTCTCCTTGTTCATAATTCCACCATGCAAGAGCAGATCCCTGCAACCTTGCCTTTGCCAACTTAACCCTCTTATCATCAGGGATTTCTTTATATTCGAAATGATTGTTCAATGCCTCAATCCAATCAATCACCTATTAACCCACCTATGGTGTCCCTATTGACTGACTTCAATGCATTTAAAAATGCCCTCTGGTCTGCTAGTATCTCCTCTGTCTTTTTACTGGTTTCAGTAATTTATGCATCGCCTTCATCACTGTCACTTTTAGCTTCCTTTTCTTTGCCTTTGGACTGCTTGAACTCTCCCAACTTGGATGCAAGTATCTCCTCGATCAAATTCTTGATGGCGTCCTACGACATACTTTTGGGAGGCATCCTCTCTGCCTCTGTATCACTTTCTTTGTCTAACATAAACATACACAGACAACACCCAAATTCCAATACTCTTGCAAATCCTTAATTCGATCTACTGCCCAAATCTTTTGCTAAGCTCTGATACCACTATGATGCAGAGCCAAACACCCTGACGTGCATTACCATAACCCTTAACATACATTTGCCTTTGTATGTCTATGTTTTACTTGCTTATCGGCTAGACATTATACTATTGGTCGAACAAAATGCCTTTACTCCGATCACACCCCTTACTCCGACAACTCTCTCTCTACACTGTGACCCACTTCCATTGGTTGAGTGACCAACTATCACCCTGATCTACTACTCTCCCCAATGAATCTTTACTCCTCGCGACCTGTTACCTCTCAATCCAACTGGATGCTTATTCCCAGTTGTCCCTACAAGGTAGCCATCAATGATCAATAGGATTCCTGGGCCAGTGGCTAACAGTATAGGAGATAGACTCTATAGATATCTCCTCTTCTTCTTTAGGCTCTGTAGAACCAAGGGGGTATTCCCTATTCAACATTTACAACATATGCACATGAAACTACTTGGATGTTGAAGCAAAGCAGATAAATCCTTTATGGTGCAGACCAAAACTGTGGAATAAGTGCAAAGGGGCTAGCTTTGGGCCTATGCTCAATTATAGACAAAGGATTTTGGGTCCTAAAACTACTTCTAAAATCCTAAAGGTTTGTATTAAAGTTTGAGTTGGATTTTATGTTTGGATGCAAATCTAGGACTTGGAATGTAACCTCAATACAGGACCAGATTGGTGCTTATCCTAGGCTCGGAGTCAGTAGATATACACATGCACATGTACACATAAACCTATAGCGATGACTGAGTTTCAAGGGGATTGTTTAGCACCTGCCTTATAGATACTTCCCAAAAACTAGGTGCTTAGTTATTCATACTTAATGGTATCCCTGCTGCAACACACTTTCTCAATGATTAACCTGAAATATTTAATTTGTTCCTTGAGCAAAAGTAGGAGATTAAACATTCAATATAGAAAAGCTATATTCCTGAATCTTAACAACCCTTAGTTATCCTGATTTAAAAGAAAGAATATGCCCACAGCTTGGAGACAAATGATTAAGCACATGCACAGAGCATTTCTCATATAAAATAGCATGAAACCAATGAGTTTATGCATTAAACATACAACATGAGACTCATAAACTCACAAGACAACAAAGATAGAGCCACCAATGAAGTCATATCTCCTTACAGCACCAAAAATTTGTCTAGTTTTCAACAACCAACATGAGTAACACAGTTTTTCTTTTATATCAAGACTGTGTACCCAACAAAATTAATTACAAGGCAAATCAAAAATTTGCCAGATACACCACATTCAAAAATGGCACTCAGAATCATAAATGCAGCAGGGGACAAAATGGGAAAGAGCAAGAGAAGGGCGAGGAGTAGTTGAGCTCGAGCCTTGTGCTGCCGCTGGAAGACTCTCCGTCACAAACCAGGTACTTAGCCATCTGACCATCGGCCCATGCCTATCTGCAATCCTGCCATTAATGGCTCAACCACCCATAGCTCCTCTTGGAATCTATCGCAGCGCACCCATGGAAATTTCCCGCTCAAAAAATGACTGCAGACACAAGGAAAAAACCATCGCTGAAGGTTCAAAACCCGACCATCGATCCAAAATCCATCATTGTGATCAACGGTCCCAAAACATGCATGAAGAGTCGCCAGCCAATAATATCGTGCCATGTAGGCACATTGACCTTCCATCGCTGACCTTTTCTCCTTCGGGTCCGGAATGCATATTTCTTCATTGTATATCCAAATGTATATTTTGTTTGTATGTTGAATATACAAACACAAACATACAAGCAGGGAATCTATTCAGAATATTCCACATACATTCTTCCCTTGTAAATTGAACATGTACAAACCTGTTTGTATAAAATTGTGGTGGGCCCCACCAAATGCATCTCTGCTGCACTGTAGCAAATGTATGTGCGCTAGCCTTTGCATAGTTTTCAATGTACATTTCCATTGTATGCCGAACATACAAACAGGAATCCTCCACGGAATATACCTACAATGTATCTTTTCTTTGTATCTAACCGTTGTATGTCTGAACATACAAACCAAATATACATGCAACCCAATATACAAGCAGCGAATATTCCTGGAATCCTCAATGTATATTCCACCCTTGTACATCCTCTTCTTGAACCTGATATGCATTTGGAAATGCATACAATTCATTTTTTTGAAGGATGATGGAGATTTTGCACCCACCAATACACAATTTTGACCTGCACACATATACAAACACCTTTGTATATACACAAACACTTGCACCTTAACTGACTTTAGCATTTTTTAACTACAGAGGCCCAAAGTGTTATAATTTTTTGGACTTTTGGGAAAGGGCCTACATATTTAAATACATGAAACCAGATTGCTCATGCAGGCGATGACATAGGCTCTGATTGGGGACGTGCAGGCGCAAGGCTGCAGCGAGAACCAGATCACTCCAGGGCAGACCAGGCAGAACACAAAACGCAAAAAAGCACCGACTATACAAGGCGAGCACAGACTATTTACACCTAATTTACAAATGTGCACAGAGGAAGATCATTTATGAAAAATAGGGCTTCAGGAACTGACCGTGCACTGGCAGTTCGAGCAATTCACCACTCAGGGCCTAGAGGAAGTATGAATTTTCTCCATGAATATTGCTAATTTGATATGGACCCATCCATAATGGCTCAAATTTATTATGCTTACCCTTATCCTGGCTCTTTGCATTCCAAACAAGGATGAAGTCACTTATCTGAAACTTTCTTTCCGTAGCCTTTCTATCAAACAAATATTTCATTTTCTATTGTTTCTTGATGTTTGTCATGTGTGCCTCTCTTCTAATTTCATCCAATGCAACTAGCTGGTTTATCCTTTTAGTCATTGAGTCCTAAACCTCCACATCATTTTCTTTTATGAATCTATAGACTT
Source organism: Cunninghamia lanceolata (assembly GCA_027924645.1). Classification (NCBI taxonomy): domain Eukaryota; kingdom Viridiplantae; phylum Streptophyta; class Pinopsida; order Cupressales; family Cupressaceae; genus Cunninghamia; species Cunninghamia lanceolata. The sequence goes on along the minus strand of BSBN01001425.1, from coordinate 14,711,946 downwards.
GCAAAAGGTTGTTCACAGGCAGCCTAGCTAGTGCACCATACACTAACTCAAAAGGTGACCTTCCAATTGATTCCTTCACTGTCATTCAATTGGCCCATAGTGCCATCTTTAACTTTGAATCCCATGCCCTTTTGCTCTTATCTAGCATCCTCTTAATGATTTTCATGAGGCTCTTGTTGCTTGACTCTGCTTAACCATTTCCTTGTGGATGATATGGTGATGTATATGACAGATTGATCTCGTAGTTGTTGTAGAAATCAACAAAATCTCTAGATCTAAAGCACATGACATTGTCCGTGACAATTGTAGCTGGCACTCCAAATCTGATAATAATATACTCTAAAATAAAATCCATCACCACCCTGCTCGTAGCTTTCTTAGTTGGAATGGCTTCAACCAATTTGGTAAAATAATCAGTAGCAACCAGAATCCAACTGTGTCCTCCACTTGATTTTTCTGAGATTTCCCCTATAAAATCAATTCCCCACTATTGAAATGGGGCGTCTACAGTTACAGTCCTAAGGGGCAATGTACCTTCATACTTTAGCTTCCCTAAGAACCTTTGGCAAGGATCACATTTTCTTACCAACCTTTGTGCATCTGAAAAAAGAGTTGGCCACCAATAGCCTACTCTGAGAATTTTGTGGGATGTTGTCTTGCCAGCGTAATGTCCACCACATCCTCCTGTGTGTAGATCATTTAAAATATCAGCAGCCTGATCCTTATTCACACATCTGAGTAATACACCTTCAGGATTCTTCCAATACAGCTCTCCTTGAAGAATTATGTATTTGATTGCATGTAACTTCATGGTCCTTTTCTGACTATCACTGAAGTGGGGAGGGCAATTCAAATTTTGCATGTAATATACAATGTCCTTATACCAATCAGATTCTGATATACTGACAGTTTTATTTTGCACCACATTCACTTGGCATGCCTCCATATTTGATTCTGTCATTATCTTTGCCAAACCTTGTCCCCTTACCAGCTTTGTAATCTGTATCTCTATGTTGAACTCTTGTAGTTTATTTATCCATCTACATCTTCTTCCATTTACCTCCTGCTGAGTAAAGATGTCCTTGACTGCTGCATGAGGCACGTATGTAACTATGTGAGAGCTCACTAAATATGGCCTGAAGCTCTTGACTGCCCTAACCAGTGCATATGCCTTCTTCTCCATGATGTCATACTTTAATTCAGTAGCCTGCAATGACCTGCTAAAGAAGGCTATAGGTTGCTCAAAACCTCCTGCATTTTTCTGTAATAAGCAAGCAGCAATAGTGTGGAAAGAAGCAAACGAGAATAAATGAAATGGCTTAGAAAAATCAAGAGATTTTAGCATAGGAGCCATTTTTATAGCCTCTTTTATATTCTGGAATGATTTAGTTGCTTCATCTTCCCACTTGACAGTTGCGCCTTTCTTCAACATTTTAGAGATACCTTTTGTGGTCTCTGCAAAGTTAGGCACAAATCTTCTAACAAAATTAATTTGCCCAAAGAAGGATTGAACACCTTTCACTATTTTAGGGATGTGGATTTTGTCAATTGCGGCCACCCTTTCAGGATCAATCCTGACCCCATCCTTGGAAACAATGTGACCAAGCAATTTTCCTTCCACTACCCCAAAAGCACATTTCTTTGGGTTAAGTGAGATGCCATATTTCAATGCTCTAATAAAAATCTGCTCCAAGTGCATACAGTGCTGCTCTTCCTTTTTTGAATAAGCTGTCAGGTCATCTTGATACACAGCCAAGATTGAATCAATCAATCCTGCAAAAGCAACATCCATTGCCCTCTGAAATGTGGCACCTACATTTGTCAGTCCAAATGGCATCCTCACATATACATATGTTCCCCACAAAGCAGTGAAAGCAGTCTTGAATTACTCTGATTCCTTTACTTTCACTTAATTGTACCTTAAAAATCCATCCATCATGGATAGAAGTTCACAGCCAGTCACCTTCTGCAACATGGCTTCCATGTTTGGCAATGGATAATTGTCCTTCAAAGAAGATACATTCAAATTTCTAAAGTCCGCACATAATCTTATGTCACCATTCTTCTTTTGGACTGGGACAAGGTTAGACACCCAAGTAGAGTGTCTGATAGGCATAATTATTCTAGCCTCCCTAAGCTTCATAAGTTCTTCTTGCATTTTTGGAGCTAAGGTTGGGTTGATAGGCCTCTATTTTTGTCTAAATGGTTTAGCTCTAGGCTTCAAAGGGATTTCATGCTGAAATAAATCCTATCTATAAGCTTTGAGGTCCTCATAAGACCAGGCAAAAACATGCTTATACTTTTTTAGTAATGCAATTAGCATAGTCCTGATATGTGGCTTGAATTGTTTGCCAATGTATACCTTTTTGGGAGCATGAAATGTCCCCAAGTTTATCTCCTCTAGATCATTCTTATTTGTTGGAGATGTCTTTGTAACAAATTGGTCCCTATTGTCAAAAGCTCTCTCTAAAGCAACCAGCCCTCTAGGGATTTTATTTGTCTTGAGTTGAATTACCTCCTTCCCTAGGAGAGTTTCTTTCCTATCTATAACTTCTACAAAATTCTAAAAATCTATTTCTTGGTTCTCATATTCATCAATACAATGTAGAAATCTTAGTAAATCCTTGTCATCATCAAACACTTGCCAGCTGCATATATTGTCTGGCACTGCAGGTCTAAGCTTGACTTCAACATTTGTGACATCTGATAAAGTGATATCATCTGGCCTTATGGCTACATTAGCTAGAAAATCTGCCATGACATTTTTTGATCTCTCTATCTAGTTTATTGAAAAAGCATCAAATAATTCAATTGTATCCCAAACAACATGCTTATACTGTTTCAATCTCTTTTTTTTTAAGCATACTTATCTCTAACCTAGGAAACAATAAGCTCTGAATCACCAAATACTTTGAGCATCTTAATTCCATGCCTCAAAGCAACATTCAATCCTAACAACAGAGCCTCATACTCTGCAATATTATTTGTACAGGCAAACTTCAGCAAGAAAGAGAATTTTAGAAGTTTACCAGCTGGAGACAGAAAAACAATTCCCGCACCAGAGCCTTCCTTTGAACAAGCTCCATCAAAATACATGGTCCAAAGACCCTGCTGGTCAGGCTCTTGAAAGCACATCTCTTTTTACCTTCTTTATCATCTGAGACAACCCTGAAGTTATCACAGTCAGTGTCCACAAAGCATATATGCTCCTCTAATTCTTGATCCTCCACTGTCTCTGATGACCTTTCTTCTCTGATTAATTTGACATCCCTACCATTCATAGGGATCATAGCATATGACAGATCTAATTGCATACTCCTACCAATCAATGTTGCCCACCTTCTTGACAACAACATGCCATACTGTGGCTTGATATCAACAACTGTTATGTTCATTTTGTAGGCCTTTTCAGGATATGCTGCTAGTCTGAAATCTACATCTTTCATGATTCCAATGACAGGTACTTCCCTAGCATCCATGGCATAGCATTTCCCACATGCTTTATCTATTTTTAATCCAACTTACTGCATGATGGCCAAAGGCATGATATTTGTTGATGCTCCTGAATCAAGCATACAATTCTTAATCATTTTTCCATTTATGACAAGGGAGACATAAAATGGTTCAACCTGTGAAGGGCACTTTGTCAGGGTCATCCCTAGATATACCTTAGGAATCTCTTCCTCATCCATACACATAGCTTGTTTTTTACCCTGAGTTTTAATATTATGATTAGCTTGACAGGGTACTCCTGAAATCAGGGATACTGTCTTATTTCTAAATTCTTCAACTTTCATCAATTCCATTAATGGAATAGAGACTTTTATCTGCGATAAGACCTGAGTCATGTCAAATGGAGCATAATTTTGAATAACAGTTGTAACTTGCTCCACCATTTTACCTCTATCCTGGGATGACCCAGCCTTGGTTTTTATGGTTGCTTGACTATCATTCTTGCCTTGACAATTTTTGTTTTGATCGTCAACCCGTGGAACTGTATTTTCTAGTCCTTGAAGATCATGCCCTGTTTTTTGCTTAAAACCTTGCTTATTATTGTTCCATTGTTTCTTATATGTTTCAGTCCCTTTATAATCTTGCATTGGCTGGCCTGCAGAAGTATTCTCTGGTTGGTGTGAGTTGCTTACCTGAGCTTTACCTCTTAGGTTATAATTGCTTTTAACTTGAGCTACTGCTACAGCTGTGAAGGCTCGAATTTCTTCATCAGAAGGCCTCCTCAAGTTATTCATAAAATTGTGTGAATCTTGAGCATAAGCCTAGTTATCTTCCTCATCTTCATCATAGGGAAATTGCTGCCAGACCTGAATCTCATCATTTGCACTTACATCAACATCATGAGATGGATACTCTCTGTTTGTAGACAGCATATTGACATTCTCATCTTCCATGCAATGCAGCTCATTGCACTCATCACAAGCAACAACATTGTTGTATAGAGACTGAGCAATCAGACATTATGACTGTGAGTGAGGCATTTGATATATGATACACCATGGGGTGTCATTAACGGTATTTACAGCCTTCTTCAAAGGATTAGGAGTTTCCTTAACATTTTAAATCCTTTGACCTGTGTTGCTGTTTGGAAGAATAGGCCTACCATTATGCCAATTAGTATTATATGGCATATCATGTAATGATGGTCTTCTTTCTTGCCTTTGGTAAACTGGTCTATCAGGACCTATCCCCTTTTCATTTTTAACCATTCTATAGCTCAGGTCCTTGACAATAGTTGTTAAATTATCTAATTTATCCTCAGAAGTAGATGCATTGCCCTGAACACTCTGAGATTTAGTATTTGGATTTTGCAAAAAATTTACATCATCTCTCTTATTTGTCTTACGAGATACTTTTCTGTTATTTTCAATATTTGTTGCAATCTTGAAAGCATCTCTGAGGCTATGAGGACCCTTGTCTCTTAATCCATAAGCCGGTTTGGCATCAAAAGCATTTATGTACAACACTATGCACATAGGTTCATTAGGCCTCAAATCATGTGGCAATTTGTTCAATACCTTAGTGAATCTAGCATTGAAATCAGCAACTTGTTCGTTTGATCCTTTGGTTATTCCAGTGAATTCATTAATGAAAAAACTAGGATCAGTCTTATCACCATACTGTTCTTTGAAAATTCTTCTGAAGTCATCCCATGATGAAATGCTTTTGTCAGGTAGACCTTTATACCATTCCTTGGCTTCATCAACTAAGGATTGCATAAATGATTTCATGAAAACATCCTCATGCTCAACCTCAAAGTTGTCCATGATATTCTGAAAAGCTTTTAAATGGTCTTCACCTGATACAATATTATTTCCTAAAAATTTAGGCACTTGCAGCCTCACATGTTTGTCAATAGGATTTGGATAACCAGGAATGCCATCAAACACAAGCTATCTAAATCTGTCTAGCTGCATCGGCTGTCTACCAAATTGATTAGCATCAAGGCATTTTTGTTTGCATTCTGATTTCTTACATTATTAAATGGTATCCTAGCGTTATTTGCATTCTGTCTCTAGTCATCATGCTGATCCTGTACTTCATTCCTGTATTGATTTCTTTGCATATTTGCATTGCCAAGGGTAGGAACTGAATCATTTTGAGCAACTCTCACAGCTTGCACTTTCTATCTCATGTCATCCCTGATCTTTACTGCTTGCAGATATTCTAATTCTACCCTTGAGCTTTTAATTTCATCGGCTAGTTCCTCCTCTCTGGGCATACAAGAGGAGGGCTTTATCACATTCTAATCATCATTATCATCATCCCTTAGGGATTCAGCTTCTTCAAATCTGTTAGGGGAATCAACAAAAGGACATTCTTGAAACACCTTTGACCTCATTTTCAATCCACCACTCTGTTGTCTCTCATATACATTCTAGATTTCAGCTTCAGTGTTTGTAAAATAAGGCATTGTTTGCTCTGAGGATCCTAGATTGTCCTGAATAAAATCATTTTTCCTGGGGCTAGGAGAACCATCTTGACTGGCTCAAACAGTCCCTTTTTTCTTATACATCATTTTTATGGGTAACTCTTGAAATGAAGGGTTACGTTGGGATCTTCTCCCTTGCATACAAATCTTTACTTTACCAGTTGGGAGATTGGTTCAGAGTCGCCACCTATTACTAGGAATTATTTTCTTTTAAATCAAGGTTCTTTCACTTCACATTCCCCAGCAGAGTTGCCAATTTCTATTACTTCTCAATCTGATTGGATGCTTATTCCCAGTTGTCCCTACAAGGTAGCCATCAATGATCAATAGGATTCCTGAGCCAGCGGCTAACAGTATAGGAGATAGACTCTATAGATATCTCCTCGTCTTCTTTAGGCTCTGTAGAACCAAGGGGGTATTCCCTATTCAACATCTACAACATATGCACATGAAACTACTCGGATGTTGAAGCAAAGAAGATAAATCCTCTATGGTGCAGACCAAAACTATGGAATAAGTACAAAGGAGCTAGCTTTGGGCCTATGCTTAGTTGTAGACAGAGGATTTTGGGTCCTAAAACTACTTCTAAAATCCTAAAGGTTTGTATTAAATTTTGAGTTGGATTTTATGTTTGGATGCAAAACTAGGACTTGGAATGTAACCTCAATACAGGACCAGATTGGTGCTTATCCTGGGCTCGGAGTTAGTAGACATACACATGCACATGTACACATAAACCTATAGCGATGACTGAGTTTCAAGGGGATTGTTTAGCACCTGCCTTATAGATACTTCCCAAAAACTAGGTGCTTAGTCATTCATACTTAATGGTATCCCTGCTACAACACACTTTCTCAATGATTAACCTGAAATATTTAATTTGTTCCTTGAACCAAAGTAGGAGATTAAACATTCAATATAGAAAAGCTATATTCCTGAATCTTAACAACCCTTAGTTATCCTGATTCAAAAGAAAGAATATGCCCACAGCTTGGAGACAAATGATTAAGCACATGCACAGAGCATTTCTCATATAAAACAGCATGAAACTAGTGAATTTATGCATTAAACATACAACATGAGACTCATAAACTCACAAGACAACAAAGATAGAGCCACCAATGAAGTTGTATCTCCTTACAGCACCAAAAATTTGTCTAGTTTTCAACAACCAACATGAGTAACACAGTTTTACTTTTATATCAATACTATGTACCCAGCAAAATTAATTATAAGGCAAATCAAAAATTTGCCAGATACACCGCATTCAAAAATGGTGCTCAGAATCATAAATGCAGCAGGGGACAAAATGGGAAAGAGCAAGAGAAGGGTGAGGAGTAATTGAGCTCGAGCCCTGTGCCGCCGCTGGAAGACTCTCTGTCACAAACCAAGTACTTGGTCATCCGACCATTGGCCCATGCCTATCTGCAATCCTGCCATTAACGGCTCAACCACCCATAGCTCCTCTTGGAAACTATCACATCGCACCCATGGAAATTTCCCACTCAAAAAATGACCGCAGATACAAGGAATAAACCATTGCTGAAGGTTCAAAACCTGACCGTCGATCCAAAATCCATCGCTATGATCAACAGTCCCAAAACATGCATGAAGAGTCGCCAGCCAATAATATCGTGCCATGTAGGCACATTGACCTTCCATCGCTGACCTTTTCTCCTTCGTGTCCGGAATGCATATTTCTTCATTGTATATCTGAATGTATATTTTGTTTGTATGTCGAATATACAAACACAAACATACAAGCAGGGAATCTATTCAGAATATTCCACATACATTCTTCCCTTGTAAATTGAACATGTACAAACCTATTTTTATAAAACTATGGCGGGCCCCACCAAATGCATCTCTGTTGCACTGTAGCAAACATATGTGCGCCAGCCTTTGTATATTTTTCAATGTACATTTCCATTGTATGTCAAACATACAAACGGGAATCCTCCACGGAATATACCTGCAATGTATCTTTTCTTTGTATCTAACCGTTGTATGTTTGAACATACAAACCAAATATACATGCAACCCAATATACAAGCAGCGAATATTCCTGGAATCCTCAATGTATATTCCGCCCTTGTACATCCTCTTCTTGAACCCGATATGCATTTGGAAATGCATACAATTCATTTTTTCGAAGGTCGATGGAGATTTTGCACCCGCCAATACACAATTTTGACCTGCACGCATATACAAACACCTTTGTATATACACAGACACTTGCACCTTAACTGACTTTAGCATTTTTTAACTATAGAGGCCCAAAGTGTTATAAATTTTTAGACTTTTGGGAAAGGGCCTGCATATTTAAATACATGAAACCAAATTGCTCATGTAGGTGGTAACACGACCATTGGTATAACATTTACCATCGAATAACATTCATCTCCCCACACCGATGTATCGATGACTCTCCCCATACATGCAAGGCTTGACTTGCTGCTACTGGTTTCCCTTACCGCTGCTGCCAATCACCTCTTGCACCTGACTCAATGTATCTACGCAATGCATATGCGTAACATACATTCAAAACATGCAACCTGATTATGCATTTGAAAGATGCAATCAAAACATGCATTCAAAATATGCTTTGCCGAATATACATTTGACTGTTGACTTCCTTATATGCCGATCAGAAGCTTTAGCTTTCTCTCTCCTTTGTATGCCGATACACTTGTACATTCACAATGTACATTCACCACATACAACTGTGATATATACACATGATATATAACTGGCATACAATTGTGATATACACACAAATTGTATGTCTGGTGAAACAACTCGAAACTTCACCGATTTGATCCGCTGTAAATTCGGTAACTTCACGAATCCATTTCTTCAACTACACAGGTCTTTCACTCTGCCAACCTAGCACATGACAATGCTAGGATCTGTCAATGCATCCATACACGATCCTGCAAACATGAGCACAAACAAAATAGAAAACAAGATGAAAACACTATACAGCCATTCCACCGATTTTGAAGAAATCTAACCGGTGGAATGGGCTAAGAACCCATCTCGACCTCAGATCAGGAAAATTGATTGCATAGAGGAAACTAAGGAATGGAAAGATAGAAAGATGCATAATACAAAATTTTATTTATGCCTTTCAGAATGCGTATACAAATGCTCTGTTCTCACGTTTGCACAATTCAACTTCACAACTCAACTCATTACATTCACTCTGCTCTGGGGTATTTATCTACTCGCCTTGAGTAGTACTGACCCAACTCCAAGTGGCTAGGAGACAACCTCCAAGGGGCTAGGAGATCCAACTGACTAACAACCTCTAACCGCCTAACAACCTTCGAGATTACAACTTGACAAATGTCCTTGGGACTTACAACATAAACCTAAATACAAACTACAATGACATGCATTGGTCAACCAGACCTTATTACATTGAATGGTATTTTAGGACCTTATTGGAAACATCAAAATGAACTGTAAATAGTTAATGCCCTATGTAGGCCACTGTGGATTGGGTGCCCCTGCACCAAGTTGTCTTCCCGATTAGCCCAATTGTTGCACCTTGAAGAGAAATGCGATGCTGCTATAGAAAAATTTGCTAAGCACCAAAGTGTAGAGAAGTGATGGTTTGACAAGAGAGCCAAGGTAAAAGCCTTCTGCATTTCTGATTTAGTCCTATATTGGGATGAAGCTCATGAGAAGAAAGGTGAGCATGGTAAGTTTGATAAACTTTGGTTGGGTCCATATCAGATCTATGAGATCCTGGGTGACAACATGTATCGACTCAAGAGACTTACTGGTGAGGAGCTCCCATTGCCCATCAATGGCCAATTCCTAAAGCACTACTTCTAGGATTGAAGAGGCAATCTGGCCTTTCCTTAGTGTACATAGTTAGGATTGCTTGTTTGCTTTGGTTAGAGTAGGTTGCTGTTAGATTAGGTTTGCTTTCCTACTTTCGATTTCCATAGTTTTTAGGTGTTCTTGCTTTCGCTTAGTTAGTTATCTTTTTGGGTTTGTTTTTCTTGTTGCGCTTGCTTTGCTCGGGGTTCTTATTTCTAGAATGTGGTGGCAGTTACGCAGACCTATAGGTGCTTCCTTGTTGGGTGAATTATCTATGGTTTTTTCTTTGAGAAGTTGAAGTTTTGCTTAGGTCTTCCTATGGGTTTCGCTATTATATCAGGGAGTATGATGCTTGCTCATTGAAAAGGAGTCATTAGTTGGTGCACCTAAAGTATTTTCTAACCATATATCTCTCACACTTTAAATAATCTTGAAGTAGCTATGTAAGCCTGGGTGATCGCGTGTTAAGTGAAAAGTTTGGATTCCCCAATTTTACCACCAATACCAATTCTACAAATTCAGATGAGAGTGGCAAGTGGTACTAAGTACTGCTAGCATATTGGGCAAAAATAAAAGGTGTTTTTCAACACCAGACCCACTACAAAGTATCAATGTATAGATCATCATTTGAAGATTCTCACATGAAGACTATTATCTAAAGATTATTAGCATCAAAGATCATCAAAGGTATTATCAAGAAGGAAATCATTGCAGAGGGATTACTACTTGAAGATTCATCATATCTCAATGTTAAAGCATTCTCTTGGTGGTAAAATGATCTCAACTTTATAGCTCAGCACGAAGGATCTTGGGTGAACTTAGTTGCCAAGGGATCGAAATGAATGCAATTGCACACACTCAAGTTTTCAGGATATGGATGGTTGTACTAGTTAGTGGTTGACAAGGGTCATTGTACCTCATCATTTAATCATATTTTAGATGTCAAATCTAGGGCTGTGTCCTTGGCTATCTACAATTAGGAATCATATAGTTACCAGTTATATCTAACTAATTATAATGACCTTTACTGATTTAAAGAAACTGATCTATCTACTATGAAATGAATTCCAAGAAAATAGAACTGAATAGTGAATTGCTTAAAGTAAATCTATAGTATTCCTTCCAACTAAAACATGCATCTATCTATGAAAATAGTAAGTATCTCTTTAAATAGAATCTAAAAAAACAAAACAACAGTACTAGCCTTCTTCCTTGGTGGTGAGAGTGGGCCCTTGCTCCACACCCTTAGGGCTAAAGACTGAAGTAAAGAATTAGCACAAGATAATAATATCACAACTCAATTCAGTCCAATTCCATCAACTTTGTATTTAGGAAATAATGATATCAAAATGAGATTACAAAAATCAAAAAAAATAATCATTGTCCTCCTTTCTGCTTCTTCTGTAAGTTTATATCTCAAGTCAGTGATGAGATATCACTTATCTTAACTACTAATTCTTCTATGAGATAATAGCAATCTCTTTATTCTACTAACTGTCTAACTACAGAGTAAATATCCATGCAATAAAAGTAGATTGAGTGGAACAAAAGTCCACACTGAATCTGAGTCTTAATTTTAAATACACTTAGGCAACAAGGCCCTAAAATATATGTATTTAAATTAGTTTATCAGTAACTAGTGCAAAAATCAAAAAGAGAAAAAAACTTCTAGTAGTTAACTATAGACTGCCCTTAATTACTCAAGTGATGATTTGAGTAACATCAGGAGCATCCTGATCACCACTGGAAGTGTCTAACCGATAGCTGTGCTAGAAATCTACACTATTCTAAAGAGGCACCAGAGATGTATGTTTATGTCTGTAGCTCCAGAGATACAATTGTGACCTTCTTGTTCAGCTCCAGAGATGCTCAAGACTTCAGTCTAGCTCCGAAGATGATTCACCTCCTTATCCCAAAACCTCTCCAATCAAATTTGAAACATTGGAGACGAGTCATGGAATTTTGATGTTGTCTCTAGATATCATTAGAACTACCTCTAGAGATGCACAAAACTATCTACCTAAACACCTACACCTGTTGATTCAAAAAGAGAAGATTTCTGCATATTTCCATCAATTCAATGCACATTAGTCCTTTAATCAAAAATCATGATCTTAAGTAATTCATCTCTTATTAATCATCATTAGAACAATCTTGTTAGCCTATTTTGGTGTAGTCATCAGGACAATGGAATAAGAAGGGAGAAAAAGAGAGGTAAAAAGATGTATTTCATGGGTGCTACTTGGCACTCATCATCCCCCCGTACTTAAGGATTAGCAGGTCCTCCTACTTCTCACAATCTGGACTTATTTTGGTGGAATATCATGTCAATCAAGTTGTAGTCTTGTGCATAGGTAGTCCAAGTGGTGCGATCTGTATTACCATTTCCCCTATATTGATCAACCTACTTCATCCACTCCTGCAACTTATCATCTTCCATTTGTTCAACCCAGACAGGTAGTGGCTCAATGATGAGAGGGGGTCTAAAACGGCCACCTATCCACTCCTATTGGTATTTATCCATCATTTTTGATATTAACCTGGCCTTCCTCATAAATAATCTCAAGTTAGCAGGAGTCACCACTTCTCTCATTTTTTGCTCTGAAGTTAGAATGTTCCACCTTTTCTTTGCTACTGCAAGCACTGGATTAGCTAAACTGTTCATAAAAAGACCAAAATCAATGGAACACTCCTGCAGATTTTTTAGATACAATGGCAAAATTTTGGTCTGACTTTCAGGGTGACAGAAATATGTTCTAAATTAGACCTTGAAAGCATGGGGGTTTGGACATTCTTTTCTGATGAAAAGTCCTATTTTTGCATCCTTCTTGAGATATGCCTCTATTCTCTCATTCCAAATCTGATGATTTCTCATCAGTGACATGAATGCTTTGAGCTGAAATTCCCCTACAAAATAGTTAATAATGAAGGTCATATCATCAACACAGAAACCATGCAAATATAACTCACAAAAAAAAATTTTGTCTTCATCATAACTCCTCATATATCCTTCCATGAACCCCTCTATTGTTTCTATGTTCTCAGTTAGATCAGACAAGATTGAACATAGCTTTCTCTGCAGGACTCTCTATTGTAAGAACATAGCATAACTGGCACTTGGAGACCTGCAAGATAAAATCTCAAATGAAATGGAGGCTATCTGAATGACTTTTTCCTCCAGGGTTTCTACTCTTTTTGTCATGGCAGTAACTGCCCTCTGTAATTGCAGCATAGGCTTAGAAACCTCATATTCTCTACATCTCCTTTCCCAATTAAATAGGGCCTTAGGAATATCAATTGGGATTGGGCCCACATATGGATCTGTTTGTACCTCATGTTCAATGGTTTCCCTTGGGCCAACTAACTTATGAATATATTCCTCTTGATCATCTATTTTATTGTTGGCCCAAGTCAATTATTTATCTTGACTCTGCACTTTCTCAATTAATGCTGCAATTATTATGAGACTATTGTCTCTAGCCTTGGTAAGATCAGAAATGCTTTGTACTGCCTCTATCTCCTTTTCCATAATGATTTTAGCTGTCTCATTCTCCTGGGCTTCTAATTTTGCTTCCTTCTCTTGAATTATTTTTTGTTTATTCTAGAGCTCTGTTTGCAGTTTTTCAATTACCTATTTTTGCTCCATCTCTTTCTCCTTCATGACCTTCTTGAGGTCAGTGATAACCATATTTTTCCCCCATAATAATATTTTTAGATTATCAATCTCTTCTAACATCTGCTACTCTTTTGAGATTTCAATATCCTCTTGATCAGAGGGGTGAGAGTAAGTTCATGTTTCTTCTTCTGTTTTCGATACATCAGGGTCTTCCATAGCCATTGGCTCTTCAATGCTAGCTGCATCCATTTACTCTGCTTTAACTTCCCCTGCAGCCTCCCTATCCTAAGTTTCTTCTTGTGTCTTCTCTGTAACTGCTGACACTCATGAAGGCCCAGCTTTCTCCTCAAAAGTTCTGAAATCCAAAATAACTTCAGCTAGGAGAGCAATATCTTTTTCAGCTTGGGAGAGCTACCTTTTCCTTTTTCTTCTTCATAGCATAGGTAGAGCAGGTGCCTCTGGAGCAAGTATATCATCCTTAGAATCGAAGGAAATAGTAAAAGTTTGTCTGTGTTCTGTCTCTGGAGCAGGGGATTGTTGTTAAGTTAGACTATGAGAACCCAGATGAATAGATGGTTCTGTGGAAACTTCTTTTTGTTTCTTCTTTCTCACTAGAGGGATTTCGTCTAAGTCATGAGATGCTTCTTCAGCCCAATAGTGTATACTAGAGTCAATTTTCTTTGGAGTTCTTTTTGTCTTTTGACCTGACCTCTACCCTATTGGTTCCTTTGGAAAAGACTCCTCAGCCAAAGTCATCTTCCTCTTGGATGAGTGAGTCATGTATGGAGTTTGTTCAAGAATAGGTTCTCTAACTTCTTTTCCTTTTCTCTTTCTGTCAAAAACAAGGGTAGCAGATGAAGTTGCCTCCAGTGAGGATTTTTTACCTTTTCCAATAGATAGAGAGGAAGTTGAAGGTTTTGTCTCCTCTTCTTGCTGGGTAGAGGAAACCTCACCCACTTCCTGTGTCCTCTCTGGTTCTCTGTCCTGGGGTTTGTTATCTAGAAATGTCTTCCATAATGCTTCCCCATCAATTTGAGACAAAAAGTGATGTTTGACTATCAATAAAATGAGGCCATGATGTTTCATAGGACCTTTGATCTGTTGATACTTTTTTGCAGTTGCTCTAATGGTAGAGTACAGAAAATTGTGAATATTTATGTTGAATTCTGGGTGTGCATTCCCATGCCTCAGAAAAATCAACATTTTCATTATTGGTCCTAGAACTAAGGAAAATTGACTATCACATATGAAATATTTCATCAACCATATATCTATAGATTGCCAAGGGTTTGGAAGTGAGGACCTAAGAATTCATTTAACCTCGTTCTTGCTCAAATGCAACTGTATTGCAGGTTCGTCTTCTACAAAGAAATTTCTAATCAAATCAGCATATAAAGTTTTTAGATGGTAGAACCTCTCACCTTGTTCAGGCAATCCAGAAATATGACTGATAGTGGTTGCAAAGAGATTGACTTGAACTCCCCTTACAACTGTTTGATTGTCCCTCAGGTTTCTTAGGAAGTCATCAACAATATCCTCTTGAAACCCTTCAAACTTTTCTAGAAACTCCAGCCATCCTGCATTCCTCAAAATGTCTGCTACAACATCATCTTGCAAAAGACTTGTAACACTTTCTGGCTCTGATTTCTTCTTAACCCCCATTTCTAAGTCATTTTTCCACCCTCTGTGAGAAAATTCTCCCTTACTTTTCTATGTAGTTTGTTCTTCCTCCTTTAACTCTGTAGGCTTCGGAGGATTGTATTAGCCAACTCTGTTCTTCAGGGTATTTTGCAGTTTCAAATGTGGATTATTATGTCAATTCATTTAATGGCTTGGACTATGGAAGAACTTAAAACCGGTTAGAGTGCCTATGTAGTCATAATTGCAGTAGAGTGATGGGACACTCTATAGACATGGTGATAGTGTAGCAAAGATGGCAGCATGCATGAATTTAGAAAGGAAAATAATGGCAAGAGGACGTGTCATAATGATGGCACCCAAAAATAGAAATGACAAGACAATTGCTAATTAATGTTTAATTAAGAGAGAAGTACCTGAACCAATCTTAATGATGAGGGCCCGATGTACTCGGCTAAAATGTTGTGGCGTTGATGAGACTTGATGCAACGTGGCACCTGAGCAACTTCTTCATGGCTTTGAAATGGCGTCAACATATTTATTATCATGCATCCTACAATCATTCCCGTAGAGTGGTTCAAGAATCCATGTATCCAGGTGACATCAGTGTAGTCCTTTGTGAGTACCCATGCATATGAGAGTAATGATTTCTCTAGAAATGTGTGTTGAGTTCATCTTTGTCCTTGTCATAAAGTGGAGGATGAGTCATGATGATCTCATCAAATGACATCTCTACTTTATTGATTGGAGAGGTGGGTCCTCTCCCAATTTATTATATTCATGAATGTCTCTTTATTGGTGGAGCACCGGAGGTGCTCCAAGTTCGTGAAGCATCGAAGGTGCTCCTTATTTGCGAGCGCCAGAGGTGTGTTTGAGTAACTTTCAGCACCTGATCACCTCTGTAACTTGATTATTCTCGTCTAGCATGGAGAAGGGAACCGCCATTTGCTGCTTTTCAACCTTCTCTTTTTTTTTTCTTTTTTTTTTAAGAAGGCCGCCATTTGCTTGTTTTCAACCTTCTCTTTTTTCTTTTTTTTGATATATATATATATATATAGATTTTTTTTTAAAAAGAAAATTATTTATTTATTTTTTAGTCCAAAACTGTGATAGAGGATGTGTCCCCTGTAACCAAGCACAAATCTTTGATAAACTCTTCCTTAGTGGATGACCTTTTATAGAGTCTAATTCGGTGGCCATTCACTAAAAATGTGTTTGTACTTCCATAAATAGGTTCCAATAGCACTGTTCCATTCTCAAAAACTTCCTTTATCTGATAAGGACCCATTCAATGAGTTTGTAGCTTCCGCTTGAACTCCTTGAATTTAGAATCATAAAGAAGAACCCAATCACCTTGTTGAAATGTCCTCCTCTTGATGTGTTGGTCATGCCATTGCTTCCTTTGATACTGAACCAGTTCTATTTGTTGAATGGCTTATGTCCGGATTTCATCTAACTCATTAAGCTAAAGAATTCTATTCTGTTGGGCTATGGACAATGGTAGACCAATATCTAATGCAGTTTTAAGTGTTTGGAGTTCAAATTCTATAGACAGAGTAGGCTTTTTTCCATAAAATAATTCATATGGTTAGAATTTCGTTGCGGAATTCCAAGTGGTATTGTAAGCCCAAACTACTTCAGGTAATCTATTAGCCTAATCTTTTCTATTCATTGCCACTGTCCTTGTCAGAATGTTCTCAAGTTCCCTATTAGTCACCTCTACCTGCCCATTGGATTGAGGATGGTAAGGTGAAGATTTCATGTGCTTAACTTGATATAAATCTGTGAATTCTCTAATTACCTGTGAAATAAACTGAGGTCCTTTATCTAAAATTATAGATCTTGGGGCTCCAAACCTCAAGAAAATCTTATTATAAAGGAAATCAACAACTTTCTCTTCTCTTGCAAATTACAAAGCTTAAACCTCAGCCCATTTAGTTACATAGTTTGTGCATACCAGAATATACTCTTTGCCTGATGAAGGTGGAGAAATTGGTCCCACAAAGCCTAGACCCCACTGTTCAAATGGCTCCATCATTACTTGAGGATGCAATAACATCTCCTGGGTGAAAGTTGGCTGTCCCATCTGTTGGCACTGATCACACTGCTACACATACTTCTTGGTATCCTTATAAAAAGAGGGCTAGTAGTAACCAGCCCCTAGGATGTTGTGGACGGTTCTGTGGGAAGAATAATGCCCACCAGATGGTTCATCATGACATGCTCTCAACACATCAAAAATTTCATCACCTTTTAAACACCTGTGTAAAATAAAATCAAAACCACATTTAAATAGCAAACCATTTAACCATTTATAATATAATATTTCCTTAATTAAGCATTTATTTTGTTTTGAGGTAAAATGGGATGGATACAAGCCTGTAGCTAAAAGATTAGCTATGTTAGCAAACCAAGGTGTAGTAGAGGAGATAGCAAAAAGATGTTCATTTGGAAACCTGTCCTCCACTGGCTGGTTCTCTCCTCCTGTATGCAATCTTGATAGAAAGTCAGCAACCAAATTAAATTTGCCTAGATTATCAACTATGGTAATGTCAAATTCTTGCAACAGCAACAACCACCTAATGATCCTTGCACCCACTACTACTTATTCATTAAGTATTTGATGGCTGCATGATCAGTATGTACAAATATTTTATATCCAGTGATATAATGCCTAAATTTGTTTAGAGCATAGATGATTGCCAAGAATGCTTTTTCAGTTGTGGTGTAATTTCTTTCTACAGAGGTAAGGTTTTTGCTGATGTAATAGATGCCATGCATACTTTCTCCTTCCTCCTTCTGTCCTAAGACAGCCCCAATGGACTCATTTGAACCATCAATTTTTATGTGGAATGGTAAAGTCCAATTAGGTCCTCTCAAAATAGGTGTTACAGTAAGCTTCTCTTTTAGGGTTTCAAATGCTAATTGATAGTCTTATGTCCATAAGAATTTTGTGTCTTTGTTAAGCAGGGTAAACAGGGGGCAACCATTCTGCTAAAATTCTCTATAAATCTCCTATAGTAGCCTGCATGATCCAGAAAACTTCTAACATCTATCTGATTTTTGGGTGAAGGTAACTGTTTGATCACTTTTATTTTCTTGTGGTCCACTTTGATCCCATTTGCTGAAATGTGGTGTCCCAACACAATTCCTTCCTCTACCATCATGAAACATTTTTCATGGCTCAGGGATAATTAATTCTTTTCATAGCATTTTAGTACTTTCTCAAGATTTATGAGAGCTTCTTCAAAGTTGTCCCCATACACTGTAAAGTCATCCATATAGACCTCCATGCACTCATTGGCTAATTCAGCAAAAATGGCTAAAACAAGCCTCTGAAATGTAGCTGGAGCATTACATAGTCCAATTAGAAGAACTTTGTAGGAAAAAGTTCCCCAAGAATAGGTGAAAGTGGTCTTATCTTGATCTTTAGGTGCTACTTGAATTTGGTTATACCCACTGAACCCATCTAGGAAAGAAAAATACTTTCTCCCAGCAAGGTTGTCCAACATGATGCAGAGGCATCCACACTATATCATTCGCATATAGCATGAATGTCTGCAGACCAACCTCATCATCATCATCTTCGCCATCATCATCATATTTCGGCTTTACTCTGTCAGCATCATGTTTCTGAAAACCAACAGCATCATCATATTGCGGACACTCGCAATCATCCTCCTGCCGACTACTATTCACCTCCTCCGCTTTCCTCCTAACATCATCATCATGATGTTCAGCGGGCGCACACATCCTCCGGTTGCACTGTTCATCAGGCTCCGAACTCCTTCGTCATCATCATATGCAACACTTCCTTCGTCAGCAGGATATTCAACATCCGGTTGTCCCCAAATATCCTGATGACGTTCATCTTCAGCAGCTTACCTTCGACGCTCCGCTACCCGACGACACAAGCAACAGCATCATGATATAATTTATCCGGTTGTCTTCGAAACCTCCTGATGATGTTGTTAACACAACTTCCTGCCACGGACTTCCGCCGATACCTTAACACTTGACGACAGCAGGATAAACTCGCACAGGGGGATATCTCAATATCCTGATGACGATGACGTCATATCCTGATGACGATGACGTCACCCAATATCCTGATGACCTTCTCAACACTTAGCCAAAAACACGAACTTTCTCTTCCGCATCTACTCGCGACATGCGGATGTTTGGCACTCCCAATATGATGATCCTGATGCCGATACGCTCCTCGGCTCCTCCTGCTGATGATCACCCCGACGAACTCACACTTCATACAATCAACTGCATCATGTTCATCTTCACTTATCCGGATGATGATGCCTAACCCGACTGCAGGATATTTGCAGAAATATCCTGATGATGCCGCCTTTATCGAACTTCTTCACTTAGCGAAATTTCCCTTCGCCGATCCACCAGGGATGACCCGATCCAACTCAGGGTGATCTTCCAACACAATTAGCTCGACCTAGCACGTGAGGATGCTAGGCTTCTCAACATCTGTCTACCGCGATCCTGCACACCTGCATGCAAACAAACAAACTATCTACTAACCTACTGTACATTGCCATTCCACCGATCAGATGAGTCAACCGGTGGAATGGATCAGTATATCCATGAAAACCTCTCAAACCAGCAATCGAACAAGCAATGGCATGCAACAGAGGATGAACACAAACAGGAATACTTTATTCGATTTCAAAAGATGCAACTACAATATGATGTTCCTCTCGCTCTGTCTCACTCTCGCAAGGTCTGATCGATGATTTACAATCAACCGATCCCATGCTTATAAAGATTTCCCTATGAGTACTACTGACCCGACTCCAAGCGGCTGGGAACTCTCCAAGCGGCTGGGAGATCCCACCGAACATACATCATGACAGCTGTTACAACTAACTAGCTAAAAATAGCAAAAGCCCGGTCAGCATGATCTTATCCTGATCAGCTTGACCTTATTACATGCAACTGGTCTTAACAGACCTTCTTGGAAACATAAACAGGACCTAAACTACTAACTGCCTTATCCAGACCAGCTGTCAGGTAGGTGCTCCTGCACCACAACACTTGGTCAATGAATGGTAATGGAAAGTAGTCCTTTTTTGTAGCTTTGTTTAACTCCCTATAGTCAATACACACTCTCCATTTTCCATTCTTTTTAGGCACTATGACTAGGGGTGAGACCCATTGACTGTCTGAGATTGGATATATAAACCCTGCTTGCAGCAATTTTTCTATTTCAGTCTTAACAATGTCTTTTAAAGCAGGATTCAGTCTTCTCTGGGGTTGTCTGATAGGTTTGACATCTTCAGTGTATATATGATGGGTATAGATCTCAGGAGGGATGGCCTTCATATCTTGGTATTCCCAAGAAAAAGTTGTTGAATGGGAAATCAGGAGTTGGATAAGTTTTTCTTCATGATTTTCTGCTAAATAGGTGTTGATATTAAGTGTTTTTCCTGGTAAAATCATGACATGTTTTGTGATTTGATCCATGGATGTAGTCAATCCATATACTGGAGTCATGGTATTAAGGTGACAAGAATGTGGAAGCAACATGTGGAATGTGGCTAAGTCTCTGTAAGAGGTCTCTCCACAAGGAATGATAGTTGTTAGGGTATAATGAGCAGAAGTGAGTTCTCTCCTAGAATCTTGGGCAAGCTCCATTACATCCTCATTGATTAGAATGTGCGTAATATCTTTTGTTGTATCATAGTAGATTTCTTCTTCCATCTCACCCAAATCTTCCTTGATGGTAACCATAGCTACTGAGGCACTGTTTTCCATGTTATCTGGTGCATCTACCCATACTCTTCCTGTATAATGTATTGATGGTTTAGCTGGAGGATACAGAAATATTTTCTTCAAATCTATCCCATTAGAAATGAACATATCCCCAGTTTGACAATCAATAGATGCTGCTGCTGTAGCCAGCTATGGTCTTCCTAATATCAGTAGATAAGCATTTCTCTAGTTTCTTGGTTCTAATATCAAGAAGTCTACTGGGAATTCCCATGATTCTATCACAACTGGAACATTAGTAATCACGCCTTTCATAATAGCTACTGACTAGTCAGCAAGTTGAAGGATTTTAGATGTGGATTGGATACCTATTAGGGCTAATTTGTCCATTGTATGAATTGTCATCACATTTATTGTTGCTCCCAAATCAGCCAAAACATTTGAAATTTCTACCCCTGAGATGTAAATAGTTATGATAGGATTCCTAGGGTCTCCATATTTTGGGAGGAGCATTTCTCCCATCAGTGGATCTACTACTTTCCCTTCCACTTGCATGGTAGAAGGAAAGTTTTTCTTCTTGCCCTATGTTTTGACACAATGTTATTTTATGAATTGGTTCAGTTCTGGCACATCTTTGATTGCTTGGAGGAGTGGAATTTCAATGTTCAGTTGTCTAATTTCTAGTAAAAGTTTTGATTCTAGGGTAGATTGGACTTGTTTTTGTAAGATCTTTTTTCTGGAGAACATGATGTTTGAGCCATTCTGGGTATGGGGCTAGTTTTTCCATCTCTGGAGCTCTTACTAGAAATGTTTCCAGGAATGTTCTCCAGAGTCAACCTTTTAGGAGGAACTCTAGAGTTATCCAAGGATGATTCTTTTAGCACTGTTTCAATAGTAATCTCGTCTGGAAATTGAGTGGATGAATTTTTAGGTTCCACATCATTGGTTACTTCAACTATAGTTGGAGGAGATGGTCTTGGGAATGCTTAACCAGAACACAACTGGAGATTATTGGGATATATAGCATTAATACCAGCCATGTTTTCTTGTTCTGTCATGTAATTAGCTGCTCCCTGTTTATTTCATGGATTTGGTATAGGTTGAACTGGTAAGGGTGGTTGGCTAACTGGTTTATTTTGTGACTGACCTTGTGTGTTAGGGGGTCCAATTAGCAATGTTTGTTGTTGAGGTTGGAAATGTCTAGCTTATCCCTGGTATTGTTGATTATATCCTTGTTGAGGACCCCATTGAGGCTGCATGTTTTGTGAACCAAACTATGGTGGCCACTGTTGATTCCCCCAAGGTTGATTTTGCCAATGTTGGTTTTTCCATTGTTAATTTGGCCAATCCTATTGTCCCCAAGGAGGATTATTCTGAGGCCCATGCCAAGTTGGATTCCATTGATTATTTCCCCAATTAGAAGGACCCCTATAAGAAGGTTGGTTTGGATACTGATTATAAGAGAAATTTCCAGCTTATTTTTTTCCTACATAGTTCAACTCTTCTTCTATGATGGCATTCTTTTTACTCAGCCTTTTTAGGGCTGGAAGTTGACTACATTGACTGGTAGGATGTTCCCTATCATAGATCTGATAGATCTCTGATTTGTCTAAAGGGCATTCTCTCAATAGATGCTTGTTTCTACACCTAGGACAATAGATGGAGAGTGGTTCAGTTGTTCTACCTTGATCAGTTGTTCTAGTTTTTGTTTGAATCACATCCAATGTGGTATTTAGTTGGACTGGAATATCTATTTTCAGGTTTGCAATCTCTTCCATTAACTGTCCTATTTCATTCTTCCCTTTGAAGGTTTTGGATGATCTCACTCCATCTTAGGTTCTAGAATAGTTTCTGTAGAGTTCTTCTATAGCAGGTATATCCATTTTGTTCATATTTTATTTTCCCATCAGATCCAGTGCCTGTTTTGATTCTTTGCCTAATCCTTTTACAAACAAGGTTCTAGCCAAAGAGTGATTTACTGGGTTGACATACCTTCTCAAAGTGAACTTAAACCTATCCACATACTCCTCTAATGTTTCTTCCTCTCCTTGTTTGATTTTTAACAATTCCTCATTTTTATTACTGACTCTACAGTAATCTTGGTATTTTCCTAAAAACTCTATTTCCATCTGATCCCAGGAATGGATGGAGTTCTGGGGTAAACCCATAAACCATCTCATTGTAGAACCTTTCAGGGTTGAAGGGAACAATTTGAGTTTTTGTTTATTTGATTCATAATCATAAGTTTGGCATACCACTTTGAATTCAAACAAAAATTGATCTGGATCCTCAGAAGCAAGACCTCTGAAATTTGGCAAGTGTGCTGGTGAAATATTTTTCATAGGGGCATTGTCTCCAGCAGCCAGAACAATGGGATATGAGAAGGTTCTTGGAGCCTAATTTTCCTCCTCTTCATGGTTATCATGATTATCTTCCATGTCTGATATTGATTCTTCTCCTTTGGATTCTAGATGATTTTCTGAGGAACTAGGTTCTATCAAAGGATCTGCCTAGAATTTTTATTGTAATTCTTGGATATAGTCAGCGAGTGGAAGATTTGGAGGATTTAAGGGATTATTGATTTGAGGTGCAGCTTCCAAGGTAGGTTCTAGGTTTCTTTCTTCAACAAGATCTTATGCCACCCCACTGCTTTCTCCTATAGTTTGTTGATGGGGTGTCTATTTTATGTAGCTTCCTTTTGAATCTCTAGCTCTAACCATACAGATCTATCCTAAAATTGTTTAGCTAATTTTTCCCAATTAACAGAATGTCCCCAACAATGGCACCAAAAATGACAAGGGTCATTGTACCTCATCATTTAATCATATTTCAAATGTCAAATCTAGGGTTGTGTCCTTGGCTATCTACAATTAGGAATCCTATAGTTGCCAGTTATATATAACTAATTCTAATAACCTTTACTGATTTAAAAAAACTAATCTATCTTCTATGAAATGAATTCCAAGAAAACAAAACTGAACAGTGAATTTCTTAAAGTAAATCTATAGTATTCCTTCCAATTGAAACATGCATCTATCTATGAAAATAGTATCTCTTTAAATAGAATCTAAAACAACAAAACAACAGTACTAGCCTTTTGCCTTGGTGGTGAGAGTGGGCCCTTGCTCCACACCCTTAGGGCTGAAGACTAAAGTAAAGAATCAACACAAGAGAATAATATCACAATTCAATTCAGTCCAATTCCATCATCTTTGTATTCAGGAAATAATGATATCAAAATGAGATAATAGAAATCAGAAAAAATAATCGTTGTCTTCCTTTCTGCTTCTTCTGTAAGTTTATATCTCAAGTCAGTGATGAGATATCATTTAATTATAACTACTAGTTCTTCTATGAGATAACAACAATCTCTTTATTCTACTAACTGTCTAACTACAGAATAAATATCCATGTAATAAAAGTAGATTGAGTGGAACAAAAGTCCACACTGAATCTGAGTCTTAGTTTTAAATACACTTGGGCAACGAGGCCCTAAAATATAGGTATTTATATCAGTTTATCAATAACTCGTACAAAAATAAAAAAGAGATAAAAACTTCTAGTAGTTAACTATAGACTACCCTTAATTACTCAAGTGATGACTTAAGTAACATTAGGAGCATCCTGATCACCACTGGAAGTGTCTGACCGACAGCTGTACTAGAAATCTACACTATTCTAAAGAGGCTCCAGAGATGTATGTTTCTATCTGCGGCTCCAAAGATATAATTGTGACCTTCCTATTTAGCTCTGGAGATGGTCAAGACTTTAGTCCAACTTTGAAGATGCTTCACCTCTTTATCCCAAAACCTCTCCAATCAAATTTGAAACATTGGAGACCAGTCGTGGCATTCTGATGTCAGCTTTGGAGATCATTAGGACTACCTCCAGAGATGCACAAAATTGTCTACCTAAACACCTGCACCTATTCATTCAAAAAGAGAAGATTTCTACATATTTCCATCAATTCAATGCACATTAGTCCTTCAATCAGAAATCATGATCTTAAGTAATTCATCTCTTATTAATCATCATTAGAACAATCTTGTTAGCCTATTTTAGTGCAGTCATCAGGACAATGGAATAAGAAGGGAGAAAAAGAGAGGTAAAAAGATCTATTTCATGGGTGCTACCTGGCACTCATCAATGGTCTTTGATTCTTTGATAAGGTATCATGCTTTTTCATGTAATGTGTGGCAAACACAGAGATTCTGGGTTTGAACTAAAATTTTATCATTGAAATGCTCTAGAGAGATTCCCAACAAAGTCACCATTTGTTCTGCCTTGCACACATGCCCCATTTCAAAAAAAATAGGGACATCCTCTTTTTAAATCTTCGCTTAGAAGTGCTAAGTAGGTTTTCCATCTCCTAAGTAGTCAAGTGGTCAAAATGAACTTCCTACCATGTTAGAAATTTGATGTTAATAGGCCATTCCAAAATCTACTAAGTCCAAGCCTCTGCATTTCATAAAACTAGGTTTGACTGTCTTTTGCGCTAAAATTGCTTCCATCTGACCTTTACGCTAAAATGCTCTCTATCTGACCTTTGTGCTAATATCCTTCACCTCTAACCTCGGTGCTGTATCGACCTTAGGACCACTTTTTGCATCCATCAACCTTAGTGCTAGATTTTACTGCCTTCAACCATAGCGCTAAAACTTATCACCATTGACTTTGTGCTACAGTACTTATTCACCAACCAAGTTAGAGAGTGGCAATTCCCTGCTAGTCTAAGGAACCCTAAACTCCTGCAAAACACTCACAATAGAACTGATCACTTTTGTGCTAAAAATGACGTCCACTGACTAAGTCCCTGACGCTCCAAAACCCTGCCAAGTCGAAAGCAGCCTTAATCTATGCAAACCCTAATGTTCTTCCGAATCTCCTAACTGACACTTCGTACATTCTGCATTAATGGCGATCGATTCAGGGTGATAAAAGGGGATTTTCATGGTTTCCAAGCTCATTCTGCATTAAACAAACATTTGGAGAGCTCTCTGGTGACATTTTGGTCGATTGCCCTGTGCAACCCATGGACTCGACTCGACGACCTCCTCCATGCCTGCACGCTTCAACTCACCTCATTTCTCATTAACCATGTAGGAGTTCATCTCCATTGTTCATGGTTTTCTATAGTTAGGGTTTCAATTGAAAATCAATTGCATTTTCTTCCAAAGCATAGCAAAATGCATAAATAATAGGGTTTAGGGCACACAAGCTAGGGATTTCTTTTCTAAAATTGCTTATTATCACAAAACCCTAAGTTTCAAACCTTCAGAAGGTAGTCCATTTTTAGAAACATCCCCTGAAACCCTTCCCGTAGGAAAAATGAAATTAGCATTTGTTGAGCCCTAGCAAAACAAAAGAATCTTGCCTTAATCGATCAACGAAACAAACAAGAAATGAAGTTTGTGTTAAGAACGTATTTGACTAACTTTTGAAAACTTTATGATCAATCCAGTCAGTCAGTGGCCTTGAAAACCCCCACCAAGACTCTAAGTCAATGTTGTGCTAAAAGTCTAATGCTCTGACTTGCGCTAAAAGATCACTTCTCTGACTTAGGTCGGATGCGCTAAAATGTTCCGTCATGCCTAAAACTCCCGCAAACCATGAAAAGACACCTTCGTGCCAAAATCAACTTCTTCTAACCTTGCATGAAAATGTGCCTTTGCTGACTTAGTCAGTTACCTTTGAAAACTCCACAAGGTCAGGTGATACCCAATCTCATGCAAAGGTGGTAAGGTTTGTTTGATCACCTTGCGTTAAACTTGCAACTGACTGACCCGAATGACTAACCTAAGTCAGTCTCATCTCAGACCCGCGCAAGTTGGTTGACTCTAAAATCCCCGCAAGACATTGCAACGACATGAACATAAGCAAATCAATTGGTCAGACTACCCTGATTTCTCCACCAGGTCGGTTGACCTTGAAATTAGCACTTTTTCTCCTGCAGGTCAGTTGACCCTAAAACTAGCGCAAACTGGGTAAAATGATAGTTTTAGAAGAAATTTCAAAAGGGGAAATGTCTATGAGAGTGAAATGATGATTGCACTTAGCAAATTATGATGTTTTACATGTTTCAACTGGTATTTTACAGCATTAGAGTATTTAGTACATTTATTAGTATAAGATTGCTCTATTATTTAATCATGTGATAAATGCAATAGTTGTTAAATTTTAGACTTATGTTCTCATAGACATGTAATGGTAACTTGGTAGATTCATTTCAGACTCATTTATCATATCATGGCTGGGTAATGTAGTAGTCCACTTGATAATCTTAGAGTTTAAGTTTAGGAGTTAGAGAAAACCATCTCAGAGGCATTAAGACTTATAAAGTCCAGTCCTGCAGGTTAGATGACTGCACGAGCTCAAGCAATGAGGTACAAGTTCAAAGGTATTCACCCTAAAACAAAGATTACTACTGGGTGGAAGAATGTAGGAGATACAGACCTAGGTCATATTGATTTGGATGATTTCAGACTCAAAATATTTGGCCCAAATCTAACCCCAAGAGCCAAGAAAGTAAAAGACAGTGGGATTACAGAAGTTGCTGCCTTCCCCACATCTTCTCAATGTGTGGGGTTGATTGTTACTTGTGCAAAGAGATATGACATTATGACAAGAATAGTACAAACTGCTAGTGGAGAAGTATTAGCTGACCTAAGTCCACCGTCCTTGGCTAAAATTTTTGCCATCCCATGGCATTCAGTAATGACTATGCTAAATAAGGCAGAATCAGAAGCCACCTACAAGAAAGATGAAAATGGATGTAGAAAACACATGAATGAACAGTGGGCAAAAAGTAAAAGGTCTGCCTTGGTCAAGTTTCCTCAAGTGCTGTACAGGAGTGACTTTCATGATGAAATAGGAGATCTAGTAACCTTGTTGAGTAGAATATATGGGTTACCTACAGCATCCACCTTCGAGGGATGGATGTTTGTTATAATTGAGGAGATATTAAAATGAACTAATTTCCACTAGGCACAAATCCTAAGTGATAACATCCATGAGGCATTTAGTAACTTCAAAGAGAAGTAATTCTTCAGATGGACATCCTATGTAGTTTATGCATTGGTGAGGAAGAATCATTATGCTGGACTGTCCAAGGTGAGGGAAGTGGGAAATGATGAACAAAATGCAAATTAAGGTCTATGAATGCTATAAACAACGCACATTGACACAATCTCTTATGCATTATAAGAGGGTAAACGATGTCTTTACTATGTACATAACCAGGTTATTGCAAGACAACATAGCTCTAAGAATATCCATCGAAGCCATGAATGAAGTCACCAAGTATGGGAGGTGGTATATTCAATTTGAGAAGTTCACATATTTGAGAATACAAGGCTTCACGGGGATGGCTTATAGACTCCCTAGATATCCAACGGATAAAGTAGTGCTCCTGGAACTATCTAGACAACTGATAACTTGTGCTGAAAAAATCAAGCATTTGCATAGAATGAATGTCCAATTTCCCATCTTGTTAGGTAGAGGAAACTATGTATGTCCTTCATTGGCATCAGATGAGCACTCTGACAAAAAACTTCAACTTCTCAACCTCCATTATTACAACAAAAGAAATCATCTTGATCCAAATAAGGTGATGGAGAGGTTTGTGAGTAAGAAATTATTTCATAAGATGCATATAGAAGACTTCTGGGCAAACTGCATGGATGACTATGAGGTCATGAAGAAGGCCCACTCCAGATTATCACTAGAATTCATAAGAAAGTTTCATATTATTGCAGTCCCTGATCAACTAGAAGATGATGAAAATGTGATGCATAGGGGTGCCTACGAGGCACAATACCACCAACCAATTCCCTTGCCTAATTGGGCTAATTCTAAGGAAAGCTTCCTTGATGTTGTGATGAAGGAATTGATTAGATTAAGCAAAGCATGGGTGAGAGGTCAAATTGCTACCTTGGAGGGACAAGGGATACAGCTCACATACATCACGCTCGAATTAGAAAAAGAATCTGGAGGAGAAGAAGATGAACCCATAGAGATCACTGATGAACCAAAACCAACCGAAGGACTAAAATTAGATAGTGAAGATCACATACCCTTGGTAGAAAAGGCCAAAGCACAGAAGAGTAAGAAGGTTACTACAAAGACTCAGAAGAAGGTTATGCCTCCTTCCACCTAGACAAGAGCTTCAAAGAAGAGAGACCTTCTTAGTGGGCCAAGAGAAGGGTCAAAAACAAAGAAAACTAGAGTGAAAGATACTAGTAAGACAGTAGAAGCTGTTGTTGCCACTCCTGATAGTGCAAATTTGCTAACCTCTCCACCTCCTGCTGCCCCAAATGTGAATGTTGCTATACTCTCTCCAACAGTTGCTACTGTTGCATCTCCCTCTGTTGTTTCCATTGATGCACTTATGTCCTTAGTAACCATCATCCAAGAAGATGTATTTGCTACTACCTTACCCTCTACTACCATTTCCACTGTCTCTTGTCCATTAGTAGTAGCATCTAGCACCCCTAGTAGTCATATCCTCTCCACCGTTGCCACCTCATGTTCTTCTGTCACTACCACATCTCTACCTTCCATATCTTCCATCCCACTTTCTACTTCCCTTGCATTGCCTCCTATTTCTACCATTATTTCACCTTCTCTCCCCTTGCCTTCTTTGTCCATTTCTTCACCCATTGTCATTTTCTCCATCCTACCAACTTCTTCCATCTCATCGGCATTGGGGTCTATTGCCTTTGCCAATTTGACACAATTTAGTCTACCTTCAAGTGTCGCTCCCATCTTAGTTGTTTCTCTCATTTCCCAAGATGTCCCAGAGCAAGATTCAACTCCCT
Source organism: Cunninghamia lanceolata (assembly GCA_027924645.1). Taxonomy (NCBI): domain Eukaryota; kingdom Viridiplantae; phylum Streptophyta; class Pinopsida; order Cupressales; family Cupressaceae; genus Cunninghamia; species Cunninghamia lanceolata. The sequence continues at coordinate 14,682,368 of BSBN01001425.1, read as the reverse complement.
TGGTTGTGCCATTGCTGCCAAGTATTGAGAAAATGTGTGTTGAACTAGGTCTTTAGGAACAAGAACCAGAGAAGGATGTGTTTGTCGAGGCAGAAAATGAAATAATTGATGAACCTTTGGCTGAAGCTGCCAGTGCAGAAATAATTGAAATATCAAATAGTCCACCGAAAAAGAACCAAATAAAAGCAATCTTGGGGGCAGCACAGAAAGATGTATTGGTAAGTTGGAGGAACCTTGCAAATGAGGAAGAAGATTTGGATAAAGGGTCAAAACAGGAGCAAAGGCTACTTGAGGGGCCATATGATACCAATAATAAAGACCTTGACAGGCCTAAAGAACCTTCTTCTTTAGCACCTGACTGGCTACAAAATAGAGTAGCATATCCAAAGCCTCAGGTAGAAATAATGAAACCATATTTGAGTGCCATTTTGTCACATGCCCAAGAACTGAAGAAATAGAAGAAAGTAAAAGTACAATCAAGGATTTACAAGGATGAAACTGGATCTAGAATAGCTGAAATAGTGGTCCCACCAAATGATACAAATAGAGAGCAAGTCAGAGTAGAAGATTATACTATAACAACTGTAAATTTGGGGCCATCTACAAGAGCTCAGAGGGTTGATGAATTCAAAGGTTCTATTACTTCAATCCTAGAATAGCTGGATAAAGATGAACTCTCAAAGAAAGAGCTAAAATAGTAGAATGAGGAGCTCTGGGCATGCTTACAGTTTTTGATAAAACCTATAGATTCATATGGTGAGATAAGGACAGTGCCCACCTTTTTGTCAAGAGATGAAATGTCTAAGCTTGGTGAAGTTTAGACTTTGTCAAGAGGCACACAAAGTTGGATGATCAAAGTGTGTGAGAAAGGATGTAAGACAATTGATGCTGCAGCAGAATTTCATAAAACTTTGGTCTAGCTTAGGGAACATTGGAAAGACTTGTATGAGGAATGTGATTCCTTTGATGAATATTATTCTCATATGTTTCCTCAAGTATAAGCAATCAGAGACTTGCTTGCTCATACACTGTTGTCTAAAAACATTTTGACAGGGGATAAATTGCATAAAGCCATTGACTAGTATCAGCAAATAAATTTGAGAAAGGAAGTCTTTGACAGCGTCAGAGAGGCCTACAAAATAGCAGATGAAAACATATTGGCCCTTGTTTATGAAATAAATGACATGCTGAAAGACTGCCTGGTGATGGGCTGCCATGATTTGGAGCCATACGATGTGAAAGGATGTAAAGATAAGTTACATAAGATAGTTTTTAAAGATATTGAATTGGATGTGGAGGCTAGACTGAATAGAGTCAGTGACCTCAGAACTGAATTCAATGCATTTCATAAGGTAGAGGCAGAGATAGAGAAAATATATAATCAGTATAGCCAAGAATTAGAGATGTTCAGATATTAGGCCAATCACCTCACGAACCTGGATCCCTTAGACATCAATCCAGCACTATCAGTTTGGGTCAATTACCGCAACAAGATAGTAGAAGAAGACAAAGTGGACTTGGATGATGAGTCTTAGTATATTCTTGAATATTTTGAAATGTAATCCCATCACTAATGTAAACTGCTATATTTAGAGTGACATGTGACACTATTTTGTCTTTATTATGCTTCAAAATGACTTTTTCTATATATATATTTAGTTGGGTAGTCAAATTGTCCAGATTCAATGTATCTGGGGGTTGTTTTTCATCTTTATCATAAGAGACAAAATGTAATCCGGGATTGTTATGAGCTGTTATAAATGCATTTAACGATGTAAATCTAGATCGTTGGTGTTGATTTAATCTCCACCGTCCATTCAAAAACTTGGTATGGCTCCTCTCCTATATAAAGGGGTGCCATTTCTATTATTTGAGAGAAAATTCTTGATGCCGAATTGTTGACACTCTGCCATTTGAAGTAATACAAAGCAAGTTTCTGCAGTTATCTTGAGAATTTGTGTATTGTATTTGCTTATCTGGTATTCATGGTTCACCTCTTGATCTCCAATATTTAATTAATTGTGCTTTTACAATGTTCATGGTTTGTTGAAAGTATCTGATGAATGCTCTTAGTCCATACTTTTAGTTATTTGTTGATGGTAGGTAACTGTGCAAAGTTAGTCTGGGCTAATCAATTGTGCTTTGTTCAATTGCATTTCATAAATTAAATTGTGCCATTTGTTGGGTATTTGATGAATGAATTGTGATCTAAAAATTCTCAATTTCCATTGAAGATAACATCATTTTTTGCAGTACTGTAACATTCATTTTCAATTTGGTAACTCAGAAAACTGGTTAAATTTTAGAGCATTTGTCTACTTGCATCAGTCTATATATTGCTAATGTCACTTAGAATTTCCTTAAAACCCTTTCCCCTTTTACGTTTTTCTTTGTAAACACCTGTTAGTTTAGGAAATTCAGCAGCATTTCCATATTGTCTTATCAACTGAAATCATAAAGGGTTTGCATGAATTGTTGCTCCAACTGTTGAAATACATAGATCACATGTAAGACCCCTTGTTGGCACAGCTAGTCATTCCAACTGAGAGATTCCAAGCAAGTTAAGACCTATCTATAGAAACCTTGGAGTAGTCTTACCTAGGGTAGGATACTTTTCAAGAGAGGTGTGAAACCAACAATCACACCCGCGTTGTTGAGTGCTAAAACACCCATCAATAGAATTGGTGCTAGAAGGAGGGCTGAACAAAGATATTGCTCCATTCAAAGACATTGCTCCATTCATTGCATGCCCTCTCCTCCTATCACTCAATAGAATCGACACTAGAAGGAGGGTGAACAAGGAATTACTACCCTCCACAAAAATTAGCAAGTCTGGGGACCAGACAGAGACATACTAGATCTAGCTTAGCTAGAGAAGAGTTGCTATCCCTGATAGAATTCAGGCGAACAAGAAGAGATCAAGGAATGCCTAGAGCACCAAGAGCCTAGTTAGTCCCAAGGAACATAGCTGCAGCTCCTTTCAATCCTCTTGTCATGGCTTTCTTCGTAGTAAATAACTAGTCCCCATTTTAGTTTAATGACTATCATGATATGCTGAAAAACTTTGATAAGTTATGTTCCAAGTTCAAGGTTAATGATCTAGACAAGACTGTAGACAAGCATATTAAAATCTTTGAAAGTAGCATGTTTATGCTACAAGTGTAGTACGAAGATGTGGTATGTCGATTGTTTCCTTATTCTTTACATGATGAGGCTTATTATTGGTTTGCTAACCTTCCTGCAACATCCATAAACTCATGGATGAATCTAAAAAATGCATTTCTAAATCAATATCAAATGCCCACTACTCTAGTTGATCTCTACCGATCCTTTGTGGAAATTCATTGGGGTGAGGGTGAGCTGATAAGTTCTTTTAACAACAGATTCCAGAAAGCATTTAGTCATTTGCAAGCTCCTTATGCCATAAGGCAAGATGCCACCTTGCTAATCTATTATGCAACCTTGGACAAACTTACATCCATGTTCGTAAAAAGAGCTGATCTAGCTCCCGCTACTTTAGTTCAAGCATATACTGAAGTTGTCACTGTAAGCACTCAGCTAGAACAAATAGCCATTGATCCACTGAACCACATGGGCCCTATAACCGTACCAAATAAAATACCCATGATTAACAAAGCCTTGAAACCAGTAATCACACCTACGTTGTTGAGTGCTAAAACACCCATCAACAATCACCTGTCAATTTGCGCGGAAGTTCCTCCAACTTATGAAGAAGATCAACATCACTATCCTCAATGAGCTCCCATGCACTATGTAAATCCTTGATCAAATCTTTCAAAACATTACTACAATGAATCAATGATTCCTTGGCTTCCACATATGATTCACAGTTTGTAACGATTCCAATTGATACCAAGGTTTTCAATTTTATCTTCTTCATGTTGGTCCATTTTTCAAGACTTGCATCCAAATACTCAATATCCAAACATAAAACATCAACCAAGTCATCTAATTTAGCTCTTACCCTCTCCATTTTATTCTTTCTTTCAACCGTAGTTGTCAAAAGTTTCCCCTATGCAAGCATTCTCTCAAGATATTCTCTGACTACATTTCCTCTAGCATGAACCTTTCTAGCTATTTGGATGACAGGATCCTCCATAGTGATAGCCTCAGGTTCTACTGACTCAGAATACAAAGTGATTTTCTATATTACTGCAGTCAACTATTTCACTCCAGCTTTGTACTAATCCTTCACCTCTTTCTCATGATCAAATTTTACAATCAGAGAATTCAAAGCTGATTGAACATCAACTTTTGCACTCTCGTGAGTGATTTATCCTAGCTCAATCCTTGAGATTTAATAACCATTCATATTGAAATCTTCAATGGTTGCATCAGGTAGAGGTTGAGCTATCTCTACATACTTATGAGCCTTATCTTCAAGTAGCCTAGAAAGATTCTTAGGCTTCTTCTTATTCTTTGCCTTGACAGGTGTCAGCTTCTTGAAGTGAAACTCATCTGGAGAGATGGCTTTCTTCTTTCTCTTTGGAGTATATGACGAGAGCCATGGAGGAAGCACTGATAAACTAGCACTTGGATTAGAATCCATTACTGGTACAAAAGGAGTTGCACTCACACTAGTTGTAATAACAATTGGAGAAGTGTCTATAAAGATGACAATTAGCACATTAACATTGGTAGCTTGCTCAGTATTTGAAACAAATTGATCCAAAACTATTTGATCACTAATATCATAGGAATGAGAAGATAAACTTGGTAAAGATCCTGAAGAACCAAAAATAGCATCAAAGGCAGCCTTAGGACTATCAAAAATTGTCCTAGATGAAGAGGGGGAAGAATTAGAAGATGGTATGATAATAGGAGTAACTGGTGTATTAGAAACAATAGGCACACAGTTTGAAACAAGTTAAGTATGCAAAGGAGAAGAAAATTGGGGTTCCTATGTCATATCCTTTTGAGGAGGTATAGTAGATTCCTCAAGTTGTTCTTCTTCCTCTTCTTTTTCTGCTTCCTGTTCTTCCTCTCTTTCTTCAGAAGATATACCTCCAGTGTCCATCTCCTCAACAGCAGGCTCTTCAGTTGTTTGTTCTTTTGTTTCCATTTCTCCTCCACTTAGCTCTTCCTCAGTCACTTTATCTTTACCACCTTTTGATACAAACTTTATTTTAGGCTTAGGACCCTTGGAAGAAATCAGTGCATCACTCCTATTTTTTGTTCTTATCTCTGTGTTTTAACTTGTTTGCTCAAGAGTTTCCTCCTCAGAGCTAGTGATAAAATCTTTCAACTAAATCCCTTTGCCTTTTAGCCATACATTTGTATTCGCCAGGATGGGCTCAAATATTTTCCTTATTGAAGTTAATTATTTCTTTGATGATAGAATAACAGGCAAAGAAGAAGCCTCAATATTCTCATTAACATATTTAGGATTCAGAATGTCTTCATCATCCACCATTCCCTATGGGATATCAACCAATTCTAAGTCTTCAATTTGACTTAGTGTTAACCTACAATAGTCCAATTTCCTGATCTCCTCTTGAGTTCTCAATTCAGCCCATACATCTTCCAGCATAGGGATATGTGATAGATACTTTCTCTTTATCTTGTCCTTTACCCTTCTGAAGTCCAAGTTATTTCTCTTTTTGAAATGCTTCATTGTTATCAACTGTATCTCATTTTCAATAGCCTTGGCCTTAGCAGAAGTAGCAATGGAGTACCTACCAATCTCAATGGGAAATTTGAAGCCAGGTTTCTTCAACTCCATTTGCTTGTTATGCACAACAATCATTTGTTAGCATAATTCCATCAGTACAATTATATCACTAGGAAATTTGGGCAAAATATATGGATAGCCTTGAAAATAACCAACCCTCAAATAAGTGAAAGTTGAGAATTGGAGGTACAAACAACCAAAATTGTTCACAACTTCTCATGCTTCATTTGAAACTCTCTTCTGCTCTAGTTGAGGATCAAAAAGACACATAAACATTGCAAAGAAAACATCATTTACTCTTCAAAAGTGATGGATTGATCCCTTTAGAGTCAACTGGGGGTAATATTGATATATAGGTACAACTCTTCGGTCCCCTTCCGATGTCAATCCTGGGAAACTTCTCATTGAAGCAGTTTCCTAGACCAGATAAGATGTCATGTAGAATCTGGAGGTTGTAGATACTTTGGTCAATTGCTCATGAAGAGTTGTTTAGGATGAAAAAGGAGTGTTTAGTTGGTGTATGGGGGTTTTAGTTTGAATCCTCCTTTCCACTTCAACATTCCAAGGGCTTTTCAACTGAGTTGCCTCTCCACTCGAGAGGAGAGTCACCTATCACGTTGGGTTGCCACAAGGGAAGCTGGGGAATTCAGAAGTTATCACACAATGTGTCTAATTAATGCTTTAATGCTCTTGAAACCATAATTCAAGAAAAACAATAAGTAAATCTACAAATTACAACAGATGCTATTGAAATAAGACAAAGGGTAGAGAACCTTAACTCGCTATTTTTTGCAATTCATAGAACAGAAATGTTGGGGACAATGGTGATGGCACCCAAGTCCAAGATGCAACTTTTTCTAGAGAATCCTGATCTTCTTCTGACACTGATCTCCATTGTATCTTCAGTTTTTGGCAATTCAGATGTCGAGGACACTATTGATGGCGCCCTAGTCCACTGAGGGATATTCTTCAGGATGTTGAGAGCTCTACAATCACTGATTGTCATTGTTCAGTCTATTTTTGTAGATCAAAATGCAGAGGACAAGGTTGATAGCGCACGTGTCCCAAAATGTCGCATAGTGTCTACTTATTTTTAGATCCTGAATCTACACTGTCCTCCAATCTTCCCTGCAACTCCACTTTCTCCAAATCCAATAATTGTAACTTGCAATCACAAGGAGAGTGGGAGGGGGTTGTGGTGTTTAGAGGCTTACCTCAATCAAGGCTCAGAGAGACATTCAAGTCTTCTGAACATAATTGTTAGATGAGTGTGCGTATCTCGTGGGATAGAGGATTAAATCCAAATGATAATGATGATAAAACATAATAGATGTCAGTTTGATGATGAATCTCTCATGGAAGTAAGATGTTCTTCAATGCCATGGGGAGAATATGTACTCTAACCTACAAAAACAAACACAATAATAATGCTCTGCTCTGCAACACAATGAAAATCACAAATATGCCAATAGCTCACAATCATAATCTAACATAAACATCATCTAGTTTCTAAATGATAAACTACACATGCTTATATATGCAACTACAAAGATTTCTACCAATAATTTCATAATTAAAACTTATGATGTTGGCCTAGGACCCAAATAATAGTCACAAACCTGATATTTGAATTTAGGGTAGACCCAAAATAGGGTTGGACTAGCGCCCAAGTTCACCCCCTATTTTTGTTCTGGGATCATCAAAATAGTCCCCCTTAGGTGGTGCAAGAGCACCCAACCCACAATGGCCTCCATAAGGCATTAACTATTTACAGTTCATTTTGATGTTTCCAATAAGGTCCTAAGCTGACCATTCATGTAATAAGGTTTGTTTGACCAATGCATGTTATTTTAGTTTGTATCTAGGTTTGTGTTGTAAGTCCCAAGGACACTTGTCGAGCTATAATCTTGAAGATTGCTAGGCAGTTAGAGGTTGTCTCCCAGCTGCTTGGAGTCAGGTCAATACTACTCAAGGTGAGTAGATAAATACCCCAGAACAGAGTGAATGTAATGAGTTGAGTTGAGTTGTGAAGTTGGGTTGTGCAATCGTGAGAATAGAGCATTTGTATATGCATTCTGAAAGGCATAAATAAAATTTTGTATTGTGCATCTTTCTGTCTTTCAATTCCTTAGTTTCCTCTGTGTAATCGATTTTCCTGATCTAAGGTCAAGATGGGTTCTTAGCCCATTCCACCGGTTAGATTTCTTCAAAATTGGTGGAATGGTTGTACAGTGTTTTCGTTTTGTTTTATGTTTTGTTCGTGCTCATGTTTGCAGGATCACATACGGATGAATTGACAGATCCTAGCATTGTCATGTGATGTAGAGGTAGGAGGACCAAAACTATCCTCAATAACATTAACAAATAAAAGAACTAATCCAATTTCTTTTGTCAGGTTGAAGAGAACATTAATACAGACTTTTCATCCAATTTTCATGAAGATCCAATGGTAGGAGAGAAAGTTATGACTCTTTTCCCAAAACTACAAACCCTAGGCAGCGTTCAGACCTGCCCTCACCAAAATTGTAATATCTCTCACAAAACTTAATGAAATTATACCAAAATAAAATAATTGTAAACCAAAAACACATATCTTTCCATCCATCTATTATATGCATCAATGTGAGGCCGTACCAAGTCGTACCATGCATATTTTCAGACTGCATTTTCAGAAAATTAAACTCTGCAGACCTACCCTCAATAAAAATGCCATAACTTATTCAAATCTTAATGAAATTTGATGCAACAAAAAAAAATGGAAAGTAGACTCAATACTATTTCCAACCATATATAGTTTTCTCCTATATATGTCCGTACAGAACTGTACCAAATGCTGCAATGGGACTGTTGCAGGAAAAATCAGAAAATTACAATCCATAAAACACTCATATCTTTCACAAAACTAAATAAAAATGCATGGGACAAGAAGAAAATAGAAGGTGGTTGAAGGATATAACATCTACAATCTATTAGACATCCATTTAATTCCATACAGGGCCGTACAATAGCAAAAGATAGCAAATTTCTGAAGGAAAATACAGGAAAACATTATTTTTTCTCATTCCATGCTCAAATCTTCAACCACCCACGAATTATTCATGCTTACAAGGCCTTTTAAAGGAATTAAAACATGTATTTTCAGTTCATAACTAATTTGGAGTGAACTAAGAGCCAAATGACTCTTTACCTTCCAAATTTGCATCTTTTTTCTAATTTTACATTGACAACCTTCACATGGTTTGCAATATTTTATATTTTTGAAACTCCTAATGACCTAAACACATAAAAATGACTTGATAAACCTCATTACAATGTGGAAGCATACAAATTTAATCAAACTCAAAGATTTGTCTAGGGCAATATTAATTTGCCAAGGTGCTCCTGCACCATACAACCAACCAACAAAACTTCTAAGTCCCTTGGAAATGTATCTGCAACAAAAGTCTCTTTCCTCTATCTTTATCTTCAATCTTCTCAGCTACAATCTTCCAATCTATAGAAATGGTGACCAACCAACCAACAAAACAAACTACCATCTTCACAGAGCATCCTCAGGCTCCTTCTACTCCCATCAGTGGAGTACTCTTCGGGCTGCAACATCAAGTGCTTCTTCAGGTATCCATCTCTCTCACTGCTTCACAACAAACCAACTCACCAAACCATTCATCTAACCCAACAGTAGATCCTGATGATGCACCTACCACTCTCTCCTTAGTGGTTTCTCTATGCATCCTTCTCCAGCCAAATCTCTATTGGAGAATGGTCATGACAGACCTCATCTTGTCTGCCCACACACAATCTCAGAAAACATCCTTCTTGCAGCTAGATGGAACAAACACCTGCAACCAAACAACTGAGCAACACAAAATCCAAAAGGTGTAGATTGCCTCCCTCAGTGATCTATCTACACAATCAAGATCTTCTCACTCTTCACCTACCTTCTCAGTGACAGAAAAAAAAATACACACCACCCAAATCTTTCGCCAGCTCTGATACCAAAATGATGCAGAGGTAGGAGGACCAAAACTATCCTCAATAACATTAACAAATAAAAGAACTAATCCAATTTCTTTTGTCAGGTTGAAGAGAACATTAATACAGACTTTTCATCCAATTTTCATGAAGATCCAATGGTAGGAGAGAAAGTTATGACTCTTTTCCTAAAACTACAAACCCTAGGCAGCGTTCAGACCTGCCCTCACCAAAATTGTAATATCTCTCACAAAATTTAATGAAATTATACCAAAATAAAATAATTGTAAACTAGAAACACATATCTTTCCATCCATCTATTATATGCATCAATGTGAGGCCGTACCAAGTCATACCATGCATATTTTCAGACTGCATTTTCAGAAAATTAAACTCTGCAGACCTACCCTCAATAAAAATGCCATAACTTATTCAAATCTTAATGAAATTTGATGCAAAAAAAAAAAATAGAAAGTAGACTCAATACTCTCTCCAACCATTTATGGTTTTCTCCTATATATGTTTGTACAGAACCGTACCAAATGCTGCAATGGGACTGTTGCCGGAAAAATCAGAAAATTACAGTCCATAAAACACTCATATCTTTCACAAAACTAAATAAAAATGCATGGGACAAGAAGCAAATAGAAGGTGGTTGAAGGATATAACATTTAAAATCCATTAGACATCCATTCAATTTCATACAGGGCCGTACAATAGCAAAAGACAGCAAATTTCTGAAGGAAAATACAGGAAAACATTTTTTTTCTCATTCCATGCTCAAATCTTCAACCACCCACGAATTCTTCATGGTTACAAGGCCTTTTAAAGGCATTAAAACATGTCTCTTCAGTTCATAACTGATTTGGAGTGAACCAAGAGCCAAATGACTCTTTACCTTCCAAGTTTGCATCTTTTTTCTAATTTTACATTGACAACCTTCACATGGTTTGCAATATTTTGCATTTTTGAAACTCCTAATGACCTAAACACATAAAAATGACTTGATAAACCTCATTACAATGTGGAAGCATACAAATTTCATCAAACTCAAAGATTTGTCCAGGGCAATATTAATTTGCCAAGGTGCTCCTGCACCATCATGTGCTAGGTTGGCAGAGTGAAAAATCTATGTGATTAGATCTGTGTAGTCGAAGAAACGGATCCGTGAAGTTACTGAATTTACAGTGGATCAAATCGGTGAAGTTTTGAGTTTTTTCACCAAACATACAATTTGTGTGTATATCACAAATGTATGCCAGATATACATCATGTGTATATATTGTAGTTGCATGTTCGTGTGTATCTCATAGATGTTCATTGCAGTTGTATGTGGCGGATGTACATTGTGAATGTACAAGTGTATCGGCATACAAAGGAGAGAGAAAGCTAAAGCTTCTGATCGGCATACAAGGAAGTCAACGATCAAATGTATATTCGGCAAAGCATATTTTGAATGCATGTTTTGATTGCATCTTTCGAATGCATAATCGGGTTGCATGTTTCAAATGTATGTTGTGCATATGCATTATGTAGATACATTGAGTTAGATGCAAGAGGTTACCAGCAGCAGTGGTAAGGGAAACCGGCAACAGCAAGTCAAGCCTTGCATGTACGGGGAGAGTAGTAGATCGGGGTGACAGTTGGTCACTCGACCGATGGAAGTGGGTCACAACAAAGAGAGAGCTGTCGGAGTAAGGGGTGTGATCGGAGTAAAGGCATTTTGTTCGGCCGATAGTATAATGTCTAGCTGATAGGCAAGTAAAACATAGACATACAAAGACAAATGTATGTTAAGGGTTAGGGTAATGCAGGTCAGGGTGTTTAGCTATGCATCATAGTGGTATCAGAGCTCAGCAAAAGATTTGGGCGGCAAGTTGAATTGAGGAGCTGCAAGAGTATTGGCATTTAGGTGTTGTCTGTGAATGTTTATGACAAACAAAGAAAGAGAGATAGAGGTGGAGAGGATGCCTCCCAAAAGTATGTCGTTGGATGCCATCAAGAAGTTGATTGAGGAGATACTTGCATCCAAGTTGGGAGAGTTCAAGCAGTCCAAAGGCAAAGAGAAGGAAGCAAAAAGTGACAGTGATGAAGGCAATGCAGAAATTGTTGAAACCTATAAAAAGATAGAGGAGATACCAGCAGACTAGAGGGCATTTTTAAATGCATTAAAGTCAGTCAATAGGGACACCATAGATGGGTTACCTATGTATAGTGGAATTATGGAAGCTGAAGAGGTGATTGATTGGATTGAGGCATTGAACAATCATTTCAAGTATAAAGAAATCCCTGATGATAAGAGGGTTAAGTTGGAAAAGGCAAGGTTGCAGGGATCTGCTCTTGCATGGTGGAATTATGAACAAGGAGAGAGAGTCCAGGAGGGGAAGAATATGATAACCTCCTAGGAAAGGATGAAGACCAAACTCAAGGCAAGTTCTTACCCCTGGACTATGATGTGCAAATGTATAAAAAGTTGCAGAACCTCAGACAAAGAGACCTAGATGTGAATGCATACACACAAGAGTTTCATAACCTTAGTCTTAGGTCAAAGAGACAAGAAGAAGAGTCAGAGAAAGTGGCCAGGTACTTAAATGGCCTAAGAATGAACATCCAAGATGAGATCAGCATCTTAGCACCAGAACAATGAACAAGTGTTCCAAATGGCATTAAGAGCTGAAGAGGAAAAGTGAGCAGAACAATAGAGGAAGAGGTGACAAATTTTAGAGGTAATTTTGGAGGAAGAAGTCCTAACCAGAGGCCTAGTGGTGAGTCTAACCAGAAAGAGACTAGTAAAGGACAAGAGCAGTCTTATTTCAGAGGTGGATGCAAAGGAACAAGAGGTAGATTTGGAAGTGGTAGAGGTTCTAATGTTTTCACTGGAAGATGTTATTATTGTAATGAAATTGGTCATATAGCATTCAAATGTCCAGAAAGGCAAGGTTCATCATCAAGAGATGATAGGAAGAATGACAAGAGGGTTCAATTTGTGCAAGAAGAGAAGGTAGATGAAAGTGTTAACTCTCCAATGGGAAGTGCAGCCCCAGCTGAAGATGGAGAATCATTGATGCTAAGGAGAACAGTCTTGAAGACATCCAAGGACATGTTACAAAGGAGAGCACTTTTCAGAACCAAGTGCAAAAGCAAAGGTAAACTATGCAAAGTAGTAATAGATTCCAGTTCTATAGATAATATGGTATCTCAGGAAATGGTGGATAAACTGAAACTGGAAAGGATTCCACATCAAAATCCTTACAAAGAATCTTGGGTCAGTGATAGTCAATCACTTTTCGTATATGAACAGGCATATGTTGATTTTCAGATTGGAGAATATCAGGATAGGGCTTTGTGTGACATATTGCCCATGGAATGTTGTCACCTACTTTTGGGTAGGCCATGGCAATTTGATAGGAGAGCATTTTATGATGGATATGCTAACACATACACCATCAAGAAGGATGGGAGAACTTTTGTGATGACACCATTGCAGGAGGACGCTGAAGCAAAGAAGGTAGCCAAAATTATTTTGATGGGAAATAAAGATTTTGTGCAGATCACTGAAGCAGAGACACATACAATTGAGGATATCTCAAGGAATGGAGATCACAGTTTGAAGAAGGTTTTAGTTTTGACTGATGGAGTTTAGATGAATCAGCAGAAGGTCCAAGAGAAAGGTTGTCAGCAGCCACAAGTCGATTGGAAAGACAAGGATGTTATCATAGTAGGGACCATTGTTTGTCCTCTAGAACCAACAAGAGTTGAACAAAAACATATCCTACCATAGTAGCAGTACAAGAAGCATTACCCAAGTTGTATAATGTAGGTGTTTAGGTAGAGATGATAGTAAGAAAGCAAGGTGTGAGTAGAGCCTACAATGCTAGGCATGAGTTTTTGACTTCATGGAAGCAGGTTGCAGTCCAACAATCATGGGAAAGACATGAGTATACAGCTGGAGCAAGACAAAGACCTAACTCATGTGGCATGAGTTCTTTTCACAGTGGGGTTTATGGTGCAGGAGCACCCAACCCACAGTGGCCTCCATAAGGCATTAACTGTTTACAGTTCATTTTGATGTTTCCAATAAGGTCCTAAGCTGACCGTTCATGTAATAAGGTCTATTTGACCAATGCATGTTATTTTAGTTTGTATCTAGGTTTGTGTTCTAAGTCCCAAGGACTCTTGTCGAGCTGTAATCTCGAAGGTTGTTAGGCAATTAGAGGTTGTTAGTCGGTTGTTAGATCTCCCAGCCACTTGGAGTCGGGTCAATACTACTCAAGGCGAGTAGATAAATACCCTAGAGCAGAGTGAATGTAATGAGTTGAGTTGAGTTGTGAAGTTGGGTTGTGCAATCGTGAGAACAAAGCATCTGTATACGCATTTTGAAAGGCATAAATAAAATTTTGTATTGTGCATCTTTCTATCTTTCGATTCCTTATTTTCCTCTGTGCAATCAATTTTCCTAATCTGAGCTCGAGATAGGTTCTTAGCCCATTCCACCGGTTAGATTTCTTTGAAATTGGTTGAATGGTTGTACAGTGTTTTCATTTTGTTTTATGTTTTGTTCGTGCTCATGTTTGTAGGATCACGTACAGATGCATTGACAGATCCTAGCATTGGCATGTGCTAGGTTGGCAGAGTGAAAGATCTATGTGATTAGATCCATTTAGTCGAAGAAACAGATCCATGAAGTTATCGAATTTACAGTGGATCAAATCAGTGAAGTTTCAAGTTGTTTCACCAGACATATAATTTGTGTGTATATTGCAAATGTATGCCAGATATACATCCTGTGTATATATCACAGTTGCATGTTCGTGTGTATCTCGGAGATGTTCATCGCAGTTGTATGTGGGGGATGTACATTGTGAATGTACAAGTGTATCGGCATACAAAGGAGAGAGAAAGCTAAAACTTCTGATCGGCATAGAAGGAAGTCAATGGTCAAATGTATATTCTGTAAAGCATATTTTGAATGCATGTTTTGATTGCATATTTTGAATTTATAATCAGGTTGCATGTTTCGAATGTATGTTGCGCATATGCATTGCGTAGATACATTGAGTCAGGTGCAAGAGGCAGCGGTAAGGGAAACTGGTAGCAGTAAGTCAAGCCTTGCATGTACGGGGAGAGTAGTAGATCAAGGTGATAGTTGGTCACTCGGCCGATGGAAGTGGGTCACAGCGAAGAGAGAGCTATTGGAGTAAGGGGTGTGATCGGAGTAAAGGCATTGTGTTCAGCCGATAGTATAATGTCTAGCTGATACGCAAGTAAAACATAGACATACAAAGACAAATGTATGTTAAGGGTTAGGGTAATGCAGGTCAGGGTGTTTAGCTCTGCATCATAGTGGTATCAAAGCTTAGCAAAATATTTGGGTGGCAAGTCGAATTGAGGAGCTGCAGGAGTATTGGCATTTGGGTGTTGTATGTGAATCTTTATGTCAGACAAAGAAAGCGAGACAGACGCAAAGAGGATGCCTCCCAAAAGTATGTCGCAAGATGCCATCAAGAAGTTGATTGAGGAGATACTTGCATCCAAATTGGGAGAGTTTAAGCAGTCCAAAGGCAAAGAGAAGGAAGCTGAAAGTGACAGTGATGAAGGCGATACAGAAATTGCCGAAACCAATAAAAAGACAGAGGAGATACTAGCAGACCAGAGGACATTTTTAAATGCATTAAATGCAGTCAATAGGGACACCATAGATGGGTTACCTATGTATAGTGGAAGTATGGAAGTTGAAGAGGTGATTGATTGGATTAAGGCATTGAACAATCATTTCAAATATAAAGAAATCCCTGATGATAAGAGGGTTAAGCTGGCAAAGGCAAGGTTGCAGGGATCTACTCTTGCATGGTGGAATTATGAACAAGGAGAGAGAGTCAAGGAGGGGAAGAATATGATAAGCTCTTGGGAAAGGATCAAGGCCAAACTCAAGGCACAGTTCTTACCCCTGGACTATGATGTGCAGATGTATCAAAAAGTTGCAAAACCTCAAATAGAGAGACCTAGATGTGAAATACACACAAGAGTTTCATCGGGAGTCTGAATTATCATGCAAGATGCTCTAAATGCAATCTAAACACTTGGGAGCTAAACCTTAAGGGTAAAAAGCCCCCAAGGGTACATTTTACCAACATAACATTTACCCACCACTTAATGTATGTATAAACGCAAGGCCAATACATGCATTAAAGTAAGGTCAACAACATAGCAAGCATGCCAAGCACAAAGGAGACACGACAAACACATTGAAGATAATAACAAGCATGTAAAACACAGAGAAGACAGTTACAGTCATGCAAAACATGGATAATACAACATTGAAGACATGCAAAGCACAGAGAATATAGTGAATGTAGTGATTATTTTCTCTTTGATTTTCCCATATGAAATGCAAAATGCAAGTACAGGGAAATTAAACAAACAAATCATAAAAGAGTGTAGAGGAGCTCATCACCACGGGTCTTGCAATTTTTGAGAATAGACACGCCAAATAAAATCCCAAGGTGTAGAGGAGCTCATCACCACCGATCTTGCACCTTGAGAACAAATACAACAAACAAATTCCAAAGTGTAGAGGAGCTCATCGCCATCGGTCTTGCACTTTGAGAACAAACAGACCATACACACACACATGGAAGACACGAAGAAAACATGACAGACAAGGGATGGAGTGAAACTATTGCTAGGTTCATCACCATCTCAGGCACATTACAGGCACACACTGACGATTGCGCTTCGCCACAACAATCACCGAAAACACATTTAAGGGTTGAGTTAGTCACAGAAATGCTCCCTACCTCCCTAGAGGACTTTTGAAAATGACAGGATAGTGCAATCTCCTCAAGAAATACACCATCCCTACCTTCCGCAGAAGGGCTTAAGATAAAAGGATATGCTTGATATCCCACCTCTGTAGAGGGCTTAAATGATTGTGATTGATTTTCAAATTGTTCATACATGATTTACTATCATCTACAACAGACAGCTTACCTTATATATACCCCCACCTTATGGTGGTTGATATCACTTACCAATATCAAGCACGTTAAGGTAGGAAGAAAACACACAAGGGAACATGAGCTCTCGCAAATCCCATGCCCCCCAGAGGTGACATGTATTTTACAATCGTCAAATGTTCCCACAAACACACAATTTACTGCAAGGAAAGTGTTAGCGTCCACATAATCATGATAAACAACAATGCATAAACACGCCAAGATAACCAAAGTGCACGGAGCAGAAGTATTGTTAAAGTGTTGTTAGCAAGCTAAGATATCAACATCATAATCAACATCAAGATAGACATATCACATGGAGTGATTCTACTAGCTAAGCATTGGATAATAAATAACAACCCCGTCGTCATGTATGGACTAGGTCCATTTTTTGATTTCTCGTTGAAGGGACACTTGGTCCATATTAATATAATATGTTTTTCGTCATCCACCCGCTAGATAGAACCACTAGAAGAAGGTAAAATATAAATTAGAGATGAGAACAAGTGTCTTAGGGACAGTCACGTAGGAGGGTGCCCCCAAGTCACCAACCGCAATGCTATGTCTATAAGACACAACACACATCAATGAAAACAGACAAGAAGCAATATAGAAGAATGATGATACAAATAGAAGAAGGGTCACAACAGAAGTGGTCTCCTAGTATCCTTGACCTTACAAGAGAGTCAAGAGTCATCCTAGGAGGCCTAACAACACATAACACATCATGGGGAGAACACAACATGGAGGTAAAGGGTTAGAAATACTTACCTGTAGAGAGAATCATGTTGGAGGTTATCAACAATCAAATCATCCTCATTCCAATCTTGAATGTTAGAGGGAAGAGGTGTGTAAGGTACCATTGCCAAGTCGTTGTCATTATTCTTTTGTTCATTCTTAAATGCTTCTTGGTTTGACTCAATGTTAGGTGGAATGTTCTCTTGTTGAATTTTACTAACATACTTATTCACTATCCATAGGGGTTTCATGCAGTAGGGTAAGATTTTAATTATTGTTAAATGAGTGCTCATTATCTATACATGGAATGTTATTTATTAAAGGGATCTCCTCATTCACTAATGCTTCATCTTTGCCAGAGTGAGCATTGGAGTGGAAAAGTGATGGCTCTTCATTTACTAATGCTTCATCTTGGCCAGAGTGAGCATTAGCATGAAGATTTGGTGGTATCATATTAAGAGATGTGTTAATGAAATAATCCTCTTGCATCAAAGTTTCCTCATAAGGAGGAACAACTTTGGGAGAGAGATCATGAGGTAGGACTAAGTTATCATCACATGTTTTGGCTATAGGAATCATAGTGGACTGTTCAACATAGATAAAGTCTTCTAAGGTTTCATCTAACATGTTGGAGTCATCACTACTAAATGTCTTTTTGGCTATGAATTTAATGAGATCATCTAATATCTGAGGATATATTCCCATGAGATTTGTGAGGCTATCAAAATCAGATATATAGCAGAGGATTTCATATGTGGAACACAGAAATATCAACATCATATTTGTTCCAAGACTTGAGGATACTCATGGGTGAATTTGGAAAAATTATCAATATCTACGATGTATGCAAACAATGCTTCCAATGATGAGTAAAAATAAGTATCCATAATGAAAAGATTGAGAAAATTAGGTTTTTAAATAGTAAAACTCACAAATTTCACAATTAATCAAGTAAATAACAAGGCAAGATAACTGAGACTATTTCACACCAAAACACTTGTTTGAGGGAAATGGGTAGAAATACACATAGAGTCCACAACAAACAAAGTGGATAGTAGGAAAGAGTGCAACACAACAAGGCCTTCTTGATGATTTTAGAGGTTTTGCGCAAAAGATGTGAACAAAGTGTATAAACACCTAGTGTTGAAATACACAATGTGTATTTTAACCAATGTGCCAATTTTCACAAAATGCTATGAATTAATGCCCAATTTTCAAATGACCAATGGATGTAAGATTTTATATGAGTGCCCAATCAGATTTCAAAGATTCTCAAAGCTTTATGCAAGAGACCAATGCAAAAGTTATGTAAAAATGCTCTAAAATGCTTGATTTTTTTACTTTTCTCAATGCAAACTAATGAAATAAGAGGCGTTGTAAAGATTTTCCAGAGTGATAGAAAATGATATGCCTAAAAACATTCCACTAATGCAAAAAATACTTTTTACAACACACTTTTGAAGCAACTCTAGAGGGTCGATAAGTCAAAACCTCGTGAAAATAGGTCAAAATATGCGATTTTTCACCAAATCTCAATGCAAATGACTAGGACAAAGGTTGTTGTGAAGAAAATGATGATGGAAAGAAAATTATAACAATTATAAAATCCACCTAATGCCAAAATATCTGTCACAACATGCTTATAAGGCCACTCAAGGTCAAACCCTAATGCAATTATCGCAAAAATATGCAATTTTTCACAAAAATTAAATGCAAAGGCCTAAAAGAAAGGGTGTTGTAAGGAAAATGAGAAGGGGGAGCAAATAATAACCCTGATAAAAGTCAATTAGTGCAGAAAAATCCCTTACAAGACGCTTGGAGTGCAAATCTAACAAGACAATAAGGCCAAATCTAGTGAAAAATGCAAGTTTTCAAACCCTAGACATGAAATTTCGCAAGGAGGCTACTATGATGCAACACTACAGTTATAAATAAGACCTAATGAGTGTGTTAACAAGGTAGTAAAATCTTAAACAAGATTTTGACTACAACCCTAACTCATGCAAAACTAGGTTATCCTGAAAAAAATGCACAATTTTCAAGCAATTTTTAACAAATCAAGCATGCAAATGCAATGTAAATGAATTGTAAATGATGAATTTCTGTAATTTAAATTAGATCTAATGAAAATAACTATAATTAAAATAAATTAAATTCCAATAAATTTAAATTTTACAAAAATGCTAGCCCAATATGCTAATTTTTTTGAATTTTTTCAAAATTTTCAAATTTTTTTGTAATTTTTTTTTAATGCAATAGAATGAATGAATGCAAATCTATCAAACAACACTCAGAAAGGTGCCAAAAAGTCTAAAAACATGGGTTCACCAAAATTTTTAGGATGAAAAAGGAGGGTTTGGTTGGTGTATGGGGGTTTTAGTTTGAATCCTCCTTTCGAGTTAAACATTCCAAGGGTTTTTCAACCCAATTGCCTCTCCACTCGAGAGGAGAGTCACCTATCAGGTTGGGTTGGCACAAGGAAAGCTAGGAAATTTAGAAATTATCATACAATGTCTCTAATTAATGCTTTAATGCTCTTGAAACCATAATTCAAGCAAAACAGTAAGTAAATCTACAAATTATGACATATGCTATTGAAATAAGACAAAGGGAAGAGAACCTTAACTCACTATTTTTGCAGTTCAAAGAACGAAAATGTCAAGGACAATGGTGATGGAACCCAAGTCCAAGATGTAGCTTTTTCTATAGAATCTTGATCTCCTTCTGACACTGATCTCCATTGTATCTTCAGTTTTCAGCAATTCACATGCGGAGGACACTGTTAATGGCACCCTAGTCCACTGAGGGATATTCTTCAGGATGTTAGAAGCTCTGCAATCATTGATTGTCACTATTTAGTCTATTTTTGTAGATCCAAATGTAGAGGACAAGGTTGATAGCACCTGTGTCCCTAAACATTGCACAATGTCCGCTTCTTTTTAGATCCTGAATCTACATTATCCTCCAATCTTCCCTGCAACTCCAATTTCTCTAGATCTGATACCTATAACTTGTAATCACAAGGAGAATGGGAGGGGGTTGTGGTGTTTAGAGGCTTGCCTCAGTCAAGCCTCGGAGAGACATTCAAGTCTTCCTAACACTGTTGTCAGATGAGAGTGTGTATCCTGCGGGATAGAGGCAAAAATCCAAATGATAATGATGATAAAACACAATAGATATCACCTTGATGATGAAGCTCTCATGGAAGGAAGATGCTCTTCAATGCCATGAGGAGAAGATCTAATCCAACCTACAAAACCAAACACAATAACAATGCTCTACTCTGCAACATAATGAAAATCACAAATATGCCAATAGCTCACAATCATAATCTAACATAAACATCATCTAGTTTCTAAATGATAACCTACACATGCTTATATATACAACTACAAAGATTCCTGCTAAGAATTTCATAATTAAAACTTATGATGTCGGCCTGGGACCCAACTAATGGTCACAAACCTGACATTTGAATTTAGGGCAGGCCCAAAATAGGAATAGACTAGGGCTCTAGCACCCAAGTCCACCCCCCGTCTTTGTTTTGGGATCATCAAAATAGTCCCCCTTAGGTCCCATTTGTCATAAGGCCAAAGGGTTTTCTCATTGGGAGTCTAAATTATCATGCAAGATGCTCTAAATGCAATCTAAAGAGCCAGGATCTAAACCTTAAGGCAAAAAAGCCCCCAAGGGAGCATTTTTCTGACATAACAAGAGCATTGCTTATCTGTCCACCCTAGAAGATCTATTGTTTACCTTGGAGGATGAGTTTAAGATAAGAGTACATCCACTCATGAAAAGTGGAGGAAGAAGAAAGCCCCCTAACTCTACTAAGAAGATTTATTAGGTCACTAACCTCTTCGACAAAATCACTTCTACAGAAACCTTTAGGCCATCTAGAAAGATTAGCCCTTGCAAATTTTAGCCATTTGGTATTTATTACCCTCTTTACTTTCTTAGGATCTTTATCATACTCCTTTTGAGCAATACTGAAGTCAATCTCTACACAATCCTCTGAACCAAGACACATAAAGACTTTATCCATGAATTATTAATCTAACCTCATCATCACATTACCTTGAGCATCTCCAACTGTCCTATTATTCCTGTTGTAGAAATGAGCCACCTGAAGAACAAACTCAGGATTGTGTGCTGCTACAGGAAGAGAAGCAACCAAATGAATATTACTCTCCACAATCCTCTTCATGTAATGACTTGGAGATTGTTGTTCTGTCCTCTCCACGAACTTGACCATATCCACATGACCAATTTATGTATCCTGGATTTCATCCACATTGGATGTTACTGAGGTCACAAGGAACACTCCCTGGTATTTATACTTCATGGCTGTAGCTTTCTTCGGTGAAGGATCAATCATCTGAACCACATACTCTCTTGGTTGGTAAATAGATCTTGGCAATCTTGCAAAAGCAAGTGCAACATAAAAGGCATGATTATGCAATGTTAGGGTGTAAAGGGTGGAATTTTGATGTTTAGTTTTTAGTAGTTTTGTATATTTATCCTCCTTTCACCCTTTCACATTCAAGGATCTTGGGTTGAGTGGCAATGCACTATCATACCCTTGGTCACTGTGAGATGTAGGGAAAGTTGGATTTGTATGATTTGATTGTAAATTATGTTCACTTATGCTCAATTATACATCAAAACCGTAATTATGCAAATATGAAAGAAAACAGACAAATATCAGAAAATGTTGCTACAGAAAGATGTAAAATGATAGATAATTGTGCACCTATTTTCGGGGTTCAGAAGTGGAACAATCAGGGACTATGAGCAGGTCTCCAAGTCTAATGCCTAGGTTTTTGCCAGGATCTAGAAGCTTGATCTGCAACCTGTTCCTACTACATCAGAGATTTTCCCATCACGGAAGCCGAAGGACTAAAGAGTGGGCAACCAAGTCCAGGGTGTTGTTTTCAACTCTAATCTGCAAATCTGACACTCTGTAATACCCTCCTATAATTTCACTTTTCCATATCCTCAACCTGTAACCTGCAACCATAGAAACTTTGGGAGGGGGTTGTGGTGTTTAGAGGCTTGCCTTAGTCAATCCTTAGAGAGACATTCAAGTCTTTCGCACACCGTTGTCAGATAGAAAGGGCATGCCCTTGAGGGGTAGAGGCAAAAACCAAATGATAAATGTTCAAAAACACAAGTGATGTCACCTTGTAGTGAAGATCTCATGGAATGAAGAAGCTCTTCATGCCATGAGGAGATGATTTCTCAAATCTACAAATATAAACACATGGACAACACAAATCTTCTCTTGCCACACAATGAATGCTTTGAACCACCTTCACATAAACTTGAGAATCTAAATTGCTAGCTAGTAATCATCTAATGATCATCTAGTTTACAAATGAAGGCCTAAACATGCTTATATATGCAACTACAAACACTCCCACCAAGAATTTCATAGTTCAAACTTACCGTGTGGGCATAGCACCTAAATAACGGTCACAAGCTGACACTCAAAATTTGGGACTGACCCAAAATAGGGCAGGACTAGACCGTGGGTGCCCAAGTCCTCCCTCCCTATTTTGGTTGAGGTTAGGTTCAGGGGATCCCCCTAGGTCCCATTTTTCATGAAACTTAGGGCTCATTTCATCAGGATGTCAAAATATGATGCAAGATGTCTTAAATGCATATAAAATACCTGGGATCTAAACCTTATGAGGGAAAATCCCCCAAGGGGACATTTTCCAACATTACATAGGGAAAATTTGGCAAATGGGGAACTGTAATGTTGAAGATCACGGTCAATAGCATGGGCTTGGCGAGGCTAGAGAGCAATAAAAGTGAGAAACTGAGTGAAAGCGGGCTAAAGTTAACAAACGTAAAAATTCTTCAGAGTTAGAGAAATTGAGGAAGGTGATGCAAGGGTGGCAAAACTTGCTGCCCCTACATGTAGAGGGAATTACATTTTAATTCAAGAATGGCAAAAATGTTTGCCTCTGCATATAGAGGATAGTGTTTTTTGTGCAAGAGCAGCAAAGATTGTCATCTCTACATCTGGGAGAAAATCTTATAAAGTGTACAGGCGGGGAAAAATACCGAGAGTGCATCTTCATAAAAATACTTTTGTGTATGGGTGGCAAAAATTGCTGCCCCTACACCTTGATAGATCCTAAGGTTTTATGTATGGGCGGCAATTTTTGCCACCCCTACACATAGGGAAAGACAAGTTTCTAGCACAGGCGGCAAAAATTGCCACTCATGCATCATGCAGGTAAAACTTCACAACATGCAGGGTTTTACAAACCTTGGTGTAAGGGTGGCAAAATTTGCTAGCCCTTCATCAAGGATGAAAAGTTAGGAACGATCAGAAAATGCCATCGATTCCACAACGAAAAACCTAGGTTTTCAAAGAGAAGAAAATGATGACAAACAGAAAAGAAAACCAATAGGTGACCTAGACTAGGGTTCGAATAATCTCACAAGGTGAAATAGAGAAAACAAAGAATGCCATTAAACAAACAAATATAAGAATAAAACAAACACTAGAAACATATATCACGTGAAAGGAAAAGGTGAAACGCAAACAAGAAGCACATACTTGGAAATAACGATGAGAGCCCAAATCTGAAAGATTTAGTCGATCCAACTAAAACCACACAAAATATATGAGCTCCTTAGGGGTGCAAATATATCATGAGGGAAAGGATGAGAAATAAAATTAACAAAACAAAATAATAAAAATGCCTTAAAAACAACTGAGACATATATTAAACGTAGCATTAATGACACTTGAGGTGAACTGGGAGATGCTTAGGCAGTAAAAATCACTGCCTCCACACATACAAAGGGAGACAACATGCATGGGTGGCAAATTCTACCACCCTTGCATATGACAAAGACATTAACATGCATCGGCGACAAAATTTGCCACCTGTGCATATAACAAAAAACTAACATGTAGTGGTAGGGAAAAATACCGCCCCTACATGTAACTTAAAACACTCTAACTCCAAAAATATCAAACTCAATTGTTTGATTCATTTGCAATTTAACTTTATTATGTAAACTTTGAGATACCAAAATGAGGGGGAACTTGAATAGATTTTCTGGAGCTAGGGAACCATGCACAAGGGGAAATGGAATCACTTCATTTTGCGTGCTTAGAGTTGTAGGCTATGAAACGGACAAGTTTCATAGGGGTCATCCTACAAAATTGAGCACAACTAATTTTGAGGATAATAGCTAGCTCTAATTAGGAAGCTTCCTTCGATCATCCTTTGAAATGATCAAAGAGAGAAGAATTCTAGTCTCTAAGTGCCTTCATCCATCCATTGGGCTATAGAGTCAAGTGACACGACAAAAGACACAAAAAGACTTAAAAGAAAAAGACATAAAATTATACAAGTATACATGAACTTATCTATTGCTTTATTGTGAGAAAAGGTTTAGATGTTGCCCATTGTGTGGTAGCAAGAAAGGTGTCCCATCTTGATATGCCAGAATGAAACTATTTTCACCACATAGCTGATGAATGACAAAGGGGCCTCTCCATAGGGAATCAAACTTCCCATGCATTCCTTTTAGCTCTCTTCTCTTGTCCCATAACAAGACTTGATCCCCAACTTGAAAATTCTTGGATTTGGCCTTCTTGTCAAATAGCTTCTTCACTTGACTTTAGTGTTCCACAATACAATCCACCACTTTGACACGTTGTTCCTCAAACTCAAAAAGGAACATCACACGCTTGTCAATTGAGCTCTCAAAAGTTTCATCTTCAATTGCTTTTGCCAACTTCAAAGTGGGTAGCTCTAATGTAATCGGTATCTCAGCATTCAACCCATACAACAATTAAAAATTTGACATACCAATTGCTCTTTTGGGAGTAATATGATCTATCCACAATGCATCAAACAAAGCCTTGTGCTAAGTCCTTTGATTTTCATCCACTAACTTCCTAATAATGGTAACCAAATTCTTATTGCTTAAATCAGCTTGACCATTCCCTTAAGGGTAATAATTGGATGAGTGAGAAAGAATGATGCCATATTAAAAATAGAAATTAGTTATTTCTTGTGAGGAAAAACAAGTAGCATTATCCGCTACTATCTTGTTTGGAACACCAAACTTTGATATTATGTTTTCTTTGAGAAACCTACAAACTACCTCAGAAGTAGCATACTTTACAGGAATAGCCTCCACCCACTAAGGGAAGTAATCAGTTGCCGTAAGAATATAACTATGCCCCGCACTTGATTGTGGGTTTACTGCACCAATGAAGTCAATACCCCATTGCTAAAATGGTTCCTCAATAATGACTGGTTTGAGAGGTAATGCATCCAACTTGGGTTTCCCCACAAATTGTTAACAAAGCTCACACTTACGCACCTAGTTATATGTGTCTTGAAACAGTGTGGGCCAATAGTATCTGGCTCTCAAAATCTTATGAGATGTCACTGGTGCTGAGAAATACCTGCCACATGCCGAACTATGAAAAGATTCCAATAGTTTACTTTGTTGTGCCTTATCAACACAACAGAGGAAAATTCCCTCAATCCTCCTCTTATGCAAACCATGGTCCCATAGGATGAAATTTCTAGCTTTGATCTTGATAGTTCTTTTCTCTTTCTAAGACAAATGTTCAAGACATTCACCATAAGTGAGGAAGTAAGCAAATTTTTGAATACCATTCATCTGTTGTGTGAACAAAAAGAACGGTGGGAACATCTTCATTTGTTGCTTCTTCGTCACCTATTTCCTTAGGTACATTATCCGCAATAAGCTAGCATAATCCTTTCCTATGCACAAGTTTGGTGGTCTTAGTGTCAAGATCATACTCCTGGATCTTAGCAATCTAGTTGCCTCTTTTGCTCCCAAACTCTTGTTGGGTTAGAATAGACTTAACTGTTGAATTTGAAACCAATGCAACAGTATGGGAATTTAGAATGTAGAACCTGAAATGCTTAACAGCTTTTACCATGACATATGCATGTTTCTCCATAGCTAAATATTTGAGCTCATGAGCTTTCAATTGGCAACTCATAAACACAATTAGAGATTCAAAACCCTCCTTGTTCTATTGAACTACGATAGCTGACAACATATGCTCAGAAGCATAACTATACATAATGAAATCTTTGGTATAATCAGGACAAACCAAAACCAAAGCAAGGGAAATGGCTCTTTTGATGTCCTCAAAAGCTTCCTTACCTTCTGTATTCCAATGGAAAGTGGACTTACCTTTCATCATATTTACAATATGATGAGTTTTCTATGCAAATTCAAGAATGAACCTCCACAGAAAATTCACCTTTCCAAAGAAATAATGAACGGTTGTCTTACTTGAAGGAAAAGTATGACCTTGAATTGATTTGACTCTTTTTGAATTAATTTTTGTACCTTCCTTAGACACTATGTTCCCAAGAAGCTTGCCTTCTGTTACCCCAAAAATAGACTTTTTGGGATTGAGAGAAGTTCCATGTTGACAGCACCTTTCCAGAACTTGTCGCAAGTGATATGCATGATCTTGACATTTTTTTGAAAAAATAATCAAGTCATCAAGATAAACAACAATGAACTTACCCATTTCATCTATGAAAGACAAGTCCATTGCTCTATGAAAGGTCACACCAGCATTGATCAATCCAAACAGCATTATGTGATAAGCAAAAGTACCCCAAGGAGTTGTGAATGCAGTTTTATGCTAGTCTACTTCGCTAACCTCCACTTGGTTGTAGTCTGAGAAGCCATCCAACATAGACAACATTTCTGAACCAATCACCTTTTGAAGTACTTGATCCATTATCGGAAGTGGGTAATTATCTTTTAGAGAAGACTAATTAAAATTCCAAAAATCCACACAGATGCGGATTTCACCATTCTTTTTGCTTACTGGCATTATATTTGCAATCCATGTAGAATGATGAATTGGGAAAATTATTCTTGCATTCAACATCTTCTAAATTTCAGCTAAGATAGTACCTAAAATTTTTGAATTGCATTGTCTTTGTTTTTGCTTATAAGGCAAGGATCCCATCTTAAGTGGAATCTCGTGTTGGACTTCCTTAGGCTGGAAAGACTTCAAGTCCTCATAGGAATATGCCAACACATCAATATAATGATGCAAAAGTGTCACAAACTTGAATCTTTCATCTATCATGCAACATTTCCCAATGTTGACCATTTTGGGATCAGCTTCTGTACCTAGATTCACCTATTCACCTTCTGTCAATGAACCTGTTCCAATTTGTTGTTGCTACTTGATATAACGGTCATGCTTATCAAATAGTTTCTTGAGAGAAACCAAGCCTTTGGAAATTTTGTTCCCCTTTAATTGTAGAAACTCTTCACCAGTCTCTAAATCCACTTCAAAAATAGATTCTCGAGGAGGAGAATCACATTCTTTAAAGTAGAGTTCATTAAAACTATCAGCTTTCTCCCGAAATGAGATAATTTGATCATCACCATTGAAAACTTGCCAATGATTAGAATTATCTGGGACACTTGGTCAAAAGACCAACTCAATAGTGTAGTTGTTACCCTTAAAATCCTTATGAGGAACCATAAGGGTAGCTGAGACAGCTAATAAATGTACACTGTCATTGAACTCTCTTGGTATTGCTGAAATATTAAATGCATCAATGTCCTCAATGCAATCCCAAACACGATTGCAGTAATGACTTAACCTTTCATTTTTAGTTTGGTACAAATTCCTCACCTGACAAACGACAGGGTTTGCATCTCCTTGTGCATGGAGATTCTTGACTCCTTTGATGCAAGCAACTTCCATTCCCAATAGCAAAGATTCATACTCAACAATATTATTAGTATTACCAAATTGTAGCTTATAAGAGAAAGGAAAAAATATCTCCTTGAGGAGATATGAGGACTATTCCAACCCCGGATCCTGTTGAAGAACAACTACCATCAAACTCCAAATTCCAAACATCATTTGAATTCTTTGATCTGGCATTCTCATGACTAGGAGACTCTTCACTTGAAAAAGAATAATCTTCCATTATCACGTTTTCAATTGAACTATCATCTGACGTATTAGAAAAATCCTCAGTAGTCATAAAGTAGTTCCCCATACCTGAAGATTCAAAAAGAATTTGCACCTTTAGATCCATAGATTTGGTCACAGTATATTTTGCTTCCCTTTCAGGAAGCAACTTTTGCATGACACCCTTAATAGGTATCCTTGCTTCATACCAGTCCATGTTGATTTCCCTACCAACATCTTTACAGAAATTCTACCCAAATAAAATTCCATGAGGTCAGAACATCGGCCACTAAGATGGTCATTTTAATCCTTTTCTCTAGAAAGGCAGCGAATGCAAACTGTGCATCCTTGATTTGCCCTATAAGGGGCACTTGTTTGGTTTCCATAGAAAAGCATCCACCAAAAGTCTTTGTCAGAGTTAATCCCAAGGCATCTACCACCTTGGCATGCATGACATTATCAGAGGCTCCTAAGTCTATGACGCAATTACTAAGTTTATGATCATTTACCAACAAAGAAACATAGAATTGTTTGATTTTCCCTGTAGTATTGGAAGGGGTAGCAACTAGATTGTTCTAAGAGGGTCTTTTATTAGAGACGACAGAAATGTTTTTAGAAGAATCTTGCCCTACAGGGGGAGCCTTAATTTTTACAAATTTAGCTAGCTGTTCAAACTGATCCAGATTAGCTTGCAAGTAATCAACCTCAGACATTTGAATTTTAGTCTTTCTAGCATGATCTATTAGATCAATTAGTTGATATGAAGTAGACACTGAAGAAGAAATACTTTCATTTTGAGGTCTTGGATTAGAAGTACTGGTCTGAGGAATGAAAGAAGAAGAAGAAGGAACATTAGATATACTTACTTGTTTTTCACCAGTTGAATCCCTGGGTTGGAAAGGTAGAGGTGTACCTCTCTTAGCAATGGAGATTGTAGGACGAGGATCCTCCTTAGACTTCCCTTTGTTAGCTGCTTGTTGATTTAGCTAATTTTGTGACCACATGAAAATAACATATGGTTCACCATATGCATCTTCTCCTTGTTCTACTTCATCGTGAAAATTTAGGAAACTAATGTTTGAGTTGCCAACCAACTCTTCTTCTACTTTCGTGAAGAGGTTGGAGATATTATCCTGTCAAAATCAAGTTGGGAGGGATTTTCTTGTTCAGCTTCATAGTATCCAACTGCTTCATTAACCGGTAGTGCTTCTAAAGAAAGCCTTCCTTGTGTAGGAGTAAGCCTATTTTTCCCTTGGTTTCTTGCAGCATTAACTTGATATGGAGCATTGGGAAATGTTCTCCCTGGTATGTCCTTGTAGGAAGGAATGGACATATTCTAAGACATTTACTTTTTCAGAGCTAATAATTCATTAGCCAACTTTTGTACCATAGGATCAATGGTGCTAGTGGAAGACATATCTGTAGAGGGCTACCCCCTAGCTCTATTTGTGTCTTTCCTTATCTTTCTGGTGAGGATTAGATCATCCTCAATCTCCATAGCCAAGTTCTAAGTTGCTACCAGATCTGCTAGATTTGTCTGTTGCAAAAGAAAACTTACCTCCAACAGTTGAGTGTTAATGAAGAAACACTTTAGATTTTCAGCGATCAGTTGAGCAGTGCCCAGAATCTAGTTTGTTAGCTTGTTGAACTTCGCAATGAACTCACGCATGGGTTCTTGCAGTTCCTTCTTCATTTGTGTAAGTTGAGATAATAATGCATGTGCATCTTCAGCAAGCTTAAACCTAACCTCAAACTTGGTTCAAAGTATATTCCATCCAGTGATGGTTTGTGAGGGAAGATGATAAAACCAATCAGCAGCTACACCTTGAAGTGTTTCAACAAATAGTCTTACTGACACATCTTCATGTTCCACTCCTAGAACACCACAAGCAATGTAAAAAGCAGCAATATGTTCATTAGGGTGAACTTTTCCATCACCGTAGAACTTAGGAAAAAATTTCATTGAACTATGAGGTAGTTCTTGAAGTGGAGGAGTTAGATTCAAGGGCCCAAAAGCATTATCCTACAGACCTGGAGGAGGAGGAAGAGCCATTGTACGCCAGTTAAATGGAGGAATCACAAACCTTTATATTGGTACAACAAGTGGAGTTCTATGAACACTTAACGCTTCACTTGGTATGGGAGATCTCACATTGGTTGGCAAAAAACTCTGTGTACGCTGAAGAGATCTATAATTATTTTGTTGTATTAACTCAAAAATAGGATCTATAATTCCATGTGCTCTTCTGCTTCTCGTATACCTCAGTTATGCCAGAATGCAATTCAACTAACAAAGATTAAAAATATAAAAACAACCTATTACAAGCAATGGGGGCTGATATACTTCAACCAAAAGCGTAAGGCTCTTAGTTGCATGTTCGTTCCCCAACGGAGTCACCAAAAACTATTGGGTGAATATTTTGTCATCAACTCACTGAAGACAAAATGGTTATATCAACCTCAGTGTGATGAGATTATATCTCTCTTCCTAGCAAGGGGAGACTCCCTCTAATTGCTAGCCATTACAAACTAATAATTGATAAAACTTATTTACACTAAGAACTATATTTGGGGTGATTCCATTCCATCATATTCTCTTTTTTTAGAATATATGTTTACACTTTAAGATAATGATTTCAACATAACTGATACTATGCAAAGAACTATGAATTACCACAAAACCCATGGAAACACAAAGTCTTCCATTGCTTCATTCAGCAACTAGAAATAAAATGATTTGGAGTAGAGTGTAGCCCAAAGTCTTCACTATACACCAAGATGAGATAAATAGATTAAAGATAACAACTTGCAACACAAAGTCTTCAAGCTATTTCTCATTCATGAACACAACACAATTCTCACAAATGATTTTATAGCTCAAAGTCTATTAAAATCAGATTTAGAATACTCTTTAATCACATGAAATAAACTCTCACAATTCTATATCAAAGATAATATGATAGCAAAGATGTAAGAACAATTCTATCATAAAACAAATCACTCCAAGACAAAGATTGGAATTTAACTTGCTCTCTTGTATTGATAAATACTTGAAAATTAATTTACACAAATAAGCACAAAGTCTCAACTTGCTTCACAATTCCGCAGAGTTTTGTTACAATAGATAAAAGATAGATAATTACAAAAGAGCTCTCTCATATTTATAGGTGAGAGCCAAGAGCTAATCTAGGAAAAAGTCTAGCTACTTTGACTTATTCAACAAAAGAGTCCTTATTGAGTTAGGACTTCCTTTGTTCACACATGTAATTATATTTTTGAAAAGTACATGTGGACATGTCAAAAACTAAATACAAAGTGCATGTGAAAATATATGAAAAATTGGCTAAGGCATGAACATCTTGATTAACGTTCACCACCATCTTTCTTGAGAAAATCCTCATACATTGTGAACATAGTTTGCATCTCAAGACTGTCTCGAGCAGCAATGTTCTTACAAATGACATGGGCTCTAGTTATTGCATCTTTAACTGTAGGAGTTGCTTTCTCATGACTTATCAATTTAGCCTTATATTATCTAGAGTCAATTGATTATCCAGTAACTTATCCATAGAAGCAACTGAAAAAGCTTCTTCAAAATCTCTCTGAATCATCTTATTGAATTCCTGGATCATTTCATCAGTGGAAAGAAATTGATGATCATCACCTATCAATTTGCATGGAATTTCCTCCAACTTATGAAGAAGATGAACATCACTATCCTCACTGAGCTCTCGAGCACTCTGCAAATTCTTAATCAAATCTTTCATAACATTACTACGATGAATCAATGATTCCTTGGCTTCCACATATGATTCATGGTTTGAAATGATTCCAATTTATACCAAGGTTTTCAATATCATCTTCTTCATGTTGGTCCATTTTTCAAGACTTGCATCCAAATACTCAATATCCAGAGACAAAACATCAACCAAGTCATCTAATTCATCTCTTACCTTGTCCATTTTATTCTTTCTTTCAACTGTAGTTGTTAGAAGAAGTTTCCCCTATGCAAGCATTCTCTCAAGATATTCTCCAACTACCTTTCCTCTAGCATGAACCTTTCCAGCTTTTTAGATGACAGGATCCTCCATAGTGATAGCCTCAGGTTCTACTGACTCAGAAGACAAAGTGATTTTCTATATTACTGCAGTCAACTATTCTACTCTGGCTTTGTACCGATCCTTCATCTCTTTCTCATGATCAAATTTTACAATCAAAGAATTTAGAGTTGATTGAACATCAGATTTTGCACTCTCATGAGTGATTTTTCCTAGCTCAATCCTTGAGATCGAATAATAATTCATATTGAAATCCTTAATGGTTGCATCAGGTGGAGGGTGAGATATCTCTACATACTTATGACCATTATCTTCAAGCAGCCTGGAAAGAGTCTTAGGCTTCTTCTTGGTCTTCACCTTGACAGGTGTCAGCTTCTCGAAGTCAAAGTCATCTGGAGAGATGGCTTGCTTCTTTCTCTTTGGAGTATATGATGAGAGCCACGGAGGAAGCACTGATAAACTAGAACTTGGATTAGAATCCATTACTAGTACAGAAGGAGTTGCACTCACACCAGTTGTAGTAACAATTGGAGAAGTGGTTGTAAAGATGACACCTGACACATTGACATTGGTAGCTTGTTCAGTACTTGAAACAAATCGATCCAAAACTATTTGATAACCAATATCATAGGAAGGAGAAGATAAACTTAGTAAAGATCCTGAAGAACCAAAAATAGCATCAAAGGCAACCTTAGGACTATCACAAATTGTCCAAGATGAAGAGGGGGAAGAACCAAAAGATGGGATGATAATAGGAGTAAGTAGAGTTGTTTAATGTTTAAAAAGGAGGGAGGTGTTTTGTTGGTGTATGGGGGTTTTAGTTTGAATCCTCCTTTCCACTAAACATTCCAAGGGCTTTTCAACTGGGTTGCCTCTCCACTTGAGACAAGAGTCACCTATCAGGTTGGGTTGCCACAAGGGACGCTGGGAACTTTAGAAGTTATCACACAATGTCTCTAATTAATGCTTTTAATGCTCTTAAAACCCTAATTTAAGCAAAACAGTAAGAAAATCTACAAATTACGATAGATGCTATTGAAATAAGACAAAAGGCAGACAAACTTAACTCACTGTCTTTTGCAGTTAACAGAAATATCAGGGACAATGGTGATGGTGCACAAGTCCAAGATGCAGCTCTTTCTGTAGAATCCTGATCTCCTTCCGACACTAATCTCCACTATATCTTCAGTTTCTGGTAATTCAGATGTGGAGGACACTATTGATGGCACCCTAGTCCACTGAGGGATATTCTTCAAGATGTCATAAGCTCTGCAATCCCTGATTGTCATTGTTTAGTCTATTTCTGTAGATCCAAATATGGAGGACAAGGTTGATGGCACCCATGTCCTGAAATGTCACACAGTGTCCACTTCTTCTTAGATCCTGAATCTACACTGTCCTCCAATCTTCCCTACAACTCCGCTCTCTTCAGATCCAATACCTATAACCTGCAATCACAAGGAGAATGGGAGGGGGTTGTGGTGTTTAGAGGCTTGCCTCGGTCAAGCCCTGAAGAGAAATTCAATTCTTCCGAACACCGTTGTTAGATGAGAGTGGGTATCCTGTGGGATAGAGGCCAAAATCCAAATGATAATGATGATAAAACATAATAGATGCCACATTGATCATGAATCTCTCATGGAAGGAAGATGCTCTTCAATGCCATGAGGAGAAGATGTAATCCAACCAGCAAAAACAAACACAATAACAATGCTTTGCTCTACAACACAATGAAAATCACAAGTATGCCAATAGCTCACGATCATAAACATCTTCTCCTTTCTAAATGATAACCTACACATGCTTATATATGCAACTACAAAGATTCCCACTAAGAATTTTGTAATTAAAACTTATGATGTTGGCCTAGGCCCCAAATAACGGCCACAAACCTAACATTTGAATTTAGGGCAGACCCAAAATAGGGTTGGATTAGGGTGCAAGTACCCAAGTCCATCCCCCTATCTTTGTTCTGGGATCATCCAAATAGTCCCCCTTAGGTCCCATCTAAAACAAGGCCCAAGGGTTTTCTCATTGGGAGTCTAAATTATCATCCAAGATGCTCTAAATGCAATCTAAAGACCTAGGAGCTAAACCTTGAAAGGAAAAATCCCCTAAGGGTGCATTTTTCCAACATAATAGGAGTATTAGAAACAATAGGCACAAAGTTTTAAATAGGTAAAGTATGCAAAGGACAAGAAACTTGGGGTTCATGTGTTATATCCTTTTGAGGAAATGTAGATTCCTCAAGTTGTTCTTGTTCCTCTTCTTTTTCTGCTTCCTATTCTTTATCTCTTTCTTCAGAAGATATACCTCCAGTGTCCATCTCCTCAGCAGTAGGCTATTCAGTTGCATGTTCTTTTGTTTCCATTTCTCTTCCACTTAGCTCTTCCTCAGTCACTTTAGCTTTACCACCTTTTGATACAAACTTTATTTTAGGCTTAGGAGCCTTGGAAGAACTTGGTGCATCACTCCTATTTTTTGTTCTTATCTCTGCCTTTTTACCTGTTTGCTCAAGAGTTTCCTCCTCAGAGCCAGCGATAAAATCTTTCAACTGAATCCCTTTGCCTTTTAGCCACACATTTGTATTCGCTAAGATGGGCTCAAATCTTTTTCTTATTGAAGTTAATTCTTTCTTTGACCATAGAATAACAGGCAAATAAGAACTCTCAATATTCTCATTAACATATTTGGGATTCAGAATGTCTTCATCATCCACCATTTCCTTTGGGATATCAACCAATTCTAAGTCTTCAATTTGACTTAGTGTTAATCTACAATAGTCCAATTTCTTGATCTCCTCTTGGGTTCTCAAGTCAGCCCATACATCTTCCACCATAGGGATATGTGATAGAGACTCTCTTTATCTTTTCTTTTACCCTTCTGAAGTCAAAGTTATTTCTCTTTTTGAAATGCTTCATTATTACCGGCTGCATCTCAGTTTCAATAGCCTTGGTCTTAGCAGAATTAGTAATGGAGTACCTGCCAATCTCAATGAGAAATTTGAAGCCAGGTTTCTTCAACTCCATTTGCTTGTTATACACAACAATCATTTGTCGGCATAATTCCATCAGTACAATTCTATCACTAGGAAATTTGGGCAACATATATGGATAGCTTTCAAAATAACTAACCCTCGGATAAGTGAAAGTTGAGAATTAGAGGTGCAAACAACCAAAATTGTTCACAACTTCCCATGCTTCATCTAAAACTCTCTTCTGCTCTAGTTGAGGATCAAAAAGACACATAAACACTGCAAAGAAAGCATCATTTACTCTTCAAAAGTGGTGGATTGATCCCTTTAGAGTCAACTGGGTATAATATTTATATACAAGTACAACTCTTCGGTCCCCTTCTGATGTCAATCTTGGGAAATTTCTTATTGAAGCAACTACATAGACTAGATAAGATGTCATGTAGAATATGGAGGTTATAGATACTTTGGTCAATTGTTCGTGAAGAGCATTGCTTATCTGTCCACCCCAGAAGATCTGTTGTTTACCTTCGAGGATGAGTTTAATATAAGAGTACATCTACTCATGAAAAATGGAGGAAGAAGAAAGCCCCCTAACTCTGTTGAGAAGAGTTATTAGGTCACTAACCTCTTCGACAAAATCACTTCTTGGGAAACCTTTAGGCCATCTGGAAAGATTAGCCCTTGCATATTTTAGCCATTTGGTATTTATGACCCTCTTTGCTTTCTCAGGATCTTTATCATACTCCTGAGAAATACTGAAGTCGATCTCTGCATAATCCTCTAAACCAGGACACATAAAGACTTTGTCCATGAATTCTGCATCTAGCCTCATAATCACATTACCTTGAGCATCTGCAAATGTCCTATTATTCCTATTGTAGAAATGAGCCACCTAAAGAACAAACTCAGGATTGTGTGTTGCTACAGGAAAAGAAGCAGCCAAATGAATATTACTCTCCACAGTCCTCTTCATGTAATGCTTGGAGATTATTGTTTTGTCCTCACCACAAACTCGGCCATATCCACATGACCAATTTCTATATCCCAGATTTCATCCACATTGGATGTTACTAAGGTCACGGGAAACACTCCCTGATATTTATACTTCATGGCTTTAGCTTTCTTTGGTGAAGGATCATTCATCTGAACCATAGACTCCCTTGGTTGGAAAATAGATCTCAGTAATCTTGTAGAAGCAACTACAACATAAAAGGTATGATTTTGTAGTGTTAGGGAAAATTTGGCAAATGGGGAAATATAATGTTGAAGATCATGGTCAATAGCACAAGCTTGGTGGGGCTAGAGAGCAATAAAAGTGATAAATTGAGTGAAAGCGGGTTAAAGTTAACATATGTAAAAATTCTCCAGAGTTAGAGAAATTTAGGAAGGTGATGCAAGGGCAAAAAAAACTGCCATCTTTGCATGCAGGGGGAATTTCATTTTAATGCAACAGTAGCAAAAATATCTGCCCCTGCATATAGAGGATAGTGCTTTTTGTGCAAGAGTGACAAAAATAGTTGTCTTTGCATGTGGGAGAAAATCTTGCAAAGTGTCTAGGCGGGGAAAAATACCGACAGTGCATCTTCATACAAATACTTCTTTGTGTATGGGCAGAAAAAATTGTCACCCCTACACCTTGATAGATCCTAACGTTTTATTAATGGATGGCAATTTTTGCCACCCCTCACATAGGGAAAGATAAGTTTCTAGCATGGGTGGCGAAAATTATCGCCCGTGCATCATGTAGACAAAACTTCACAGCATGCAAGGTTTTACAAACCTTGGTGTAAGGGCGGCGAAATTCACCAGCCCTTCATCAAGGATGAAAGGTTAGGAACGATTAGCAAATGCCATCGATTCCACAGTGAAAAACCTAGGTTTTCAAAGAGAAGAAAATAATGATAAATAGAAAAGAAAACCAATAGGTGACCTAGACTAGGGTTCGAATAATCTCACAAGGTGAAACAAAGAAAACAAAGAACATCTTTAAACAAACAAACGACAAGAATAAACTAACACTAGAAACATATATCACGTGAAAGGAAAAGGTGAAACACAAACAACAAGCACATACCTGGAAATAATGATGAGAGACAAGGAGAGCCCAAATTTGAAACATTTAGTCAATCCAACCAAAACCACACAAAATATATGAGCTCCTTGGGGGCGTAGAGATATAATGAGGGTGTGATAAGTGAAATCTAAAATGAAGATTTA
Organism: Cunninghamia lanceolata; assembly: GCA_027924645.1. Taxonomy (NCBI): domain Eukaryota; kingdom Viridiplantae; phylum Streptophyta; class Pinopsida; order Cupressales; family Cupressaceae; genus Cunninghamia; species Cunninghamia lanceolata. The sequence goes on along the minus strand of BSBN01001425.1, from coordinate 14,644,744 downwards.
AACTAATCTAATGCATAAACAAAACGATTATACCTTCATGAAGACCTCACAAATCCATGCGGGAAGGAGATGCGCCTACGTAGCTCCTCAGATGTTTCCCTTGATTAGAATGACTAATGTGGATTTCTCAATGCCTACAACACACTGTAAATGGGAGACAAGTGATTTGATGACTGATTTAGATGGAGATAGGGGATGATCAGAGTGATTTTGGCAGAGGTTTGATAAGATGAGGAGATTTGGGAGTGATTTTGATAGAGTTCTGATGCATGAAGGAGTCCTCCCTAATGGCCTAGAGAGGGGTTCAATTTATAGGATTTTAGAGATGAGGATGGAGGGTCAGGATTCATTTGATGAGATCAAGGGCTAGGAATAAAAGTGAATCTTTTATTCCTAAGGGATGAATTAAAAATTCTCATTTTGGGAAGAATGGAGGATAATGGGGGACAACTGAATTTTAAATTCAGTGATTGGAGGAGTGTGGGGGACAACTGAATTTTAAATTCAATGAGTGGATGAGTGTGGGGGACAACTAAATTTTAAATTCAGTGAGTGGATGATAGTGGGAGACAAGGTTAATTAAGTGTTATCTTAATTAACTTAAGTCTAGGTTAATTAGATAATCAGGATTTATCTTATTAACAGAGATTAGGGAAATGGATAAATCAACTAAATGAATATTATGAATATTCATTTAATTGATAGGATAGGGTTGTAAGGTTAAATGGATTAATTAGGTGAATTAATTGATCACCAGGAATATGCAAATTGGGGGAATGGATTAGTGCGAGGTACGGAAAATTAGTTTGCAGAGCAAGTCCAATTTTAGGTGTCTACATTTGCCCCTCTTTGAGATGGTGTTGCGGCTAAGTAACATCATTTCAAAGAAGTTAGAACATAGAGATGGATTGGATAGAAAAAAGATTTTAGTTTTGGAAGAATAAGGTTTAGGGATAATTAGTAAGGGTGATGCCCCCTCGAGAGGAGAGGCGGGTTGTGAGAACACGGTTGTGCTCTCGAAATGGATGGGACATATTGGTTGAACGGGTCAGAGGATAAGTGGTGGGATGAAAGGATGATGATGTTGGGAGATGATTGGTGGATGATCATTGTGCTGAAACTGAATTTGAGCAATCCTAGGTTTGATATAGCAAAGTGGATATGTTCACCAAGGTATAGAAGACCAGGGTGATGATGTTTATCCAGCATTTGCATGGACTAGACATGCAGACAAAGGGATGATCTCATGCATGCCCAAGATGGTACAACCTTGTCAAGACGAGGGAAGGGGACTCATAGCATAAGCCCTTAGTACAAAAAAGGTATGATGAACCTTAGATGCATAAGGAGATCAATATGCTAGAACTGACCCTATGATCAATCAAGATATGAATACTAGCTTGGAGTAATGAGACCAACCCACAAGCACAGCATACAAAAGCAAGACTATGCCCCATTCTAGATGTTTTCACCACATACCATGATATAATAAGATCAAGGTAGCTTTGATGTGATCTTCGAATAGGACAAAAGATAAAAATCAACAAAATCAAAAGACCAATGAACCAAACAAGGAACCATTGTATCTTTTGCCAAAATGGATGATGATGTGATAAATTCTACCTATCGTAGGAAAGATATATCCTAGGGCAGGGATTGATAGATTATTTGATGATGTTGTAAAAGTGGCGCAAGATGTGATGGTGACAAGTTGTGATTGATGCTGATTTGATAGTTGATGATTTTGATTAAGGACAATGCTTTGATAGGTGATGCGATGCTTGGATCTAGTGTAAGCTTATTGATGATAGATGTGATGATGATGTAGGATGATGATAAATGTGATGATGATGAGAGTGTGATGGAGTAAGTTTTATTTGTGTGATGGATAGATTATTTTTGGAATTTTGTGTGTTGTCTATTGTTTTGGGATTTTTTGATGATTTTGTGATGTTTTTAGATTTTTTTGATTTTGTGATTTTTTTGTATTTTTTGATTTTGTGGAAAAGGAATGGTTTATTATGATGGTGTCTTGGATTTCATGTGGATAGCCTTTGCGCTCGATACCAATGACAAGGGAACACCAAGTCTAGAGGTGAAGGTGATGGGGTTGGATAGGGGGATTGGTGGTGAAAGGATAGTGGATAGGAAACTTTGATAGCTGGATAGATAAATGCAGATATGGTGTAGGATGGGGGATTGTTAGTGGAAGGTGATAGAGAGGAGAGTCATGATAGATGGATTGCAAGATAGATGGATGGGAGATGGGGAGAATGGATTTTCTCCAAGGGCTAGGTTGCAAGGAATCATATGCCCCAATGCTTAGAATTTGGCATGATGGGTTCATGTTTAGATGGATGGATTTTGCATTAGATCGATGGAGGATATACTTTAACAGGGAGTATGCAAAGAGGTTTCCAAAGCATGTTGTTGATATTTTTCCCCTTGTCTTTATCAAGATCAAAGGTGGGAGATAAAGTGGATAGAATGGATGGGGAATGATAGGATAAGGATAAGACAGTGGATAAGATGTGCAAGGAGATGATGGATGTGGATGAAGGATACGATTTTGCCCCCAAGTGTAGGGATACAAAATGGATGGAGAAGGGATTACGCATGATGCCCATAGGGGGTTTTCATCAAGGTACTTGCCCAAGGCGCCACAAGGAGTGGTTTTCACCATTGGACAGATTTTTTCTCTTTACTATTTTCTTGATTTTTTTGATTTTTTTTTTTGCTTTTTTGACTTTTTTGATGGAAGGGGGACTCTAGCGTCTGTTTCCATAGTAAGGAGAAGATGGTCCCATGTTGGATAGCATTATGGATGATGATTGCATGGATGTTGGTAGATACGAGAAGATGGAACGGATTATGGATAATGGATTATGGTGTGTATAATGTGGATAATGATGTGGACTATGCAGATTAGGATGTGGATTATGATGTGGACTATGCAAAAGCATGGACCATAGGAATGTGATGAGGAAGATATGTAGGATAGTGGATGAAAGACGGAGAAATGGGGGTATGTGGGAATTGCAAGTGATGGAGGGCAACCAAGACCAGTTGTGGCACACATCGTGATGTATTTGGAAGCTTGTATTTTGGATGTGGAGTTGGGAGTAATGGGGATCGGGATGGGAGATTTTTGGATGGTCGATTTGGGGTTTTAGGGACCCCAAATAGACTTAGACTTTGGGGGATTTTAGCAGGGTGTTTGGGATTTTGGGGTGGATTGGGATGTGGATGCCTCATTAGAGTTGAGTGATCTTTGTTTAGGGACCCACACCATTTTTGTTTTTGCTTTTTCTTGTCATGGTGTGGGATTTGATAGCCTTTTTGATTTTTTAGTTTGATTGGAAGGAATAATATCCTTAGGCTTTTGTGCTTTATGAGTTGAGGCATTCAAATTTTTGAATCCCATGGATTTGGGGGAAGCTTCATGTTTGAAAGATGTGTGCTTTTGTTGGTCTTGATTGTTAATTTTAGTGGATTTATGGGTGGATTTATGGATAAATGGATGAGGAGATTTGAGGATGGGGATATTAGGAGTTGGGAGGATGGGAGGATAAGAGGATTTGTGGATAGGGATGTTGGGAGTTGGTAGGATAGGAGGTAGAGTGGATTTGATGGGGATATTTGGAGTTGGAAGGAGTGGAGGTAAATTTGATGGGGGGAGATGGATGGTCACATGCTTTTGCAAATGGTAGGATGATGGAGGAGGGATGGCGACATATGTTTTGGGAGTGCGATGAGATGCACCATGTTTGGGATTGGATGAATGGATTTTGGAAGGTGGATGGATGGTATCAACTTGTGTAGATTGTTGTTCTTGGGATGCATAGCCAAGGCCATGTGAGGATGGATGGAATGTGGTGTGGATGGGCTCCAAGATGCCTTGTTCATGAAGGCCTAAGCCTTTGCCTTGATAGTTCATGTGTTGGAGCATGTGACATGCAATGGGATGTTTGGTGCTTTGGAAACAAGATTGGAGTCCATTATTTGTTGGAGATGGATAGGGGGTGGATGGATGTTGTTCACCTCCTACGAGGGAGTCACCACGGATGAAAGTGCTTGTTCCAAGTGAATAGGAGGATGGATTTGGGATGGGATTGGTAGATGGAGGTAAAGGATTCATGGGGGATAGTAAAGGGGTGATAGAATAAGGTGTGGGATCAATAAGGTGACCAATAGATGGGAGGGGATCGGGGATGGGATTAGATGGGATGGGTAAATCTTGATTAGGAGAAGAGGTTGATGTTTCAACATGCTTTGGATTTGATTCTTGACCTAGGTCATGTGTTTGAATGGAAGTGGAATTGACTTGAATAGATGTGGTGGGTGCTTGGATGGATGTGATAGGTGTTTGGATGGATGTGATAGGTGCTTGACTTATGTGTGCTTGAACATGGCGGCATGATGGTTCTTGAGTTATGATAGGAGATGGTTCAAGAGGTTTGGTGGATGTTGGATTGCATGAGGGTCTTTGATTCCTTGCTAATAGCCAATGGATGACATCCTTCATGAGTGTATGGGTGGAAGAACAATATAATGGATGGATAATGATGGTGGTTGGTGTAGGATTAGGATTGGGATTGGATATGGGGGTGATGGGATTAGGTTGTGATGGTTCTTGGATGGGTTCAAGGATAGGTATTGGACTAGATGATGGTGTTGGAGGGCACTCTAGATTGGTATCTCCCTTGTCAAAGGTTATTAGATCTTGCCTAGGACAAATTGGACTCATTTGATTTATGTACAAGGGACCACTTGGACTTGCATGTGTTTCTTGTTGCAAAGATGGATTTGGGCTTACATGTTCTTGTTGTGATGACACGTGGTTGCCTCGTGGATGGGTTTGGTGGTATGTTGGAATGTTAGAATGAGAAATTGGATAATGTTGGGGTGAAGGTTGATTTGTTGATGTGGCATTGACGTGATAGGTGGATGAATTAGGTTGGTATGAAGTTGAAGACGATGACATGTAAGGTTGTGGCATTTGTTGAGGTTGGGATGGTGTTTGGACATCTTGTTGTGATATGATTTGTTGTTGATGTTGGTAAATGTGTTGATGTGATGATGATGGAGGGGTTGCATAGGATAATGATTGTTGTGATACGGATTGATATAGATAAGGGTTGTGATAAGTTGAGAAAGGGTTGATAGGACATATGGATGAATTTGGTTGATATGAAGTGGGATAAGTTGATGCAGAATTGGTTTAATGTGTAGATGGATATGATGGGATAGGTGCTAGATATGATGGTTGTTGGACTTTGCAAGTGGCCAAGATGTGTTGGATTTCTTCCGAGAGGTATTGTATGTGTGAGGAGTGGCTTGTTCAACCTATTTGAATCAATTCTTGAATGCTTTGAAAGGTTCAATGCTCTAGAGGGGATTGGCTTGCATGCATGTGGTGAAGCATATGAAGGAGCTTTTGGAAGTCCTCTAAGGTTGACATGATGTCACACATGTGGTTAAAGCTTAAGTCCTTTTTGGCAAGTGCTTGGTTATGATTTGATGATGATGTGGATTGTTTGGATGAAGTTGATTAGGATGAAGGTGACTAGGATGTGCTTAGGGATGATTGGGATGGAGGTTGATTTGAGAAGGATGGAGAGAATGATGTTGTGTAATGATTAGAATGATGTTGTTTGGATAATGATTTAGATAGAGTGGTGATGATTTGATGATGTAGGGTGACAAGGATGTGAGTAGGATTGATTATGGATGACTTGGATGTGATTAGGACTGAGGTGGTTAGGAATGGGTGATTAGGATGAATGTGATTGGATTTGAATGTGATGAATGACTTTTCTTATGTGTTTAATGTTTTAGTTTGATTTGGAAATGTTTAGCAAATGATCACATGTACAAACAAGAAGCACTCACACAGGACACAAGCAATTTTGAATTTTGAATTTGAAGAATATGATAATGATTAACAAGCACACTTGCAAAACAAATCAACATGCCCTATTGTCTAGTTTGATGGGGTATGGCCAGTTAAGTTTGGTCAATGTTTAGATGAGGTTGACTAATGATTTGAAATTGAAATCTTGTCACACAGCCGGGAGAAGGGGGTAACCCACCCTTCACCTTCACTTCCCAAAGGTAGAAAGTTCTTTGGGGCTTAGCCAAGAGTGACAGGATTCTGATTTCAAAGAGGGTGTCTTTTGATTCAGCCTCGGATGAGGTCATCCCTAGGGGTGATGAAATCCCCTAGCAGGCCTTCTAGGAAAGGGGTTGACAAAAGCGAATCAAATGAGGTGTTTTTGATCTCCAAGGTCACCTTGCGGTGCGAGGAGAGAGCATACACACACCCACTTGATTCACACTCGCAGTTGATTAATTGCCCTTAGAAAAATGAAATGTGATGAATACACGTCAAGCAGTGGTTCTTTTTAAGCCCAATTTCAAGATGTGATTGAAGACACTGATTTGTTTTAAGCCCGATTTCAATGTGTGATGATCAATCAATGTTCGTTTTAGAAACCCAAACCGAAGTGTGTTTGTAAGCAAGATTTGAGAGATAAAGGATGAAAAGAAGACACCTAATTAACTTGCTGTCCAAATTAATGTAGATGCTACTCCTGCTGTTGCTCCAGCCCCGAATGATCACCTGCAAGTCACAAGAACAAAAACAGAGCAAGTAGACTAGCCAAGGAGATTGTGATGCAAAAATTGAGAATCTGATAAAATCTAATAAAAACTAAACTGATATAGAGAAAATAAGTGCATAAATAGATTCTTCAAGAGATTCTATGCAATTTGAAGTAAAAAAATCGCTAAAAACTGATCAAAATTGCAAAAGATATGAGGGTTTGAAGTTTAGATGCAAGTTTGACTTTGACTGATAAAAAAAGGTAGGAAAAAGGTACCATCACCTAATAAAAAACCTCACAACTACGTAGTACTCGGAGTCCTCTTTCCGACAACTATTTGTTTGTGAAAATCCACCTCCGTATGCGAAAGTTATAGAAAAAAGAAAAATACCCCCCTTTAGAGCTTGAAAATGAACTAGGGCAGGCTGACTGTTTGATTTGACCGTTAATGGTTCAATTTGAGCGGTCACATGCTAGTGTTAGTGCCTGGCGGTTAGGGGTTTAGTTGGCGGTGTGTGTTGGTGGTTAAAGGCAAAAAAGGCCCCTGGTCACTAATATGACCAGGGGCTAGATCCTAGCAAAAAATAAAAAAGATATAATGAAAGGGGCTTATAAGCCCCTTTCCCTCCTTGTACCCGCGATTAGGGTTGTGTTCTAAAGTTTCAACTACATGCGGCGGGAGATATGATGGTGGATGATTCAGAGGGAGGCCGTGGAGGGGGGGAGGGGGGGGTCGGTCGGAGGTGGAATGGCGGGTGTCGCAGGAGGAGGGGAGGAGGTGTTGGGGGATGGAGGTTCTGCAGGGTAGAGGGGACGGGAGGAGTAAGGGGTTTGGGGGAGCGGTCGAATGTGGGAGGAAGGGGAGATATAAGGGTTTAGCAGGTGTCGGCGGGAGGGAGATGTGCAGCGGTGGGCAGAGAGGAGGTGTAGGTGAGGGACGGGGGAGGGCGGAGGGATGTCGTGGGGTGGGGCGCAGGGAGATATAAGGGTTTAGTGGTGACTGGTGGTGGGGATTGCAGGGAGGCCACGGGGGTGGGTTTAGAAGGCGGCAGCGGCAGAGACTTTATCACAAGCGGGCGGATGGAGTTGGGTGCTGCCTGGTGGTGCACGGGAGGTATAAGGCAGATGGAGGGTGTTGGCAGGGTGTCGACCAGGAGGTATAAGGCGGTTTCAACCTGGGGCAGGGTGGGTGTCAACCTGGTGGGGGGGTTTGAAACGGTGGCGCCCAGGCAGGAAGACTAGGTGGTGAAGCGGTGGCGGGGGTTTTCAACCAAACCTGCAAACAAACCATTAAACCTGCAAGACAAAACCTGCAAACAAAACCTCACACACAAGGCGCTGTATGGATTAGTACGACATGGGTATGGTTCCATACGGTACGGATCCATACGGTATGGACTGTACCCTAAAAATTTCAATTTTTTTCAAAAAAAATTCTCATAACCTAGTCGTGTTTACTGTCAAAATTCACATAAATAGCGTCCGGAGCACAAAAATGATGTCTGTTTCTGGTCAAAATGAAACCTGCAACACTTTACCTCTAAAACTTGAAAAAAAATGTTAGAAAAACGAAGATTTTGACAAGAAACCTTCACAAAATGATGATGAGATCAGCGACCGGGCATGCCAAATGTGATCAGTGAAATCAGAATGAAAGTAGAAACTAATCTAATGCATAAATACATGATTATACCTTCATGAAGATCTCACGAATCCATGTGGGAAGGAGATTGCACCCAAGAGATCTCCTTAGATGTTTCCCGTGATTAGAATGACTAATGTGTAGATGTGGATTGCTCAATGCATACAACACAATGTGGAAAAGAGACAAGTGATTTGATGACTGATTTGGATGGAGATTGGGAAGGATTGGAGTGATTTTGGTAGAGGTTTGATAAGATGAGGAGATTGGGGAGTGATTTTGACAGAGTTCTAATGCATGAAGAAATCTCTCCAATGGCCTAGAGAGGGGTTCAATTTATAGGATTTTGGAGATGAGGATGGATGGTCAGGATTCATTTGATGAGATCAAGGGCTAGGAATAAAAGTGAATCTTTTATTCCTAGGGGATGAATTAAAAATTCTCATTTTGGGAAGAGTGGAGGATAATGGGGGACAACTAAATTTTAAATTCAGTGATTGGAGGAGTGTGGGGGACAACTGAATTTTAAATTCAGTGAGTGGATGAGTGTGGGGGACAACTGAATTTTAAATTCAGTGAGTGGATGATAGTGGGAGACAAGGTTAATTAAGTGTTATCTTAATTAACTTAAGTCTAGGTTAATTAGATAATCAAGATTTATCTTATTAACAAGGATTAGGGAAATGGATAAATCAACTAAATGAATATTATGAATATTCATTTAATTGATAGGATAGGGTTGTAAGGTTAAATGGATTAATTAGGTGAATTAATTGATCACCAAGGATATGCAGATTGGGGGAATGGATTAGTGTGAGGTACGGAAAATCAGTTTGCAGAGCAAGTCCAATTTTAGGTGTCTACAGAGGGTAAGGATGAGAAATAAAATTAATAAAACAAAACAATAAAAGCATTTTAAAAACTCCCAAGACATATATTAACCATAGCATTAATGACACTTGAGGTGAACTGGGAGATGCTTAGGCGGCCAAAATCAATGCCTTCGCACATACAAAGGGAGACAACATGCATGTGTGGCAAATTCTACCACCCTTGCATATGACAAAGACATTAACATGCATCGGTGGCAAGATTTGCCGCCCATGCATATAACAAAAAACTAACATGTAGTGGCAGGGAAAAATACCGCTCGTACATATAACTTAAAACACTCTAACTCCAAAAATATCAAACTCAATTGTTTGATTCATTTGCAATTTAACTTTATTATGCAAACTTCGAGACACCGAAATGAGGGGGAACTCAAATAGATTTTCTAGAGCTAGGGAAACATGCACAAGGGGAAATGGACTCACCTCATTTTACGTGCTTAGAGTTGTAGGCTACGAAACAAACAAGTTTCGTAGGGGTCATCCTACAAAATTGAGCGTAGTTAATTTTGAGGATAACAAAACAAAACTAATATTATTCTTCACCATAACCAACAAATATGCAGTGTTGTGACTTAGAATCCAACTTCATACGCTTTTCCTTGGGGACATAAGTGAAAGCTTCATAGCCAAAAACTCGAAGATGAGAATATGAAATCCGTTTGCCCAACCAAACTTCTTCGGGAATATCAAAATCCAATCTGGATGAGGGGCTTCTATTGATGAGATATACGGTTGTGTTAACCACCTCTACCCAAAAATCCTTGCTTAGGCCTGCATTGGACAACATGCATCGAGCCCTCTCAAGAATGGTTATATTCAGCCTCTCAAATGTACCATTTTCTTGAGGAGTGAATGGGACTACTTTAATCCATCTAATGCCATTATCTACACAAAAACCACAAAAATTTGAGGAACAAAAGTCTCCCTTATTATCTATTTGTAAACATTTGATTTTATGCTTAGTTTGATTCTCAACCAATGCTTTGAAATTTTAGAATTTTGAAAAAACTTTTGATTTTCTATTCATCATGTATACCCACACTTTATGAGTACAATCATCAATAAAAGAGACAAAATAATTTGTACCCCCAAAAGATGTTACCTCCGTAGATCCAAACACATTGGAATGGATGAGATCTAAAGGTGTTGGTCACATGTCATGACCAGTCTGCAAGAAACTGATTTGCCTTTGTTTTATGTGGAGACAATGCTCACAAAACTCCAGATCAATGGACTTCAATCCTAGAAGTTGATCCCTCCTTAACATAACTTCAAGTCCATTTTGGCTCATATGTCTGAGCCTCTTATGCCAAAGGTCAGAGCCACTGTCCACAACCACCATTGTAACTCCCACTTCACCATGGCATTCTAACACATAAAGACTACCCAATTTGTAGCCTTTTGCAAGTACCAATACACCATTGGTTACTTTCCAAGCATCTAAAGAAAATTTGACATCACACCCTTGAGCATAAAGCTGACTTACAGAAATGAGATTCTATTTCAGCATAGGAACATGTCTCACATCTTTCAAGATCCATTTATTTCCATTTTTCAAAGACAATATCACATCACCTTTTCCTACTATTTCACATTCATTATTATTGCCAAGAAAAACTTTACTGAACTTACCTTCTTGATAGCTTTTGAAAATCTCTTGGCATGGAGTAGCATGAAAAGAGGCACCAAAATCAAGCACCCACGAATTTGTATTAGTGTCACTCACTAAAAAAACTAGAACACCTTCATCTTTGTCATATGCAGTGTTTTGCTCACCGTTTCTTGTGCCTTTTTGTAGTTCCAACAATTCTTTTTGTGTGACCCGCTTTGCCACAAAACCAACATTCTCCATTTTTGCCCCTAGACTTCGATCTTCTGGTAGATTTAAACCTTCTTCTGTTATTATTTATGCCTTTGTCTTGACCCCTTCCTCTATTGTTAGTACTTACAGCAGTCAAGGCATCACCAGTTGTTTTGTTTTACCCTCTTCTCATATCTTCATTGAGAAGTGTGGCTGCTACATCATCATACCTTAGCATTGTTTCTTTTTTCTTATCCTCTCCTTCTTCAGATCTACTTTTACCAAATACCAAATTGCTTATGGTCATTATCACACTATCCCAGCCATCGGGAAGAGAGCACAGAAGCAACATGGCTCTTATTTCTTCTTCAAAGTTGACATCAAAAGAATGTAATTGACTGATAAAAACATTAAATTCATTTAAATGGTTTGATATGCTATTACCTTCTTTCATCTTGAGCTTTACTAGTTTCTTCAACAAGAAAACTCGATTTGTTGTTGAAGCCCTTTCATACATATCACACAACTTGTCCCAAATCTTTTAGTTGTTGTCTCTATGGCAACATTGAAGAGTACATTGCTAGACAATGATAGAATGATGGTTACATCTACTTTTTGGTCTAAGACATTACAGTCTTCATTCAACATCTTCTCTAGCTTCCTAGACTTCCCTTGCAGTGCAATAGCAAGATCTTTTTGAATCAACAAAGCATGAATCTGAAGCTTCCACAAGCCGAAGTTCCAAGTTCCAAAAAATTTTCAATTTTCCATTTATCTGCTTCATCCATTCTTCAAGAAATTCTTCATTGATTTCCAGCCAGCTTCACCACTAAGCTGCTTCACTGGGCTTCTTCACCAAAGATCTAATACCAATTATTGAGCGAAGAAAAACAATACAGACAAAAGCAAATAATTAAATTAAATACATAAACAAACACAGAACATATTCAAAAGAGAGAAGCCAAGTTTTTTAACATGGTTCACCAATTGGCTACATCCACATAGAGCAGGGGATAGCTCTATTCTATTCAACCCAAATGAAAACCTCCATTATAAATATATCTGCAGCTCTTTTCACATACATACAACAACTAACTATCAATCAAATATATCTTCTCTTCCTATAGCAAAATACACTCCACACCCTCAACGCCTAACAATAGCCATATAATAAATAACCTCTAAAAAGACTCCAACGTGGGAATACCCAAAGGAAATGAGTGCAGAGATCATTACAAGAGGAAGTAGTGGGGATGTCAGAACCATTACATAGACGTGAAGGATTGGGCTACAATAAAGTAGGTGTTACACCAACACCTACCACTATGGTCTTCTAGTTTATTAGGTACTCATTGACATGATTTTTTTTACAAATTTTCTATTACATAATGTTTTATTGAAAATATGAAAATATGTAAAGTGTCTATTTTCATTATAATTATGTATTTTTTATATGACATTTTTTTTAGTGAAGATAAAGGTCTTGTCACACCTTTCTTGATTTGTGTCATACAAATAAATAGAGATTTTGAGTTGATCATGGTTTTTCTATTTTTTATAAATATTTAAAAATAAAATTATGTTTTTAAAATTTTAAGACTATATTTAAAAATTAAAGTGTGCTTTTAAACTTTTTAAATTATCATGTTAGATGATCTTTTAAAATATTAAAAGATATTATTTTACTTGAAGAAAAATAAGTTTTTTTTGGTATTGAAGAAATGTGAATTACATAAAAAGAGTAGTCAAGATTAAACAACTAATAGCAAGACTAAGAAAAAACAAGCAGAACATAAGGCCAAACTATACAAAGCATGTTGACAACTGGCTAGCAATAGACCAAGAACCAACAATGAACAGAGTGCAACCATGAAACACACCTAGAAACCATTGTATGAGGCATCAACTAGTGTGATTAACCACAAGAATCTTGTTGACTATGAAGACAAGATCCTTCTTTCCTTAATCCCACTGCAGCTATATTGAACATACAATTGATCCTGTTGTAAGTGTATTAACAACACTATCATAGATGCCGCACCTCAACTAGGATACTAAATTAGAATGAATCTATAGTTTGAACTTGATAACAGCATAGAGCACTATGAGAGAATTACAAAAGCATCAAACAGAGTTGAAAAGATCGATCCACATACCCAAGGATGCTGCTACTAAAGTAAAGGAAGTTGTAATGGAAGACTAAAACTTATCAAGCTTGAAACCATTGCTTCTTTGAAGCTCTATAACCTTAGAGACACACGTTAGGAACTCGGGTTTAGCAAGGCAAAGTTCTAACAAAATTGATCCAGCAATGCAAACCAATACCTGTTATATTCATCCTGTAGAGACAATTGTAAAACATGGGGACACAAAGAACCCCTGTCTACTAAATGCCTTTCTCAAGTGATAGTCATATTACCATTAAGGAGAATAGCTCCAAAATAGGTTAAACAGATTTCTCAAGTGATAGTCTTATTACCATTATGAGAACAAATCCAATACAAGTGAAAGAGAAATAAAAGATTCTATAACAAAGCAACAACTTGTAATATAGGAGCCAAGAAACCCCTGTATCTGTTGCAGAAACCTGCCCATAGAAGATGTTGATGAGGACAACAGTATCATGTTCTAAGAGGAAGAAGAATCCAACAAGATGAAATGAAACAAATGATGAGGTTTACAATACATAAACGCACCCTCTTAGAACAACTTAACACCAAGAAAAGATAGGTATCAAGCAATAAATAATAGCCGCTATATAAGTTGACTATGAATAAACACCCAGTCATCACTAAAAGTGAAAAATAAAGCCACAACTGAATTTCTCCAGAAAGAAGGATAAGATTGAAGATTTAATGGAAAAGCCTCAAGCTGTCATTAAAAAATTCCAAAGACAAAAACATTGAAAAATCAAGGGTAGTCACCTTATAAGGCAGATATATTGTTTTGACTTCATTGGCATCTTGTCCTTTTGCAATTGCGACATTTGAAACTTAATATGTTGAAGTTGTATGCCTATTTTCAATTCATTTTGGTAACCCTCTGTAGCTGTACAAATAAGGAAGCAATTTGAAGAAACACATCATAGTGAAGCCTTTCCATTCTTGTTTCCTGAGAATATATGGAATTAGAAAAAACTGGACCGTACATCTATTTTTCCAAGTATGCATGAAAATAACCTGTCGGATAGAATTAGCAATTACATTATAAATACCCATGCCCAACAAAGCTTCTTTCTTATTCAAATGATGTTAAAAAATTGTAGGTAATTCATTAAAAATGATCTTCCATTTGTTGAATGCACAAGATAACTGAGAGTAGGGGGGTGAATCAGTTGTAGCTTAAATTTTCAAAACCCTCACACACATTTAGATCCGCATAGATTCAATTAACCCTTAGACTGTTATGATGATTAAGCATGAAAGAAAATAATAGAAACTAAATCAAACCAACATCAAACACAAGAGAACACCAGATTTACATGGAAAAACCAAGAAGGGAAAAACCACGGTGAGGATTAGCTCACAATATAAAGTAATATCAACATCGAATTACAAAAGGCTCACTACTAGAACAAAGAAGAAGATAGAGAATAATGTTACAAGGAGAAAACTATCTCAATGCAATAGGAAATTACACCGCAACACCAACATCACTTCCACAACATCACTGAAGAATTGTAGACACCCTCTGCTCATTACATCTGGTAATCTAGCACATGAATGCTTATGATGCACCACACATTCAACCACATTGTTACTCACATCACATCCATTACACGCACACTCAATCACAATCCCTTGACATTCATTTATACTGTCTTCAACCTTCAGAGCATTCTCCAAGGTCGAAAAACCACCTTAACCCAGAAAATTCAAATTAGGCCAGGACCTAAACATTCCTACAGTGGAAAGGAATGAAGGTAGAGCACAACACATCTTAGCTCAGACCTAAATTTATCCAAGCACACCACTTCACACTTTCACAATCACCGAAGCACCTCTACAAATAGTGTAAACACCCAAGGTCAGCCAAACCTGTGTTAACACAATGACCTTTTAAGTACATGCTTCCTCAATCCCAATGACTACTTGTAGACTGTTGGGATAAGGTGCCATTAACCTTGTAAATCCCATTATTGTATTATTCCATTTATTATTTGTAAATACCCATAAGGGATGTACAAGTTTCACCGACAGTGGTAAAAATTATTTATTGTCCATGATAATTATGGATTTACTGCACGGTAAGTCCCAGAGTTACCGGTGGTAGTTACAAGATGTCATTTACTATGGTAAATGGTAATTGGTCAAAGTGGGGTGCACATGTGGAGGAATAATCTATTTTTGGTTTTATGATGCATGTCATAGATGTTGTAAGAAGGTGTAAGAGATTCTATGACAACTGTAAGTTGTCATAAGAATCTATGACACTAATAATAGCATATGATGTGTCATAAGATGTTGTAAGTGGCTATTTTTAGCCCCAAGGAGTTCAAGCTTGCATGAGCACTTTTTCCCAAGTGTAGGATGCATGTATGACAACATTTATGACCCCGTAAGAGCCTATTCTTAGCTATGGACGCCCAAGGTTGTGTTGTTGACTCTTGACAAGTGTTATGGGCTTGTAAGAAGTCATTTAATGTCTTGAGGTTGTGTAAATTCTATAAAAACCATAGCATAGTAGATGAGAGGAATATAACAGTTTATAGGTACCCAGGTTCTACCGGAGTGAAGATTGGAGGACAGAGGAAGTGAATGTATTTGTAATCTCCTTTTGTGAAGATAATACAACTTGGCCTCTTTTCTTGGTGGAGTTTTTTACCCGAAAGGGTTTTCTCCACATTAAAAACTTGTGTTATGTGCTTCATTATGCTTCTGCTATATTTATGTATTGTGGGTTTTATGTTTTGTTATAATCTCCATTAATAACACACAGTTAAAGATTGTTGAAATTCATTTGAATCAGTTTTCCATTGAAATAGTATTGCTTTTATTTCTAACATTTGGTATCAGAGACTGGCCAACTTTGACTCTTGGGTGGTAGTGTGGAAGCTGTAGCTACAGTGGGAGATTTAGTTGCATTTGTTTTGTAGATCTTGTGTTATTATTATGGCTGCACCCACCATTGCATCAACCTCTCGATTGGACATTGAGAAGTTCAACAGAACGGGGTATGAGTTGTCGAAGTTGAAAATGGAAGATTTGTTGGAAGAAAGAAACCAATGGTTGGCTGTCCAAAAAGAGGAGAAACCTGATGATGTGTCTCAAGATGAGTGGGATAGACTAGATAAGAAGGCACATGGAACCATCCGGTTGTGTCTTTCAGACTCTGTCCTGTTAAATGTCACAAAGGAAGAGACTACATACAAGTTGTGTAAACGGTTGGGTGAGATCTATCAAGCCAAGAGTATGGTAAATAAACTTTATTTAAAAAGAAATTTGTTTTCCATGAAAATGTGAGAAGGTGAATTAGTTGCAGAGCATTTAAATACTTTTAATTTGTTAGTGAGTTAGCTTGATTCAATAGATGTTGATGTTAGTGAGGAAGATAAATGCATCTTACTTCTATGTTCTTTACTTGAGTCTTGGGAGAATGTTATCCTTGCTATCACTGCTAACCTTGCGGATCCGAAGTTGGATTCTCTTGTTTCAGTGCTACTGTCACAGGAATTGAGGAAGAAGAGTTCAGATAGTTCAGGGGATGCTCTCAATGTCAGGGGAAGGTCTAAGGAAAGGGGACCTAAAGGAGATCAGAAAGGGGCTAAGGACAAGTTCAAGGGCTGGTCTAAGACTCCTAGTAAAAAGAACATAGTTAAGTGTTGGAACTGTGGTAAAAGGGGACATGTGAAGAAGGAGTGCAGAAATCCCAAGAAATAATGGGAGAGTGCTTCGGATAAGTCCTCGAATGCAAGTGAAGAAGTTTTACTTTCTGCATGTAATCTTGTTTCTAATGATCACTGGTTGATTGACTCAAGATGCTCATTTCATATGACCCCGCATAACTAATGGTTCTCCACATATGAAGAATATGATGGAGGTAATATCTACCCTGGTGACAACTCTACATATCCGATTGTCAGGAAAGGAAAGGTATTGTTGTGTTTCAGTGATGGGAGGATTAAAACCCTCCCTGGTGTTTTGCATGTCCCTAGATTAGCTAGAAATCTTGATGCAGAGTGGTCAGCAAAAGCTTACAAAATAGGTTGAAACCCATTACAACCCACCATACAATAGAACAAAGCTCAAAGAGCTTAGAAAACCTCTTCCCAAGGGTCAAATGATACTAAAGTATATTCTTCCCTTCCATCAGCAAAACATCCACTATCGGCAACCTCCTTGAATCTCCTGCCGACACCTTCAGTCACCCCGATGAACCTTACAACCGCCTTCGTCGGCCAGACCACACTCTATCGGCATCCTTCAATTTTGCTATCCCGACGCTTCACCTCACGCCAATACCGTTGACCCCCAGTGACTTCTCTTATCTCTGACGCCAAACTCCTTATCGCCAAGACATACACTATCAGCCCAACTTCAAACTAGACTCCCGATCTTACTTCTCTTACCGATGGCTTAATACCAACCACATGCCGAAAGACTTAACATCAACTTCTCCATCAGTCAGACTTTGATCATCAGTGGAACTCATTTGTTCTTTTCTAATGGCTCTCGTCATACCGATGACTTCCACCTCATACATACACTACTGTTATGTACTCACCATGTGCATTTGATAAACCCTATACAGGGTATCTTCTCCGCATACAACTTCAAAATACATTCATTCTTCTACAGCATTCTAAAGATGCCTTCGGCGAGCGAATTTGAGATTTATGTCAATAACATCTTATGTGATTCTATAATCGAACAACATACAGAAAATAACTAACTCATATAGAACAAAAATAAAACTCAATGATACGGAGGTCATTCCACTAATTTCAAAAAATCCACCAGTGGAATGACCCCGAACAATATCCACTGTGGTTACACCAGAACGCAAACTACTTTTATTCATTCACAGAATTGATTTACAATCTTTCTGATCTAACACTGTTGTTCTTCTCTTCTGTTCTATTGAGATCGAACAAATCTCACATATTTATCCCCTCATGGGGTAGTACAAAAAATGACTCCCAACGGCTGGGAGTTACAGTTGTCTAAACAAACTAACTGACTTTCTAACAAACTCTTAACAAACTATCTAAAAATGGCATGTCTTGGTCAATACAGGCCTTATTACATTGAATATCCATTTAGGACTACATTGAAAACATAAAAAACAACTTTAAGACAGCTAATGCCTCATGGAGGCTCCTATAGATTGGGTGCTCCTGCACCATACTCCCCAAGTTGAAAAAACTCTTGTCCCAAGAGTTATGTGGGCTGCTGCAAACAACTGCATGATGTCTTCAACCCTGACTTGATGACTCCGTTGTTTCCTCTTTATCCTCCAACTGTGACTCCTTTCAATGGAGTTGGACTGACTGCTTCCAAATAGCATCTCTATTATCTAAAGTCCACTTCTCCCTGCTACACCAACACTTATGTCCCTCACCTGGGAGTCCTCTCTTGCCTCTCTCCCCAAGACTTTTGGTGACAACCAATGGACCATCTCCTCTGGCCCTATTGACAGACCTTCATGTCCGTCTACTGTAGCAAGTGAACTTGTAACTGCTCATCCCAAAAATCCTGGTGTAGATTGCCTCCTTCAGCACTCTATCTACATGCTCAGAATCTTCTGAGCTCTAATACCAATTTGATGCAGAGTGGTCAACAGAAGCTTACAAAACAAGTTGAAACCCATTACAACCCACCATACAATAGAACAAATCTCAAAGAGCTTAGAAAACCTCTTCGCAAGGGTCAAATGATACTAAAGTATATTCTTCCCTTCCATCGGCAAAACATCCACTATCGGCAACCTCCTTGAATCTCCTACTAACACCTTCAGTCACCCGGATGAACCTTACAATCGCCTTCATCGGCCAGACCACACTCTATCGGCATCCTCTGAATTTGTTATCCCAACGCTTCACCTCACGCCGATACCGTTGACCCCCGGTGACTTCTCTTATCTCTGACGCCAAACTCCTTATCGCCAAGACATACACTATCGGCCCAACTTCAAACTAGACTCCCAATCTTACTTCTCTTACCGATGGCTTAATACCAACCACACGCTGAAAGACTTAACATCAACTTCTCCATCGGTCAGACTTTGATCGTCAGTGGAACTCGTTCATTCTTTTCCAATGGCTCTTGTCATACCGATGACTTCCACCTCATACATACACTGTTGTTATGTACTCACCATGTGCATTCGATAAACCTGATACAGGGTATCTTCTCCGCATACAACTTTAAAATACATTCATTCTTCTATAGCATTCTAAAAATGCCTTCGGCGAGCTAATTTGAGATTTATGTCAATAACATCTTATGTGATTCTATAATTGAACAACATACAAAAAATAACTAACTCCTACAGAACAGAAATAAAACTCAATGATACGGAGGTCATTCCACTGATTTCAAAGAAATCCACCAGTGGAATGACCCCGAACAATATCCACTATGGTTACACCAGAACGCAAACTACTTTTATTCTTTCACAGAATTGATTTACAATCTTTCTGATCTAACACTATTGTTCTTCTCTTTTGTTCTATTGAGATCGAACAAATCTCACATATTTATCCCCTCATGGGGTAGTACAGAAAATGACTCCTAGTGGCTAGGAGTTATAGCTATCTAAACAAACTAACTGACTTTCTAACAAACTATCTAAAAATAGCATGTCTCGGTCAATACAGGCCTTATTACATTGAATGTCCATTTAGGACTACATTGAAAACATAAAAACAACTTTAAGACAGCTAATGCCTCATGAGGCTCCTGTAGATTGGGTGCTCCTGCACCAAATTTGATTTCAGTTTTGAAGTTGAATGATTTGGGAATGCATGTAACATTTGACAAGCATGGCTGCAAATTGGTGAGAGGGAATTTGGTGGTAGCGAAAGGGAAGAGATTCAGGAACTTGTTTAAGCTTGAAGCCACTACAGTTTGTAATGCCTCCTATGTATCTAAGGCCACTACTGAAAATACATGTATGTTTTGGCAGCATAGATTGGGCTACACAAGCAATAATATATTGAAAACTATTAAGAATAAAAATTTGTTGGACAGTTTCTCTTATTCTGATGAGCACTTTGATTTTTGTGACATTGTGTGTTTGGTAAACAAAACAGAAAATCATTTCCTTTAGGAAGCAATAGAGCAAAAGAGAAGTTAGAAATTATTCATACGGATGTGTTTGGACTTGTGGATAATGAATCTATCAGAAAATCTCATTATTTTGTTACCTTCATTGATGATGTATCCATATTTACATAGATTTATTTTATGAAGCATAAATCTAAAGTTTTCACTAAGTTTAAGGAATTCAAAGTCTTAGTAGAGAACCAATCAAGTTTAAAGATAAAAATATTAAGATCTGACAATGGAGAGGAATATTGCTCTAAGGAATTTGATGAGTTTTGCAAGCATGCAAGTATAATAAGACAAAAGACAACTCTGTATACACCACAACAGAATGGTGTTGCAAAAAGGATTAATCGAACAATTATGGAAAGGGCTAGAAGTATGCTTAGTGATGCATAGTTGGATAAAGTCTTTTGGGCAGAGGCTGTGTGTATTGCTTACTACTTGATAAATAGATCTCCTTGTAAGGCTCTTGATTCAACACCTTATGAAGTGTGGACAGGTAAGAAACCTTCTGTTTCACATTTAAGGGTTTTTGGCTGTGAGGATTTCATTCATGTGCCTAAAGAAAAGTGATCTAAGTTGGATCCAAAGGCTGAAAAAGTACATTCATTGGATATGGTGATAATGTAAAAGGTTATAAGCTTTGGAATCCACTAACCAGCAAGATTATCTTTTCTAGAGATGTAATTTTTAGGGAACTTAGAGCTATTTTTAAACCTGAGCAACCAAAAGAAAAAGATGAAAAGGTAAAGAGAGTGCACTTTGAGTTAGAGCAGCAAGATGCACCTCAAGAAGAACAGAATGATGGATTAGGGGGTGAAGAAGAAGAAGAAGATTCAAGTAGTTCTGATGAAGATGAATCTGTTGTTACAGAAGAAGTTGTTGCCGATGATCATGTAGAAGAATGAGTAGAGTCACTTACTCCACCCTTCAAGAGATCCACAAGACAATGAAATCCAGTTGACAGGTATAGCCCACCAGATTTTTATTGTGTATATGCTTTATTGAGTACTAATGATGAACCTAGATCCTACAAGGAAGCTATTTTTGCAAATGATAGTGAGTCTTGGCAGCTAGCCATGCAGGAGGAGATGATGGCTTTAGACTCTTGTAACACCTGGGATCTTATTCATTTGCCCAAAGGAAGAAAGGCCATAGGTTGTAAGTGGGTCTTCAAGAAAAAATTTGGAGCAGATGGGTCATTGGAGAAGTACAAGGTTAGACCGGTAGCCAAGGGCTATTCCCAAAGAGAGGGAGTTGATTTTGGTGAGATATTCTCTCCTGTTGCTAAATTGACTTCTATTAGATTTCTCTTATCCATTGCTGCAACTTATGATTGGGAGATTGAGCAAATGGATGTTAAGACTACATTCTTGCATGGAGATCTTAAAGAATAAATTTATATGCAATAGCCTACAAGTTTTGAGGTAAAAGGAAAAGAACATTGGGTTTGCAAGTTAAAGAGGTCTCTTTATGGTCTGAAACAACCCCCAGAATGTGGTATCAAAAGTTTGATTCATTTGTTTTGAAATTGGGTTTTGTTATAAGCGAGGAGGATCATTGTGTTTACATTCATTATGTTGATGATTTTATACTGGTTATTGCTTTGTATGTTGATGACATGTTGTTTTTCAACAATACTAAGGATATGGTCAGTGATCTTAAAGCCCAACTTTCAGGTGCATTTGAGATGAAGGATCTTGGTGCTGCAAGGTATATTTTGGGAATGGAGATCAAGAGGGACATAGTTAACAAAAAGCTTTGGTTGTCACAAAGTAAGTATGTGAATACTATTTTGCAGAGGTTTAGTTTGCAGGACTGTAACCCAGTTAGAGTTCCTTTACCCATTGGTCCTAAACTTTCATTAGATATGTGTCCAAAGACTTAGGATGATCTTGAGGATATGTCTAATGTGCCATATGCTAGTGTTGTAGGGAGTTTGATGTATGCAATAGTTTGTACTAGACCAAATATTGCCCAAGCAGTGGGAGTTTTGAGTAGATTTATGTCTAACCCTGGTAGATAGCATTGGAACTATGCAAAGATGGTGTTTAAATATCTTGCAGGTAGTCCTGATCATTGTTTGGTTTATTCTAGTACTGATAGTGCTAATAAATCTTTGGACATACAGGGTTTTGTTGATGCAAATTGGGCAGGTGACTTGGATAGTCGAAGGTCCACTAGTGGCTATGTGTTTACTCTATTTGGAGGTGCAGTGAGTTGGATGAGTAAGAGGCAGCCCATAGTTGCTTTGTCCACCACAGAAGTAGAGTATATGGCTGCAACTCATGTCTCTAAGGAGGCAGTTTAGTTGAGGAGAATGTGTACAGGTATTGGTTTTGATTGCAGGAATATTTAGATTGGTTGTGATAGCCAGAGTGTTATCTATTTGGCCAAGAATCCCATGTATCATGCTTGGACTAAGCATGTTGATGTTCAGTATCACTTTGTTTGAGAGTTGATTGCAAATGGAGAGATTGAGCTGAAGAAGATAGACACTCAAGAGAATGTTGCAAATTCATTAACCAAGCTTGTGAGCACAGAGAAGTTCATGTGGTGCAGAGAGTCCATGGGCGTTGTTTCTAGTGCCTGATTATTTTTCATTTGATTTCCTATGGGTTGATTTACAATGTATAATGTCAAGTGGGAGAATGTTGGGATAAGGTGCCATTAACCTTGTAAATCCCATTATTGTATTATTCCATTTATTATTTGTAATTACCTATAAGGGATGTACATGTTTCACCGGCAGTGGTAAAAATTATTTACTGTCCACAGTAATTACAGAGTTACTGCACGGTAAGTCCCAAATTTACCGGCGGTAGTTACGGGATGTCATTTACTATGGTAAATGGTAATTGGTCAAAGTGGGGTGCACATGTGGAGGAATAATCTATTTTTAGTTTTATGACGCATGTCATAGATGCTATAAGAAGGTGTAAGAGATTCTATGAAACTAATAATAGCATATGACATGTCATAAGATGTTGTAAGTGGCTATTTTTAGCCCCAAGGCATTCAAGCTTGCATGGGCACTTTTTCCCAAGTGTAGGATGCATTTATGACCTCGTAAGAGCCTATTCTTGGCTATGGATGCCCAAGGTTGTGTTGTTGACTCTTGACAAGTGTTATGGGCTTGTAAGAAGTCATTTAATGTCTTGAGGTTGTGTAAATTCTATAAAAACCATAGCATAGTAGACGAGAGGAATATAACAGTTTACAGGTACCCAAATTCTACTGGAGTGAAGGTTAGAGGACAGAGAAAGTGAATGTATGTGTAATCTCCTTTTGTGAAGATAATACAACTTGGCCTCTTTTCTTGGTGGAGTTTTTTACCCAAAAGGGTTTTCTCCACGTTAAACACTTGTGTTATGTGCTTAATTCTGCTTTTGGTATATTTATGTATTGTGGGTTTTATGTTTTGTTATAATCTCCATTAATAACACACAATTAAAGATTGTTGAAATTTATTTGAATCAGATTTCCATTGAAATAGTGTTGCTTTCATTTCTAACACAGACCACATGTATGGCTTCAACACAATCTAGAGTATTCCACGAATGTCGTGAAACATCTTAAAATCCAACAAATTCCTTTGCAACAACTTTCACCTACTGCACAACCTTATCATGTTTATCTAGTATGCTTAATTATCTCTGTCACACAATGTATCTCTAGAAATCAACTTCTGGAGCACCAAATCATGAACAACTTTACTAGAAGAAAGATATAAACCTTATAAGCATATTTCCATAACTGCAAGACCTGAAACCACTCTACAAAGAAATGTGGAGCAAAGACATTTTCCCCAGACACCTCTACAACACTCAAAAACACAGTTCACACACTAGTGAACACAACTTCCTCTACACAATGAACCAAAACACCAAATTTGGATTATAACATCTCTGAACAACATATCCAAACTACAAATACAAATGTTCAACATAGAGGAAATGTGAAGCAAAACCAGAACACTATTTTGTAAGCCAAAATGCCACTTCAACACAATGTTTCCTTTAATAATCATTTTTTTCTCAAAAGCACTTGGAAACCAACCAATAGAGACATATTCTTAACATCTTTAGCACCTCTTCAGAGAAACCAAATCACCTTTAGCAAATCAACTCAACCAAATGTCTCATACCATTGGTACAACCTCATCTCTGTTCAACCAACCTCATCATCAGAGACAGTATCCACTCAACAATAACTACTCATATTCTTGCACCACCAACTACTCATACTCTTGCACCATTTCTTACTCACACAATTGATACCAATGAAAACACAAGATTGTTGACATCAATGACAACATTGACTGCACATACTTACAACAATCTCCTCCTTTGTCATTGATGGCAACACATAATGTGAAAAACCATCAATACAATAACATCTTCAATACTATGCTTCATACCAATTAGTTCCTTTCTCTTTCTCTCCCCCTCAGTTTGTTAGTTTATTTGACAACTGACTCTTTCCTTTTTCACATTGCTCTCTCTCCCCCTTTGACATCAATGGCAAAGGGCTACACATCTCCCTTTCAATCTTACTTTTAGACAACTGCTCAAACTTGTACCTACTTACTACTGCTCTGCAACATCATTTCTTTTACTTCTCTACAACATCATTTCTTTTACTACTCTACATACTCCCCCTTAGAAGAAACCAACATTAGAACTTACTGCCCCTGACTGCAACAACCATCACGACCACTACCTGCTCCCCCTGAGAGGTAGCCTCCAACTTCAGTCTAGAATAAGGAATGAAACTTGAAATCCACTAGACTAATGCATCTCCTTATGCATCTAGTTCAAATAAGGAGGGGCAATAACCCCTAACTTATCCTAGATATACACAAATACATCCTTAGGAAGAGCCTTGGTGAATATATTAGCAACTTGATCCTTTGTAGGCACATACTCAAGCTTCACTTCATTCTCTGCAACCTTCTCTCTCATAAAGTGATACCAGATTTATATATGTTTTGTCCTTGAATGCATCACCAGATTCTTTGAAATGTTAATAGCACTTGTATTATCACAAAAGATAGGAAGAGGTTCATCATATACCACTCTGATATCCTTTAAGGTTTGTCTCATCCACAACGCATGTGTGCAGCAAGATGTTGCAACAATGTATTCTACCTCTACAATAGACAAAGATACAAAATCCTGCTTCTTACTTAACCATGACACCACTCTATCTCTAAGAAAGAATGCACCACCACTTGTACCTTTCCTGTCATCTACACAACCAGCCCAATCTACATCTATGTAAGCACTTAGAGCAAAGTCATTATGCTTTGGATACCACAATCCATGATCGAGAGTGCCCTTTAAGTATCTGAATATCCTATTCACTATTGCAACATGTGACTCTTTAGGATCTTCTTGAAATCTAGTCACAAGACAAACTACATGCATAATATCCGGTCTAGTAGTAGTTAAGTATAACAATTCTCCAATCATTGACATATACCTACTCTAATCAGCCTTAAGAGATTCATCATTCTTGTTCAGCTTGCAACCAGTTGTCATAGGGGTACATACTGGTTTAGAATCTTTCATTCCAAACTTCTTTAACATATCCTTGACATACTTTGATTGTGAAATGAAAATATCTTTATCTGTTTGATTCATTTATAGCCCAAGGAAGAAGTTCATTTCCCCACACATTGACATCTCAAATTCTTTCTACATTTCATCTGCAAAACTCTTACACATACCTTCATTTCAACCAAAAATTATATCATCTACATACACTTCCACAATCATAATTTGATCTTCTCCCACTTTGATGTAAAAAATTTTATCTACAGTACCTTTATTGAATCCTTGTTGTAATAAATATCTATCTAACCTTACATACCAAGCTCTAGGGGCTTGCTTCAACCCATATAGTGCCTTCTTCAACTTATAGACCATATTTGGTTTATCTAATAATTGAAATCTATCTGGTTGTTCTATGTATACTTCTTCTAACTCACCATTCAAGAAAGCAGATTTCACATCCATTTGATATAATTTGAAATCCTTATGCATTGCAAAATCGAAAAACATCCTGATGGCCTCCATTCTTGCCATCGGAGCATAAGTTTCCTCATAGTCTATTCCTTCTACTTGTGAGTAACATTTACACACACGACTTGCCTTGTTTCTAACCACTTCTCCATTCTCATTTAGTTTGTTCCTGAATACCCACTTAGTTCCAATCACATTCTTGTTTGCTAGTCTTGGGGCAAGTTCCCAAGTCTGATTCTTTTCAATCTGCATTAGTTCTTCTTCCATAGCTTTGATCCAATACTCATCCTTGCATGCTTCAATCACTAACTTAGGTTCAACTTTAGAGAGTAAACATAGATTTACCTATTCTTCAATAGGTTTCCTTCTTGTCAACACACCTTTGTTCTTGTCACCAATGATTTGATCCTCAGAATGATGCTTATGCACATACTTGGGAGTTTTAGGAGTCTTTTTTGGAGCTTCTTCTTCTTCAATCTATACTTTCTTTTCATCAACATTTTCTTCTTCTCTGCAAGATGACTCATATGATTCATATCCATTAACTTCTGAATTCTTTTATAGACCTTCATCAACTTTGGCATTTGCACTCTCAACAATCCTTCCCAACCTCTTCTTGTAGCATCAGTAAACTTTTCTTTTAGTAGAATACCCAAGGAAGTTACCTTCATCAAACCTTCCTAGATTTTCTTCATCCCTTCTGATATAACATTTTCTTCCAAACACTCTAAAGTACTTGGCAGTAGGAATCCTTCCATACCATAACCTATAAGGGGTCTTTGTACTATTTGCTCTTGCTTGCACTCTGTTCAGTATGTAAATAATAGTATGAATTGCTTCTCTCTGGTAGGTTTTCTTCTTTTATCATTGTCCTTGCAGCTTCTTGAACAATCCTATTCTTTCTTTCAACCACTCCATTCTACTGAGGAGTCCTAGGGGAAGATAAGTGCCTCTTTATTCCATGATTCTCACCAAAAATGTTAAACTCATTGGAGGTGAGCTCTCCACCTTTGTCAAACCTCAAACATTCAATTGTCATATCCATTTCATTTTCAATCATAACTTTGAATGCTTTGACCTTATCTAGGGTTTTAGATTTTTCTTTGAGAAAAGTAACCCATGTCATCCTAGAATAATCATCAATTAATAGCATGAAATACCTGTCACCTTGAAAACTCCTTACCTTGGTAGGCCACAAAGATCTGTATGCACCAATTCCAACAGTCTAATAGAAGATTAATCCTTGACTTTGAAATTTTTTCTTGCTTGCTTTCTAATTTGACATTCCTTATAGACAGCATTGATGGGCTTTGTAATCCTTGGCAAATCTCTCACAGCTTGAACAAATGTTATCCTTACCAGGCTATTAAAGTTGATGTGACACAATCTTTTATGTCATAGCCAACTTTCACTGATCTAAGTAATGAAGCAATAACCATCACCACCTTTGAACTGATAAACATTACCATCTGTATCATAGTTTTGGAATCTTTTTTGATCTCACAACCACCATCCTGAAACACAAGATTGTATCCTTTGCTACACATTTGTCCTGTCAGATTTAGGGTAGACAACTGAGAGGGGGGGTGAATCAGTTGTCCAAAACTTTCTTCTTCATCAAATACTTAACTCCACACAAGCATAATAGTAAATCAATCATGAAAGCATAATGCAACAAGTTAAGAGCAGATACACATTAACACATGTGACACCAAGATTTTTGATGTGGAAAACCTGATTAAGGGAAAAACCACGGGGTGATTAACCCAAGAAAATATTCTCTGTTAGAAGAATAGAAAGAACAAAATGGCACATGCTAATTAGGGCTCACTGCTCGAGCACACTGCTCACAAGAGGCTCACTGCCTACAAGAGACACACTGTCTACAAAAGAATAAGTATTACATACTTGAACTGGTAAATAGCATCTTCACCATGCTTGAGTCAGTTCCATTTAAGCCCAAACCTTCTACTCTGCCATTCGCTCTTCTCCTCGCTACCACTCACTCATCTCCACAAGTCCACACTGAAATGACTTCGTAATCCATTATTTATACATGACATCAACTTAGGAACAAACATCTAAGTCGGCAAACATCCACAAGAACATCCGCAAGATGTATAATTTATCCGGTTGGCCAGTCATAGAAAGAACACCATCATCCAGAAGTTATTCTCCATTTTTGGTATCCCAATTCTAATGTGAACTATCAACACAAACTAAACATGATCTAAGGACCTCCACAAACTTGCCTGAAACACCAAGAACATCCATACTTCCTCTACTTATTGAAATCCTGCTCTCCTTCATCCAGAACCTCAAGAACACAGTCTGCCATTACTGTCACAAAGGAATAGATTCTTGTGGACCTTCAAACCACGAACCAATCAAGTTAACACACCACACAGACTTCCCCAATACTTCCTCAAATCTGCAGAACCAGAGAATGCATTTCTGGATCTCACCGAACCTATCTATATCACTCTGTCATCACTAAACATCTGTCGGAACCGATTTCACTTGAGCTGCCATAACTTCTTCATATCTTCATGCAGACCTCTGAAATCTCTACTGCAACATCTTAAGACACATATCTACAAACCCTTTAATCTGCATCCTTTGATCCTCATCCTATCTTTGTCTTTTACCTTATGTCATTACTGTTCTTCACTGTTCCTGATTGAGATTAATTTTCTCAATATCCTCAACACACAACTCATCCAACCTTATCATTAATGTAACAAGAGTATGTTGACATCAATGACAACACCGTTAGGCCCATACTTGCAAAAATCTCCCCCTTTGTCATTGATGGCAACATATGATGTGAAAAATTGTTTTGACCATCAAGACAAGAACTTTTCTTTACTGTCACAACTCCCCCTATCAGCAACCACCATTCACATTTCTTCTCTCCCATTACTACTCCACCTTTGATCAGCAACCACTTGTTTTTCACATGTCTTCTCTCCCCCTTTAACATCAATGGCAAAGGGCTCATACTTGCAACTCTACCACTTCAGAATCATATTTGCTACTCCCCCTGAGTAGCAGCTCCCCATCATCAGTCCTGACCACAAGATGTGACTATGATATGCACCGGACTGATGCACCTTAGTGCATCTTAGTTTATCACCGGAGGCGCAATAACTCCTAACTTCTCCCTTAGATACTCAAAAGAGTCCTTAGGCAGAGGTTTTGTAAAGATGTCTGCAATTTGATCCTTGGAAGGTACAAACTCCAATCTGACTTCATTCTTGTTCACTTGTTCTCTCAGGAAGTGAAACTTGATGGATATATGTTTAGTCTTTGAATGCAACACCAGATTCTTAGAAATGTTTATTACACTTGAATTATCATAGAAAATTGTGATAGGCTCCTCATACTCCGCTCTGATGTCTCTTAACATTTGTTTCATCCACAAAACTTGAGTACAACTACCTGCTGCAGCAATATATTCTACTTCTGCAGTGGACAGAGATATTGCTTCTTGTTTATTGCTTAACCAAGAAACCAATCTCTTCCCCAAAAAGAATGCTCCACCACTAGTACTCTTCTGGTCATCCACATCTCCTGCCCAATCAGCATCTGTATATGCATGAAGAGAGAAATCATGACCTCTAGGATACCACAACCCATACTCAACTGTCCCCTTTAGATATCTAAAAATCCTCTTGATTGCCATAACATGAGATTCTCTAGGATTAGCTTGGAATCTAGCAAAAAGACCAATAGCCTGCATATTATCTGGTCTATTTTGGGTGAGATACAACAGTCCTCCAATCATTGACCTATATTTTGTCTGATCAACCTTGGGAGAGTCATCATCTTTGCTTAACTTGCATCCAGTTGCCATTGGAGTGTTCATTGGCTTAGAGTCTTCCATGCCAAATTTCCTCAACAATTCTTTCACATATTTTGACTGAGAAATGAAGATTCCTTCCTTTGTTGGAGTAATTTGTAGACCCAAAAAGAAATTCATTTCTCCAAGCATGGACATCTCAAACTCACTTTTCATTTGACTTGCAAAAGTTTTACACATACTATCTCTTCCTCCAAAAATTATATCATCAACAAATACTTCAACAATTAAGATATTGTCATGATCAATTTTGAAATACAAATTACTGTCAGTAGTACCTTTGGTGAAGCCAATCTTTAAGAGATGCTTATCTAATCTTTCATACCAGGCTCTTGGGGCTTGCTTCAGTCCATACAGTGCCTTTTTCAATTTGCAGACCATGTCACCATGATCAAACAATTGAAATCCATCCGGTTGCTCAATGTACACTTCTTCCAAATTACCATTTAAGAAGGATGATTTGACATCCATCTGATACACCTTGAAATCCTCAAAGGTAGCAAATGCAAGAAATAATCTGACTGCTTCAATTCTTGCCACTGAAGCAAAAGTCTCTTCAAAATCAACTCCTTCAATCTGAGAGTAACCCTTGTAGACCAATCTAGCTTTATTTCTGATTACTTCACCAGCTTCATTCAGTTTGTTCCGGAAGACCCATTTGGTTCCAATCACATTCTTGTTTCTAGGTCTGGTAACAAGATCCCAAGTGTGATTTTTCTCAATTTGGATTAGTTCTTCCTCCATTACTTTTGACCAATTTTCATCATTGCAAGCTTCATTCACTGTCTTAGGTTCAATCTTTGAAATTAGACAATACTCATATGAATTTTGAGCAATTCTCCTCCTTGTTTGCACCCCTTTGCTTTTGTCACCTATGATCTGATCTTCATAGTGGTTTAGAGTTACATACCTTGGAACTTTGGGAGTTTCTTGGACCTCTAATTCTAGATCAGTCTCATTGAGACTTATCTCTTCTTCCTGACTTACCGGATCAACTTGACTTTGTTTCTCAAAAGAGGCTTGGATACTTTGAATCTGAACACCATTCTGATCATCTTCATCATACTCATGAATTCTTGAGGGTCTTTCAATTTCTTCATCAACTTTCACATTTACACTTTCTAGATCTTCATCCCTTTTAATGTAACATCTAATACCAAAAACTCTGAAATATCTCACAGTGGGAGTAATGCCAAACCAAAGTTCATAAAGAGTCTTACCGGTATTGTTTCTAATTTGAACTTGATTTAGAGTGTAAACTACAGTGCTGACAGCTTCTCTCCAATAGATCATTTGCTTCCATCATCATGGTCCTGGATGCTTCTTGGATGGTCTGGTTCTTTCTCTCAACAACTCCATTCTTCTGTGGAGTTCTAGGGGTAGACAATTGTCTCTTTATTCCATGTTTCTCACAGAAGTCTATGAATTCACCAGATGTGAATCCCCCACCTCTATTAGACCTCAGACATTTCAATCTTAATCCAGTTTCATTCTCCACCATGGCCTTGAATATTTTGAACTTCTCAAGTGCTTCTAATTTTTTTTTAGAAAGGTTACCCACATCATCCGAGAATAGTCATCAATTAGCAACATGAAGTATCTATCACCTTGGATACTCCTAACTCTTGTCGGACCACAAAGATCAGTATGAACTAAGTCCAACAGTTCGGTAGAACACAATTCCTTACTTTTGAATGTGACTCTGCTCAGTTTACCCAACTAACATTCTTTGCACAAGCTATTAGTAGGTTTCACTAATCTTGGAAGATCTCTTACAGCCTGAGTATTGCTTATCTTGATGATATTATCAAAATTCACATGACACATCCTCCTATGCCATAACCAACTTTGATCAATTTGAGCAAATAAGCAATTTTTACCAGTACCAACCAAGTGGAAGATATTACCTTTAGTTTGAGTACCGGATGCAATCTCTGTTCTGGAACTTTCAAAGATCTTGCATTTTCTATTCCTAAATCTGAGATCATAGCCTTTGTCCACCAGCTGTCCAACACTGAGAAGATTGTGTTTTAATCCTTCAACATACAGTACATTACCGGTTTTGTTCTTTCCATCAAGAGAAATAGTTCCTCTACCTCTGATTCTGCCAGTAGAATTATCTCCAAATTTTACAATTCCTCCTTCATACTTTTCCAAATTTAAGAACTTATTCACATGTCATATGGTGAGAGCATCCACTGTCAATGACCCAATCATCCTTTGCTTCAACTTGGGCAGCCAAAGCTCTTTCTTCAACTTTATGATTAATAGATATAGAGGATATTGGTTCCTCTTCTTTGATGGCAATAAACACCCATTCATTTCTGGATTTGTTTCCTGCCTCTGATTCATCATCTGTTACTCCTTCATTATCATCTTCTTCATGAGCATAGTAACAATTCTTTTGAAACCTTGGTCTGTTAGGATTTGTTCTTGAAAATCTTTCCGGACATCTTGAGGAAAAATGACCAATTTTATTGCAGTTAAAACACTTAAAAGGTAATTTCCCTTCATACTTACTGGATCCTCTTGCTAGTCTTTTTGCAATAAGAGCTTCAAGATGAGTAGTTTCAGCTTCTTCTTCTTCCAAGTCTTTTCTTACTTTTTCATACCATGATAGGTTCCTTGAAGAGTTTTCTCCCAAATCAAACCTTTGTTTCCCTTTTACAGAGGCACTGGCTTTGAATGCAGATTCAATCTTTTGAGGGTCATCTCCAAACTCGGCCATTTCAAAAGCAGCTAACTTACCAACC
Source organism: Cunninghamia lanceolata (assembly GCA_027924645.1). NCBI lineage: Eukaryota > Viridiplantae > Streptophyta > Pinopsida > Cupressales > Cupressaceae > Cunninghamia > Cunninghamia lanceolata. The sequence continues at coordinate 14,611,893 of BSBN01001425.1, read as the reverse complement.
AATTGATCTCTTGTGACTGTTGTGTGAGCTCTGAATTCTTCAATTGCAAAAGCCTTGATTTTATAAGAAGCAGGAAGGGATCTGAGAACTTTACCAACGATCTCATCTTCACTCGGGGCTCCACCTGCATTTCTAATCCCACAAACCAGCTCATTCACTCTTGGCATAAAAGAGGTAATATTTTCATCATCTCTCATCTTCAATTTTTCAAATTTCCCTTTTAGACTCTGTAACCTTGCACATTTAACATACTGGTCTCCTTCATGCAAAAGTTCCAGTTTATTCCAATCTCAAAAGTAGTTGGTAGATCAATAACATTTGAGAGCTCTGAGTTAGATAATGCGCTTAGAAGAGCTTCTTTGGTCTGCAGATTATTTTCAGCATCTGTGATTTCATTTAGGGTTGTTGGACCACCCTGTGGAGGTACATAAGCTTTTGTAACCATGGACCAGTATGCAAATCCCATACACTGCAAGTGACATTTCATACGACCTTTCCAGAGAGCAAAATTAGTTCCATCAAACTTTGAACTATCCTTCTTGTAGGATGACATCCTGGATCTCCTCAAGCGTTAAGCTCCTTTCAGAGGGACTTAGCTCTAATACCAATTGTCAGATTTAGGGTAGACAACTGAGAGGGGGGTGAATCAGTTGTCCAAAACTTTCTTCTTCATCAAATACTTAACTCCACACAAGCATAATAGTAAATCAATCATGAAAGCATAATGCAACAAGTTAAGAGTAGATACACATTAACACATGTGACACCAAGATTTTGACATGGAAAACCTGGTTAAGGGAAAAACCATGAGGTGATTAACCCAAGAAAATATTCTCTGTTAGAAGAATAGAAAGAACAAAATGGCACATGCCAATTAGGGCTCACTGCCTGAGCACACTGCTCACAAGAGGCTCACTGCCTACAAGAGACACACTGTCTACAAAAGAATAAGTATTACATACTTAAACTAGTAAATAGCATCTTCACCATGCTTGAGTCAGTTCCATTTAAGCCCAAACCTTCTGCTCTGCCTTTCGCTCTTCTCCTCGCTACCACTCACTCATCTCCACAAGTCCACACTGAAATGACTTTGCAATCTCTTATTTATACATGACATCAACTTAGGAACAAACATCTAAGCTGGCAAACATCCACAAGAACATCCGCAAGATGTATAATTCATCTGGTCGGCCAGTCACAGAAAGAACACCATTATCCAGAAGTTATTCTTCATTTCTGGTATCCCAATTCTAATGCGGACCGTCAACATGAACTGAACATGATCCAAGGACCTCCACAAACTTGCCTGAAACACCAAGAACATCCACACTTCCTCTACTTATTGAAATCCTTCTCTCCTTCATCTGAAACCTCAAGAACATAGTCTGCCATTACTGTCACAAAGGAATAGATTCTTGCAGACCTTCAAACCATGAACCAATCGAGTTAACACACCACACAAACTTCCCCAATACTTCCTCAAATCCGCAGAACCGCAGAATGCATTTCCAGATCTCACCAGACCTATCTGTATCACTATGTCATCACTGAACATCTGTTGGAACTGGTTTCACTTGAACTACCATAACTTCTTCATATCTTCATGCGGACCTCTGAAATCTCTACTGCAACATCTTAAGACACATATCTACAAACCCTTTAATCCACATCCTTTGATCCTCATCCTATCTTTATCTTTTACCTTATGTCATTATTGTTCTTCACTGTTCCTGATTGAGACTAATTTTCTCAATATCCTCAACACACAACTCATCCAACCTTATCATTAATGTAACAGGAGTATGTTGACATCAATGACAACACCGGTTAGGCCCATACGTGCAACAATCCAACACTCAAGAGGTTATGCTTTAGACCCTTAACATAAAGAACATCATCAGTATTATGCATGCCATCAAAACTAATTGAGCCTCTTCCACATATCTTAGCAACTATATCATCACCAAATCTAACTAGTCCTTCATCATATTTTTCAAGTTTAACAAACTTACTTTTATCACTGGTCGTATGATTTGAGTATCCACTCTCAATAACCCAATTGTTCTTTTCCTGTCTGGTATGAAAAGTAGATATCAAAATACCTTCAGTATTAAGACCTACCTCCAGAGCCTTTTCCTTCACACATTTCTGAGAGTTAGTAGAAATAGTATCATCCTTTAAGGCTATGAACAAACATTCATTATCCTCATCATTTTCATAATTAGATTCATCATCATATATACTTGTATCTTCTGTAACATAGTTTCTTTTCTTAGGCATTCTACTTTTGCTTTCCCTATTCTTACTTCTCAAAATTCTTTCCAGAAATCTTGAAGCATAATGACCAATCTTACCACAATTGAAACACTTGAAAGGTAGCTTACCACTGTACTGACCAATACCCAATTTCATTTTTCTCACAAAGTTAGCTTCCACATCATCAAAATCCTCCTAATCTGATTCCAAAGACTTCTCATATTTTCTATCTTTGAAGGCAATCTCAGCCTTTACACTACTTGTACCAAATTCTCTCATTTCAAAAGCAGTTGAGGTGCCAAGCAACTGATATTTGGTAAACTGATTCAGATTTTGTAATTCTTTAATAGCTGAAACTTTATGAATGTAAGCCTTAGGAAGAGATCTAAGTACCTTCAATACCACTTCTTTTTTATCCATATTTCTACCAAGTCCTTTGATGCCATTGACAACTTCATCCACCTTCTATAAGTAGCTTGTAATTTTTTTATTTTTAGACATTCTCATGGTTTCAAACATGAGCTTTAAATTCTGTATTTTAGCTTGCTTGACCTTATCATCTCCTTCATGAATACTTTTTAACTTTTTCCAGATTTCATTAGCAGTTTTCAGATCCATAACTTTCACCAATTCAGAATTAGTAAGAACACTTAAAAGAGCATACCTTGCTTTACCATTGGTTTCAAAGGCCTTGATCTCATTTGTAGTACTTAGAGCATTTTCCAGAATTGTGTATTCAATCTCAACAGCCTTCCAGATCTCATATCCAAGAGAAATCAAATAAACTTCCATCCTTATTTTCTAGAATACATAATCTGTTCCATCAAACTAGGGAACCTCCTTCTTGTGCACCATCCCAGATCTGCCTTATGTAGTTAATCTCTCTTCCAAGGAACCTTGCTCTGATACCAATTGTTGAATGCACAAGACAACTAAGGGGAGGTGAATCAGTTGTAACTTAAAATTTCAAAACCCTCACACACATTTAGATCCGCATAGATTCAATTAACCCTTAGACTATTATGATGACTAAGCATGAAAGAAAATAATAGAAACTGAATCAAACCAACATCAAACACAAGAGAACACCAGATTTACATGGAAAACCCAAGAAGGTAAAAACCACGGTGAGGATTAGCTCACAATATAAAGTAGTATCAACACCGAATTACAAAAGGCTTACTACTAAGGCTCATTGCCAGAACAAAGAAGAAGATAGAGAATAATGTTACAAGGAGAAAACTATCTCAATGCAACAGGGAATTCCACCGCAACACCAACATCACTTCTATAGCATCACTAAAGAATTGTAGACACCTTCTGCTCATTGCATCCGGTGATCTAGCACATGAAAGCTTATGTTGCACCACACATTCAACCACATTATTACTCACATCACATCCATTAAGCACACACTTAATCATGATCCCTTGACATCCATTTATATTGTCTTCAACCTTGAGATAATTCTCAAAGGTCAAAAAATCACCCTAATGAAAGGAAGTAAGCTATGTGGGAATGCTTCCTACACTGATCTACTGAGGAAAGATTTATGAAAATTTAAATTTTACAGTTATAGGTTATTAGATGCACATTAATAGAAAGGTAATAACAACATCAAAAATACACAAGATATGCATGGGGAAAACCCTTTCAAGTAAAAACCCCCACACTGCAACAATGATTTTTCTAAAGAAGCCATCTCCTCTTCCATGGCCTCCTTCTAGTAACCTGCATCTTTCATACCCATAGCCTCTTTCATCTTGCATCATCCATTTGTAAAAACAACCTGCACACCCACATCATTCAACTTACTTACAGAAAGAAGGTTTCGTGCCAAACCAGGGATATGCAGAACACCATTGATTCCCTTCACTCGTCCATCAGAGAATCAAAGCAAGACTCTTCCATGGCCAACAATCTTCAAGTGAGAATCATCACCCAAGTACACATTTCCACCATCATATTCTTCATCCTTCAAAAACCAACCCCGATGCAAAGTCTTGTGAAAAGATACACCAGATTCAATAAGCCACACATCCTCAGATGCATGCATTGCCAAGGCAGAGACAAACACTTCTCCTCCATCCTGAGAGGACTTGTTAGAATCTGAATCATAATTCTTTTCTTTTTCTCCTCCTTGCACTCCTTATGGAAGTGACTAGGTTTGCCTCAGTTCCAACATAGGGCCTTGGACTTTCCAAGAGACTTAGATCTCCCATGGGATTTGGATCTTCATTTTTCTTCCTTCTTCTTATCCTTTTTCTTTCCCTTCTCTTTAGATATACCATGAATCGCAAGAGCCTCCTTAGCCGATTCGGAAGACTTTCTCCGCATCTCTTCAAACAACAATGAAGAAACCACTTCATCCATCTTGAAGGTGGTAGTGGTATTCCTAATGGCCATAACAAGGTGATCCCACAAATCTGGTAAGGAACATAGTAATGTCATACATCGATCCTCTTCCTCCATCTTCACACCAACAAAGGTCAACTGGACAATAAGCATATTAAATGTATTCAGGTGATCAACGACAAATCCTCCATATTCCATCCTTAGAGAATATAATTTCTTTCTTAGGAATAACTTGTTCATCAGGGATTTAGCCTAATAAACATCTCCAAGCTTCTTCCAAAGATCTTTTGCAGTCTTCTCTTCATGGATATTCAGGAGCACTTAATCAACCAAATAGAGTCTTATCAAACCCTTAGCCTTCTGATCCATTAGATCCCAATCTTCTTGTTGCATGCCCAATGGCATGGATCCAAATACTGCGAGCCATAAATATTTATCCACCAATAAGTCCTCCATCTTGAGTTTCCGTAACTCAAAGTTGTCTCCATTGAACTTCTCTATATCAAACCTCCCAGATGTGTTCACCATCTCTTTCTTGTAACAAAGATTTCAAAATCCTCTACACAAGCTCCCACTCAAACGAAGATCAGTTCAAAAAACCCCTACTCAACAACTAGAACCCAAGGTGATCAGGCTCTGATACCAATTGAAAGGAAGCAAGGTATGCGGAAATGCTTCCTACACTAATCTACTAAGGAAAGATTTATGCAAATTTTAACTTTTACAGTTATAGGTTATTAGATTCACATTAACAGAAAGGTACTAACAACATCAAAAATGTAAAACTCACAACACAATATATACGTGGGGAAAACCCTTTCAAGGACAAAACCCCACACTCCAAAGCCACCCAATATATGATTCAGGAATCAAGAAGATTACAATATACTTGCAGAGCAATCTTTCATAGGAGTATTAATCGACCATAGATCCAAAAGGTAATACAACATCTATAAGAATCTTACACATAACCTCCATCTCAAGCTCCTGATATATAGGAGATACAATACAGTAAACCATCAACAGTAATTACAAAACCATGAGCCAAAACCAGCCAAAAGTGGCACCTAAATGATCTCCAATCAAAGATTCCTTGTGATGTGCCAAACCACACACCAACATGTGTAACTCTCCTCTTTATAACTATTTTAAGTGTCCAACATGTTTTTACATTTCCCAAAAATAGGAGGTCCAACTTTCAGAGGCCATAACTTTGGATCTAGGTGTTCAATTGATGAACCATTTGATGCGTTGGAAGTCTCGTAAAGAGATCTATCACCCTGTAACCCACTTCGTCGATTATGACAATTTTTGGAGTGTTTAGGGACATCTAAATGCCTCAAAATTGAGTTTGAAACTTTGTCAACAATTTCACAAAACAAAAACTTTAATATCTCACGATCCAAATATGATCTTGAGTTGAAACTCACCTGAGATGTTTACTTAGTTGTTTCGTACCTTTTGGAAAAATTTTAGGTCAATCTGAGGTCAAATGTAAAGTTACTAAAAATGGTAAGTCCTGCAATTTTTAGCCCTTTTGGAAACTTTGAAAGTTCTAGATCATTCTCCAAGATAAAGGGTATTCAAAAAGACCAAATTGGGAAGAATAGTAATCTTTTGAAGTTGCAAGGTTGAGACACTTTTCCTAACACTTAACCCAGAAAATTTAAATTAGGTTAGGACCTAAACATTACCACGGTGGAAAGGAATGAAGGAAGACCACAACACATCTTAGCTCAAACCTAAATTCATCCAAGCACGCCACTTCATGCTTTCACAATCACCGAAGCACCTCCATAAATAGTGTAAACACCTAAGGTCAACCAAACCTGTGTTAACACAATGAATTTTTAAGTACATGCTTCCTCAAACCCAATAATAAATTGTAAACCACATGTAAGGCTTCAACAAAATCTAGAGTATTCCATGAACACCCTGAAACATCTTGAAATCCAACAAATTCCTTGGCAACAGCTTTCACTTGCCACACAACCTTATTCTGTTTATCTAGTATGCTTAATTGTCTCTGTCACACATTGTATCTCTAGAAATCAAATTCTGAAGCAACAAATCATGAACAACATCAACATAAGAAAGATATAAACCTTATAAGCATATTTCTAAAACCACAAGACCTGAAACCACTTTGCGGAGAAATGTGGAGCAAAGACATTTCTCCCAAACACCTCTGCAACACTAAAAAACACAGTTCACACACTAGTGAACACAACTTCCTCTGCACAACAAACTAGAACACCAAATTTGGAATATAACATCTTTTAACATCTCTGAACAACATATCCAAACCGCAAAGACAAATATTCAACATAGAGGAAATGTGGAGCAAAACTAGAACACTACTCTATAAGCCAAAATGCCACTTCAACACACTATTTCCTTTAATAATCAAATTTTCTCAAAAGCACTTGGAAACCAACTAATAGAGACATATTCTTAATATCTTCAGCGCCTCTTGAAAGAAACTAAATCACCCTTAGCAAAGAAACTCAACTAAATGGCTCATACCATTGCAACAACCTCATCTCTATTCAAGCAACCTCATCATCAGAGACAGTATCCACTCAACACTAACTACTCATATTCTTGCACCACCAACTACTCATACTCTTGCACCATTTCTTACTCACACAGTTGACACCAATGACAACACAATCTTGTTGACATCAATGACAACATCGACTGCACATACTTGCAACACCATTGATTCTTAACAAATGAACTATCCCAAAAAATATGTTTCATACTTTCATTAGAATGATAAAATGGACATTTGGGTGCTTGAATAATAAAACATTTTAGCCTGTTATCAATAGGAAGTTTGAAGTGCATGATTTTTGAAGTCAAAACCTGAGCATCCACATCCATTTTAGATTTCCAAATATTTGCACTTAGTTTAGACCAAAATTTCTTATTAAATCTACATTTCCATTTGAGATTCAATGGAAGGTTTAGGAATAAACAAGGAAATGTTGATTATATGTCTAGAATGGAAATTAATAATAAATTGTTGGAAAGGTTTTAGAAGAATTTTTAAAATAATGTAAATTATCTTAGAGTTTCAAGTTTGATTTCTCAATCTACTAATTGATTATAAAGAAAATTAAAATTAATATGAAATTCATCAATAAATTTTAAATAATTATAGCACTTTAAATCTTTTAATTGATCTTGAATCTAATTTTTTCTATCTTCACTAGAATCAACCCTTATAACTTTTTGTAAAATCCCAAATGTGGTAGCACAAGAATTAATATGAACATGTAATTCAAGTGACAAAAATATTTATGACACTAAATACCTCTTCATTTAAAGTGTTCTATCTTTCTATATCCTTCATTGAAAAAAGTACCAGAACAGATGTGTTATATGTATACTCAAGAGATGTTTAAATAGAAAAATAAATAACATATGATATTTTCAAGTATAATAATTACTAGATCTAAATTTCACTTCTAGAAGTAATGTAGCCATCTATAAAGGTGAAGAAGAAATGCGGGTTGAAAATTTTAGATTTCACTAAAGAACTAAGATGGGCATTTTATTTCAAAAATAGCAATAGAAATAAGCTATACAAAATGAGCAAAAGAGACAAATTTATCATAAACCACTTGCACATTTAAATCCAAGTTTTAGTGGCATAATATTGATACCATGTTAAAAATATATTATGCTATGATCAACTATTAAAACTATAGACACCCAAATTTGTCCATGTCTTGACCATTACCTAGTCGATACATTATTAGAGACCTCATGTAGCATTTGTCTAAATCCCACTCCTAATTCCACTTATGTAACTTTCCAATTAATTAAATAAATCCTATTTATTTAATTTATTTCCCATCCTAATCCCATTTATCTCACTAGCCAATTAATTAAATAAATCTCATTTATTTGATTAATTTCCCATTTATCCCACTAGTCAGTTAATTAAATAAATCCTATTTATTTAATTAATTTCCTACCTTTTCTCTAATTTAAATAAATAAAATATTTTTAAAAAATTATCCCTTTCACATGTCCCAACTAATTAGGTCCTCACCTCTCACCACATTCCAACACTTGTCCATCTCTCAATTGAATCATGTATGGTAGTACAACTTTCATTTAATATCCTTCACATGTCCAACTAATAGGTCAAACCTATTCTCCTTTGCACACTTGTCACATGACTACAAATCCTTAAGGAGTGGGAAAACCTATTCGATCCTATTCATCCACATCGTTCATTTGAACTTTCAATCTCAACCATCAATTCAAATCAGCCCTTTCCTATAAATCAACCCTCACTCAAGCCATTTGTATGCATTGAGCTTTTAAGTATCTTTATGTTGTTGAAATGCCATTAGAGCCTCTCATCATTCATCCTATGCTATTGTTATGCTGCTGAAATTGTGAGCACCCAACATTCCTCCCATATTCAACCTTCAAAATCATGCATTATTATGCAAGATTGAGAAGAGCAATGGAGATAAATCAAGTTTAGCATGGAGATTGGTTTGCATTTGCATTTGTTGTTTTTATTTTCATGTTCTCTTGTCCTTCATTGTGTTTGTTAGGGTTTCATTATTGTTGATTATGCTATTGCCCTAATTCATGCCCTAACTACATCTGGCACGCTCTGTGGGACTAACCCTCTCTTTTTACAGGTTTGTGTTTTTAAATTTATATTTTTAACATCATTTTTGTCAAGATTTGGTGGTCAAGTTTTCCAGGTGCTCTCCTAGGCCAAATCTGACCCCACCATCCTGTCCGGGAGACCTCATAGGCGAAAAATGACATATAACACTTGATATTTTGTTGCAGGAAAAAACATTATTTTTTTTAGTTTGGCCCCTGTTGCAGGGTTGTACCATACGGATCCGTACGAACCCATACAATCCATGCACATAGGCCCTATGTCAAATTTCTTGAATTTGCTCTTTGTTTACATTGCAAGATCTATGATATTATTGCATCGTTGGTTTTTCATTTGTATTTGTGGTTAAAATTCTCTCTCACAGGGTATATCTAGGGTTTTGTAGATTCAAAATTCATGTTATTTTATGTGGCAGGTTAAAGATTTTTTGTTGGATTGTAGGCTTAAGAGCCCTAGTCACCATCTTCAGTGACTTTGTCACCTTCACATTCTAACCAGCCTACCATTGGTAATCCTCTGCAGAGCATTTTACCCTACCACAAACCCTAAATACTTTGTGTCTCTGATGTCAACCAAGTCTTAGCCGCTACCAAAATTTCACCATCACCATTAAAAAAACCCTAAAATCCCATCCTAACCTCGACCTAAGCCTCTACTCACTACCTCCAAGGATCCATGTCACCTCCCAAATGCCACCGTTGGAATCCTGATCGCCACAATCCAACCTCCACTCATAAACTCGTGGTCGCCACCATTGTCTTTCCATCGACACTTCCCATAGAATTGTCGTTGCCCATTTCATGGTTGTTGCCGCCATCCGTAACTTCCCTTTAGACCACCAGCCATAACCTAAACTATCGCCCTTATGGCTCTCGGGCCCTAAGCCCCGAATGCCACAGGCATTCGGTCACTGTTGTGATCAAGGGGTAGGGTTTTTAGCCCTCTGCTCTCTTTTTTCTTTTTTTTTTATTTTAACTCCAGGTTAGCCCCTGGTCACATGGGTGACCAAGGGCCCTAAACTAAACTTCCAGCCTAAACTACTTGATTTAACTACCAAGAAACCTCTTGCATGTGACCACCTCGCCTAGACCACTAGCGGTTTTCCCTGATAGCCAGCTTGACCCCTCTTCCTCCTAGGGGCAGTTTTTTTCAAACTTGCATAACTTTTCCATACAACATCAAAATTTCACGAACAAGGAATCATTGGAAAGTTGATTCATTCAACTACGCAATGGTATAGATTTTATTAGGTGACTATGTTGTTTATCAGGCTTTTTTCTCAGTCAAAGTCAAACTTAATTTACAACTTCAAACACTTGTATCTTTTGCAAAATTAATCTGATTTTCGTGAAAGTTTTTTTAAAACTTCTTAGAATTTTGTCTAGTTTTTATCTATGCCATCTATTCTGTTATATTAGTTCATCTTGATTAGATTTTATCAAATTTCATCCTTTTCACATAATGGTTTTCTATGCAAGTTTACTTGTTTCTTCTTGGGATTTGTGGCTTGTAGGTGATCACACAAAGCTAGAACAATGTTTGCATCAACACATACAATAGATTGGAAAGTGATTTTATCAGGTACACTCCATTCATCTCTCATCACTTTTCATTCTAATCAATCAATCATGTTTTCAAAACACTTGAATTTGGGGCTTAAAAATGAATCATTGTCTTTAATCACACATTCAAATCGGGTCTAAAATTAACCATTTTCTTCCATCACACCTTTTGACTTGGGGTTAAGAGGAACAAGTGCTTGAATTATTTGGTGAATTTGAGTGAGATTAGTGATGTGTATGCTCTTGTCATGCGCTTTGTGTGATCTTGAGAATCAAAAACACCTCTCATCCATCCATTTTCACTCCACACATTTTAATTTCTAAGGGAAATTAACAAGTGTGAGTGTGAATCAAGTGTGCATGTGTATGCTCTCTCCTCGCACTGCAAGGTGATCTTGGAGATCAAAAACACCTCACTGGGTTTGCTTTTTTCATACCCTTCCTAGGAGGCATGCTTGGAGGCACACCACTCCAAGGGACGACCTTAACTCTAGCATTCAGGTAAAGTATAAATAGCAAGGTGTGAATTGAAAGACACCCTCTTTGAAAGTCAAAATCTTGTTAGTCTTAGCTAAGCCCCAAAGAACTTTATACCTTTGGGAAGTGAAGGTGAAGGGTGGGATACCCCTTTCTCCCAACTGTGTGGCATTATTTCCCTTTCATTTCATGGAATTGGGCCCCCCGTACCTTGAGTATATTGGGGACATCTTTAGTCAACTTGTGCAACCTAGAGTAAGACCTAATTGGCCATACCCGTTTGACTAATCTAGGTCTTGTTGATGTTTCTTCTTCAAGTGCTTGCTTAATAATCACATTCTTCAAATTTCAAATTCAAACTTGCTTATGTGTCTTGTGTGTGTGATTCATGAGTGTACATGTGTGATCATTTGTTTGCAAATTGCCAAATTAAGCTATAAACACAAACACATAAGCATTTCTTCCTAAACATTCTTTCCAATACATTCACTCTAAGACAAGTCATCCTAATCATATCCTAATCATCATCATCCTCTTTCTAATCCAATCAATTTCAGCCTAATCATGTCTTATCTATCCCAATCATTCCACATTGTCATCATAATCTTAGTCAAGCACTTGCCAAAAGGGTCTTAATCCTTAAAAACATGTGTGATACCCAACATTAGAAGACCTAATACCCCAATTCCAAGACTTCATTCACACACTTCCCCAAATTCCATAACCTCTAGACCAACAAACCATACAAAGGCTCCATGTCATCATCCAACAACTTCAAATTAGCCATTCACCTCAAATGCAACAACTCCTAGCACAAGCCCAACACTTCATAGCCACTTGTCAAATCTAACAAGAACATCATCCTCTATCCATTCACTATCAACCAATGTCATCTCAATCATATGTGTCATCCCCCTCCACTTCATACCAATCTAATCCATCCACATGTCAAATCAATTCCACATCAACTTATCCCACTTCATACCAATCTAATCCATCCACATTTCAAATCAATCCCACATCAACTTATCCCACTTCATACCAATCTAATCTATCCACCTATCATATCAATTCTACATCACCTTACCCCACTTTTTCCAATATCAACCAACATCCATATCAATCCATACCCCAAGATCTTCCACCTACATATCCCACCATTTCACCTAACCACCAAATTTATCAAATGCCTTCACAACAATAACATGTGATCCCAAGTCCACCTTGGCAACAAGATAAAATGCCCTCAACTTCATACCAACCCCAACATATTTTGTCTACATATCCCACAATTTCACCTTACCATGAAATTCATCCACAAGACTATCAATGGCCTTCACAACAAGAACATGTGAGCCTAAGTTACCCTATGTAGCAAGATCAAATATCCTTAAGTCCTCATGCTACCTTTGACAAGAGAGATACCAATCTAGATTATGTATCCTATGAGTACCCTCCATCACCATCCATTCAAATGCCAATTCGTGAGCCTACTAGTCCTATCTCGACACCACTATGTGATCCCGTTCCTAGTCCATTGATCCACCAGGCTTCTAATCCATCAATCCCTTCATTACCTTCATCACCATGTTACTCAAATTCTTCACCAAAAGATAATGCTGAGATGATTTTACAATGGATTCTTAAAACAAAACTCATTGAACTTCCTGAAATCAAACCATGTGAGCAAAGTGCATACAATGAATATGACTATTGTGCATACCATAGGATCAAATGCCATAATACAAATTATTGCCCCATATTTGTCCCAATCATCTACAAGATGTACAAACACGGAACAGGTAAGTATGCCAAATCATCCCAATCCCATGTGTCACCCCCATCTAGTCCAAGTCCTAATCCATCCAAACCTACTATCCCTCCATCCAATCAAACTCCTCATCCTAAGCCTGCAACACTATCTACCATTATTATCCATCCATTATATTTTACATCCACCCATACACTTATGAAGGATGTGATCCAATGGCTATTAGCAAGGAATCAACCATCCCCATGTCACCAAACACCTGTCCTTGAGCCTATCAAAGAACTTCCAAATGCCATGTCCAATCCTACAACCCCTTTATGTAGTCCACAACCCCTCAAGTCTATTGAAGAGTCCCCACCATGAGTCCAATTAAAGAGCCATTGTACCTTCATGTTGTTGACCATCAAGAGGTTATCAAGCCCATACAAGAGTCTCCCACTTCCACTTCCATTCAAGAAAGTCAAGAGCTATGTCAAGAGTCTAATCTAAATCATGTGGAAACATCAAGCCCTTATTCTAATCAAGATCAAATCCCTTCCATTCAGCCCATCCACAACATATACCTTTTCTATGATGACTATGATATTACCTATGAAGAACCTATCCATGAGCACTTTGATCTTATCCATAATCCTATACCTATCCACAAGCAAGGTATCCAAATTGCTCCAATCCATCCTCCATCTAGCCTTATCCATAATTCCACAACATCTGCTTCCCTTGATGAGACACTTGGCTCCCAAGCATACATAGAAGATCAAAACAATAACTAGATCCTAATGAACATAATCAAGATCCTAATGATCCTTCATCATCCACTATCAACCCCATTTCAAGTCCACCATCATGTCCCCTTGGTCTTACCACCTTTATTCATGAATGTTCTTTCTTAGGGGAGAAACAACCGCTATCTATCACTTCTTCCTCATCAAATAAGGAACTTGCATCTAGTTTCCAAAACACACATAGTCCCATTGTCCATCATATACTTCAAAAAATGACTTACCAAGGTAAAGGCTTAGGGCTTCATGAACAAGGTATTTTCAAGCCTATCCATGTCAAAGTCCCTAAATGCTTATATGGCCTTGGATATACACCCCAAGGAAAATAATCTCAAGATGTTGGTACTACCTCCATGCCTCCTCAATCCACCTCCTTCCATCCCAAACCCCATGCATCCTATCATATTCCTAAAACATATGTTTCCATTCCCCCTCCATTATCCTACAAATCCCAAAAGTATGTGACCATACACCTTCCACCATCCACTTTACCTCAACTACTTCCAACTCCTAATATCCTTCCATCCATAATCCAAATCCAAATCCACTATCCTTCCATCCATAATCCACTATTTTACCCTACCATAAGCCTCATAATCCACTATTCTTCCCTCCATAATCCACTATCATTCCCTTCATAATCCACTATCTACCTACTCCATCTTCCTCTCATGCAATCCCCTACGAACATCTATAAGCATAATGACACTTGACATGGTCCATGTGCGATGACATCCATCTCTAATGGGACTATCACCTTTGATGGAACTAGATGCTTGAGCCCCTTGTATTCATATATCCCTATCCCATCCAAATAATCCAAAAAGAGAGAGAGAGAGAGAGAGAGAAAAAAAAATAAAAAATCAAAATAGTAAAGAGAAATTCGTTCATCCAATGGTGAAAACCACCCTTGGTGGCACCTTGGATAAGTACCATGATGAAAACCTAGAAAACAGGCGTCATGTGTAGGTTGATCTTCTATGTCACTTACACTTGGCAGCACGTTGTCTCATCTAAACTATCTCTCCCATCATACCATTTCCATACCATCCTACCATCCTTATCCAATACACCCATATACCTATCCTATTGAGTACATCCATCCTCCCTTCCTCCTTTTGATCTTGATGAAGACATAGGGGCAAAATGTTGAAATATGCTTTTGATATCTCTTGGTATACCTCATCCCTTCCAAACAATGCCATCATCCTCTTGTCATAGGCTTTGTCATGAAAAATCCTAAGTACTATACCTAGAATGGGGCATGTTATTCCTATGCGACATAGTCTTTGGATATCACATCCTAGCTCCATTATGAGGAATACATCCATCAACTATAGCCTATCCTTGTATCTATCCATTTATCATGTTCTTTTTGTTCCATGGCCTATCCTCTTATCTACCCATCTATCATGAGTCTTCCATCCCATCCATCTATCATGAGCCTACCATCACATTTACTAATTGCCCATCCTTTTATCCATCCAATCCTATCTCCATCCTTCCATCTAGACTTGGTCTTCCCTTGCCATTGGTGTCTAGCATAAAGGCTATCAAAATGGTCATCCAATGCCATCCCAAAATATTCAAAAAATAAAAACATTCCAAAAATCCAAAAACAATCGAATATTCCCAAAAATCCAAACAAAAAAATCAAATATTCTCAAAAATCCAAAAAATAACAATCAAATATTCCCAAAAATCCAAACAAAAAAATCAAATATTCTCAAAAATCCAAAAAATAACAATCAAATATTCCCAAAAATCTAAAAAAAAATCAAATATTCCCAAAAATCCAAAAAAAAAAAATCAAATACATCAAAAATCTAAGCAATAAAATCAATCAAATCACATCAATCCAATTCATCAAACCACCTCACTCAACCCTTCAAATCAATTTCTTCATCATTCAATTCATCGAATCAATCCAAACAATTAATCCAATTCATCCAATCAAATCATCAATTCATCAATCCAATCACATCATCAATCAATTCATCACATCACTCAATCAAATCAAACCAATCCAATTCATCAAATCACTCAATTCAATCAAATCACTTCTTCCAATCAATCCAAATCATCAATCCATCATCATCAAAATCTCATCAAATCAAATCATTTATTCAAGTCCATCAATCAATCCAAATAATAATCGAAATGTAAGTCAATCATTAATCCATACCAATCAAGTCAAATTATCCAATCGCAATCAATGGTCTTGATCCTAATCTTGTCATAAACCAAATCAATCAATCAATCAATCAATCATCATCATCAATGGGCTATATCATTCCCACATCCTTGTGTTGATCTAAAGATATATCATTCCCCGCAATGACAACACTATTACTATCATCATCAATCAATCAATCAATCATTGGTTTACATCTTGACAAAGGCAATACCTTGTTTGTTTATGTATCATTTGTGCTTGCTTGCTTTCTTGTTTGCTTGCTTGCTTGTTTGTGTGTGTTATCATTTTATCTTACATTTGTATCAAATCCATATCATTTCCAGCTAATATTCATATCTTATGTATGTTGGAATAGCTTTTTACATTAACCTTTGCATCTAAGGTCATATCATACCTTTTGTGCATTAGGAATTTAATGCTCTAAGTTTACTTCCTCATACGTTAGACAAGGTTGTATTATGCTAGTGCACAAGACACATTATCACCTTGGTCCTTATACCTTGGTGCACAATGTCTAGTGCTATATCAAACATCATAGTTTCTCACCTTCATTGCAGCATAACGCATTATTCATTTCTTCTATCCATTCCCTTATCTTTCTTGACCAATCCCTTTCATTTTGAGAGCCTACCCATGTTTGTCCAACCCACCTATCCTCTTGAGGGGGCATCATCATCATCCTATCTTGACATCATCATCCATTTTCCTCTATCCATGCCTTAGCTTCTTTGAAATGATGTTACTCAGCATAAATCTCATCATCTCAAAGAGGGGAAAAATGTAGACACCCAAATCTGTCCATGTCTTAACCATTACCTAGTTGATACATTATTAGAGACATCATATAGCATTTTGTCCTAATTCCACTTATCCAACTTTCCAATAAATTAAATAAATCCTATTTATTTAATTAATTTCCCATCCTAATCTCATTTATCTCACTAGCCAATTAATTAAATAAATCTCATTTATTTGATTAATTCCCATTTATCCCACTAGCCAATTCCTACCTTTGCCAATGACAGCATGGTACGGTGGTTAAGTTGCTCGGTTGTAGTGGCGGCCACCAGAGTTCAAACCCTCACTGGGCCAACGAGCACACGGGTTTGAAGTGTTCCTTCTTGGGGATGAGGTCCCCTGTGTTGTGGCCTCACCGGTTCATCGCTCCAGGCAAAAGTGTTAGTGTGGAGCCGGAGGGCGTGTCATGCCAACGTCACTGGTCACGTTAAAAAGTTTACCAGGCGCATTATCTTTAAAAAAAAAAATTCCTTTTTTTAAATTATTTCTTTCACATGTCCCAACTAATTCAAATAAAATATTTGAATTAGGTCCTCACCTCTCACGACATTCCAACACTTGTCCATCTCTCAATTGAATCATGTGTGGTAGTGTTAGGACCTAAAATTTCCTACAATTTTTGGTGAAATTTTAGGTTCCCATGATGAAAATTTTAATTTCAGCACTCAAAAATACAATTGTAAGAGCTATACCAGGAGCCTACTGTGGAGGGTCATAATTCAAAACCTGTTCACTTTCATGCCAAACCACTTGGTAGGCATACTCATATGTCATATGTGAGTGTGTATATCTGATTTTAGCCTACCATGATCAGATTTGACTGGGTTTTCAAGCATCAAGTTGGAGGGTTTTGAAAAGGTTTGTTGTCTGCACAATATTAAATTTGCCCAGGAGGTCAACTTTGGAAGCCAATTTCTAGCAACTCGATGATTTTCATGGCAAACTAATTGGTGTTTCAAATTGTCCCTATGATAATGTACTTTCGTGCCAGTTTTCAAAACCCCAACATCTTATTTGATATTTTTTTGGGGTCAAAAGCAAATATAGTTTGTTCCTACATTACCAGAAAGTTACAAAGAGGTCGACTTTGGACTTTAATATTTCATCACAGAAGTGGGTGAAGAACCTTTTTTTCACGCATGCTCATTTGACTTAAATGAACCGATCCCCCCAAGTGGCAACCCCCCAAGAAGAGATTTGATATTTTTTTCAAAATGGTGACTTGGTGAGCCCTAATTAGTTTTCATAGGTGTAGTTTCAGAAAAGGTTGAGTGAGCTACTTCGGCATTGAATATTTTTCACATTGGAATGGGTCTTGCTAAAATGTTTATTACAATGAATTGTTGAATCAAATTTCTACACACCTATGCATTTTCATGACTCCAAGAGATGGTTTGACCAGTTTTCTAGGGCAATTCTGGAGACTACTTGGCCTGTTATGGTCACTATACAAATATGTCATAAAGCAAATTCTAGTGACAACCCACTTCATTTTTTCACTTTAGGAGTATACAAATGCAGTCTCGAATCAATTCAGAACAAAATTGTTTCAAAACAAAAATTGTTTTAGCCGGGCCCACAGGGGGCCCGACTTATGTCACACAAGTATTGTTGGTTGCTAGTTGCAAACAAGCCCAGAGCAATTGTTGAGAGAGAAGAAAGTTCTTAGAAAGAAATTTCATCATTTGAGGGAACTACTAGAGGAGTTGTGAAGATGGTTTACTATCAAAACTCCAAGAAGAGATAAAGGAGCCTACAAGCCTCTGCTTAGGAAGAACCAACAATGAAAAAGTTTGAGCTCATAGAAGGATTTGGGCCAATACCAAAGCATTTAAAATGAGTACAACAGTGGTGCACCTTTAAAAACCATCAATGCAAGTCATGGATTGAAAGCTTGGGTACTGATGCAATGAGGGTGTGGTTAGGGTGTAATTAACTCAATCATGTAGGTTTGGTTCACCAATTCCAAGTTTTTCATGCACTTGCTTTGAAAACAGGGCTAGAGCCTAGTAGCCCTGTCTAGAGGGTTTTTTCCACTTAAATTTCTTAATTTTAGTCCGCTCAGGAAACTAATAGGTGTTTAGGATACCCATTTCCAAGTTATTCAACATACCCCAAAATGATGTAGGGTTGTTACACTATGTAGAACTCAAAACTGAGAAACTCGGTCTACCAACTAGGCCTAATTAGGCCACCTTTATGAAGAAACTTATTTCACATTCACTCCTTAACCTCCCAAACCACTTGGGAACTCTTTTCTATATCACAAATGATCAAACTTGTTCAACCACACCCTCAGTAAATGATTTTAACCATCAAATTTATGACTGTCTCACTTTTTAGGCCTAATACATGGTCTTATTAGGCCACAACTTGGTCCAACTTGGTCAAAGATTTTCTCCTATAAAGAATTTAAATGGATAAGTTTATCCTAATGCATCCCATTCCACCAATTTTGAGGGATTTTGGATGGTGGAATGGGTCAAAACCACATTGTTTCACTTTTAGAAACCCTAGGTCAGGGTTTGGAACAGTTTTTAGAAAAAATGGATTTTATTCTTCCAAACAAAATGAAAATTCCTCAAACCAAGTGCAAATTGAAGGTCATTCACTCCTCTTCACAATGCAGGTGGTTTTAGGTCTTGACAGTATAGTATGAGGTCAGGGTACGGCCTGGAACAACAATTTATGCAGAAAAAAGTTTTGTGACAGTTTTCAGAAAATAGTGTGGTTCACCTTCAAAACTTAATGGAATTGGCTCTAACCAAAGGAAAATGGTAGGTGACTCACTCCCTTACCGATTCCAGGTGGTTTGGGTTCCTTATAGTACCGTACAGGCCCTGGGTATAGTCGAGAGCAGTCAGGTTGTCCAGAGAAAAGATAGTTTTGACAGATTTTAGTAAATTCGTTGGGTCTTCCTCAAAAATTGATGAAAAGACTTCAAACCACTTGAAATAAATGATTAATACCTTCCTCCATACCTCCCAATTGGTTTTATGCCTTGATGGTTCTGTACTAGAGAGTGGTATGGTTTGCACTATGTGAAAAAAATAGGGAATATGAAGAAAAACAGAATTTTGTATATAAGAAATTGTTCTTAGAATGCTATGCTGCCTTCCTTCAAATGTGTGAAGGCTTACTATACATGATTTGGTTTGTTTCCCAATGGTTGTAACTGATCTTTGCACCAAATGACCTTTGGGAACTAAGATTTGTTAAGAGATCTCAATATTTACAAAGTATTATAAGTATATTTTAACTTGATTTAATCAAGACTATCCTAATATAACTCTAAACTCCCAATTTTCTCCTTTTTTTGACATTATGACATGGATCTAAGACTAAATTACTTCCTAAAAATTCTTTGGACATTCATATTTGACTAAGTATTAAGCCAAGATTGGCTTGGGTGCTCCTGCACTAGGTACAAAAGGCACTATGGCATGGTGGCTTTGTCTATAATGCATGGTTAAATGTTGTCTTTGGCCAGGTTGGCCAACTTATTCTCTCAATACCATACTCATACTCTCAAGTGGGGTTTGGCCTTGGAATTTTTTCCACTTGCTATATGTAGGTATTGGTATTTGGACAATGCCAAGAGTACTGCAAAAGATAGAAACTATGTGCACAATTGGTCCTTCTAAAAGCACATGTGAGATGATTTGGAAGACTAGAAACCATGTTTGGATGTGATAAAGTATAATATCCTTGTTCTTTCATCTACATACATGGTCATTGGTGCAGTGTTGGTAGGGCCAGAGATTGTTGATGTTATTAATTTTGAAAGTAACAAACTTGGTTCCTTACTCTGGACATCCTGTCTCATGTGTTGTTGCACTGGAAGCTTTGAAGAAATATAAGGAAAGAAAAATTGTTGAATATGTACGTAGCATTTCACCTTTATCCCAAAGTGGCATGAGGGCATTGGTTGAGAGCCATATTATGTGAGAGATAAAAGACTTATCATGGGAATAGAATTTACAGATAATAAGTTGCCCAACAAAATCTTCCAGGCTAGAGTGGGATTTTCCTATATGAATGCAAGCTCAAATTTGAAAGATGCAGTACCCTCCTTGCATGTGCCAAAATGGGAGCTTGGAGAAGCATATGAAGATCCATCAAAAAATAAACGAAACTAGACTTTTGTCAGATGTTATAGTTGCCAATGCCCTGATTGACATGTATGCAAAATGTGGAAGCATACAAACTGCACTTGATGTTTGACAAAAACCCTCGAAGATTTGTCATCTCATGAAATTCAATGGTTGCAAGTCATGTTCCAAATGGGTTTGTTGAAGAGACATTGGAAAATCTCAAACAAACACAATTAATAGGTGTAATGCCAAATTTTACACCCTTTATCAACATCCTCCTCTGTCTGCGCCAAAGTTGGAGGCTATAGAACGTTTATTTCAGCATAAATCAAAATAAAATTGTTTAAAAGCTTTAGAAACTTTCAAACAAATGCAACTGGCTACTGTAAGTTCATTTTTCATAACCCTTGCTAGCATCTCTATGGGTTGCAAGTGACATTTACCAGCATACGCCTTGCCTGTGACAAAATTGGCAGCTTTCAAATAGAGTATAGACAACCATAAAAGCATAAAGTATAATGGAACTTTGTCAAATGTTTTATTTGCAACCACCCTGGTAAATCGGTATGCAAATTGTGGAAATAGAGACAAAGCACAGGAATTGTTCTACAGAATGCCTCAAAAGGTTACATCCTTATTTGATGCCATTGTTACAAGAAATGCACAAATTGGATTGTTGAAACCATTTTATAGACCCATGCCTGTACCATTCAATGGATTTTTTGGAACAAAGTATAAGCATTAGTCAAAATGTTATGGAAATAAACTTGTACGCAAAAGATGGAACAATAGACAAGGCAAATAAATTGTTTGATAAAATGCCTCAAAGAGAAACCCTAATGTAACTTTTATCGGGCGGACTATAGCATATCGGGAGAAGACATTTTGGAGTCCCTCCAATATCCCAAAAAGGGTAAATCATTTGCTTTAATAATTTATTAAGGTGAGATGTGGGTGTCGAAGGGACAAAATGATGGGTCCCTGTGATCCTCTAAATGACAGCAAAAAATAAATAAAATATCATTTCTATAAAATATGGTGATAGCACTTCCCCGCTAAAGAATACAATTAATTGGGATTATGGTGATTATTTTGAAGATATAAATTTCATTAATGGTAATGATCAATGAAACATTTTTCACATAAGGGGTTATAAGGTGGGAAATTATTTTACTTGAAGGACATAATGAATAACCAAATGAAGATTTTTTGAGAATATTCTTACTTGAAGTGAAATACTTTTCTAGAAGAATTAATCAAGTAGGTAATTATTTTACCTAAAGAATATTTTTTATGTGAAAGTGCATTTAATGGCCAATGAAACATTTTTGTCGAAGAGGTTAAGAAGGGGTAATTATTTTCACACAAATGAATATTTTTGCCGAATGAAGGTGAAAACACACACAAGTAAATATGAGCGTGAAGATTGCCAACAAAAGGAAAAATAATAATGATTATCATTAAAAATTAATCTTCACGGAGATGCAAAGATGAAGGGAAAGAATTAAATATTTTATTTTCGTCGAAGATAATTAATTAAATGAAGAGATGCACCAAACGGGTATGTGAAGGGTCATAACCCCAAAAAATACAAAGTATATATGAAGGATAAAAGTCAAAGAGAAAATCAATCATCAGAAATAGGAAAATCAATTAGTAGGAATTAGAGATTATACAGAATATACCAGAAAATGAAGGCTTCCGATGCACATTGTAAAAATTTTTGTAGCAATTTAACGGAGAAGAATATTATAATCTAGTATCCAATATTTTTGGTGTTCAATTATTTGTTGATATTTATTCACATATGTTATATGTGCTATCTCCAGAATGGTTTTCCTTTGTTATTTAAACTAATATATCAAGGATATAATTAATTTATTAGGGCATATTTGTTGCTTATGTGTGATCTGCCTGATTGGTTTCTATGAGAAGTTGATTTTCTAAGTGGTTTATGTTTATTGGTCTCTACCTAGAATTAAAACCCTTTAAATAAATCATCTTGGTTGGTTTCCTTCAGACTAGAATTAAAAGTCATTTCAATTTATCACAATAACCTGGGAAAATATCATTGGGATTTGTAAGAAGAACACAAATAACTAAAAACCTTGCATGTTTATACAAGGTATAAACATTTGAAAAGTGCCAAATAATTCAAGTTAAGATAGAAGGGAGGACACATTTATCATACACATCTTGATTCCATTGCCCAAAAAAGCACTGGTCATATTCAATAGAACACAATACTTCATTTAAACTTCATTCACATTTTCTAACTCCAAACATTAGTAATAGGATTAATTGTTAGTCTTGCATCTATTTCACATTTGTATGCCATTTAGAAATAGAATGCCATTGTCAAAAAACTTTAAACTTCATAATCTACTTAATTATTAGGGTACACCCACCTAGGTCTGGCAGAGCCTAAAGAGAAGGGGGTTTCAATCATATCAACCTTGTTTCGTTAGCCAAAAGCATTAAGAGATCTTGGCATCCTCTTAAGGTTTACAACCTACATTTTTGAGACCTAATAGAATTGGTGACTCCACTGGGGAGTAATTTAGAATCTTGGTTAAAGACCATCTCATTACAGAGTTAGTGAAGTTTTGAATTCGAACACAAATTGGTAACTCTGCTGGCAAGGACCCAAAAAGATAAAATTTATTCCTCTTTTGACAAGAGTTGGTGACTCTGGAAAGAACTTGATGAAGATTGCAAAAGATATCTCAAACATTTCTAGTCAGAAATAACGGTCAAAGGCTAAAGTATGTATAGAAATTCTTTGCCCTATACACATTATGATACAGTTGAGAATCTCGACAATAGAAGTGGTGCTCATTATACACAACAAAACATTTTTACACCGCAAGCCTCAAAACAAATAAATGCTTATCCAGTCCCTCTTGGCCAAAGATTAGTGAGCTACCAAAATCATGAATACAATCAATATGTCAGGCATTATCAATATCAAGCCCCTCATCAAAATAGTCAGCCATGTCAACCATACCCACAAAGAAAAATCTGTCCCAGACATTGATAAACCATTTAACTTCAATAATATCCAAGGCTACCCAAATTGTTATCCCATTGAGCTTAGAAATCATATCCCTAAATTTTAGGGAGAGGTACATAAATCGGCTCATAGGCATGTACAACTATTTTGTGAGTTTATTGAGGACTTTCAGATTTATCCAGAAGATGTCATTATGAAATGCTTTGCAAGACCATTGAGGGATAATGCAAGAGAATGGTGTAAAAGCTTACACATGCAAAGTATATCTTCATGGGAAGATTTCAAAAGGTTGTTCCTAAGTCAGTTTGATGACAATAATGAAAATTATACACTAACTTCAGGGCCTCAATTCATTCCGACAAGCAATGAAATAACATATGATATATCAGAAGGTGAGAGTAGAATTCAAAGTGTAAATACTCCTGTTGTCCTAGTCCACCCACCTCAATACCTAAATCAACAGTTTGAGGAGGAAGATGATGAATATTCACATACTCAAGAAAAGGGCCAAGACTCCGTCACAAAATTAGAATATTGCATTTCCCCTTTAGATGCATTTTTTGGCATAGGGAGGCACGAAGGAGAATCTGGACACTCTCTATTCAGTAGAATGATAGATATATGTTTTGGTTCCCTACCCAATAAGTCCATGATCATCGAGTAGTTCATGAGAGTATATGAGCCTAATTCAATTTACTAGCTTGAGTCAGTAAAACCAGTTACTTTTGACCAAATGGATGAAGTGATTAGTATCATAGATAAGAAAAGGCATGAGGATACTATCAATGTTGAATCTAATAGTGATATCATTGATGAATATGGAGAAAATGATCAAACAATGCAATCAATGGAGGAGACATGTGTAAGTAAAATTTTAGATTTAAAT
Organism: Cunninghamia lanceolata; assembly: GCA_027924645.1. NCBI lineage: Eukaryota > Viridiplantae > Streptophyta > Pinopsida > Cupressales > Cupressaceae > Cunninghamia > Cunninghamia lanceolata. The sequence continues at coordinate 14,587,042 of BSBN01001425.1, read as the reverse complement.
GAAGATAAAATTATGGAAGACCAATTCTACACCTTGGATTAGGATTGCAATATGGAATACATTGTTGAGAACACATTGCTTGAAGAGAGCATCAATGATGAAGCAAGTGAAGAAAAGGGCATGGTTAACAATGAACAAACAACACATCGATTAACAACTGAGGACCATGGTGACACAATTAGTGAAGAAGAAATATGCACACCTGAAAATAATTTTAATTTTTTTTAAACCCATTGTATGATCAAGTAACACAAGAAGATCAAAAGACATTCTACCAGGGTGTGCCAAAACATGATTTTCATGTGTTCTCAAATCCATGCTATGATGAAGATAAAACATTTTAAGATGATCAGGATGATGTATTAGCTTGTGAAAGAGATAATTATGTTGATGAAAGTGTCATATCTGATTTCAATGATCCTGAATATTATTGTGATGTTGGGAAAGATAAAGAGTACATTAGCAATGAGGTGAATGAAGAAGCATGTTCACTCACCGGTGAGAAAATTTCAAATTTATTGACCATTGAATATCAGAAATGTACACACAAGAATGATGCTGAAATTTCATGCCCAATATACATTTGCTTTGACAGTAAAGATACTTTGTGTCATAAGGATGATGAACTTCATGATGAGTGTGAGAGGGTATATTCATGGTTACATTCTGATAAGATAGAGATAGCTGGTGGTCATGGATTTTATTACAGCAGCATTCCAAAAATGCATACATTATTTGAATTTGAGGGTGTTGATGGTTCAAACATATTAAATCTACAAATAATGATTTTGGTGATAGGCTACGTATGGTGGTGAAGATGGTACTGATATTTTTGGATCTGATATTAGATGTCAAAGGCAACCTAATTTGTTATTCTTCCCAGTTTAGTTAGAGAGCCACCATTTGGTAAATAACCACAAATGTGATGAAATAAAATATCATGAAAAGTATGGGTATGGATTGTTTGAAGGTTGTAGCTTCTCTTTGTCACATGATGATGAAAAGTTTCAGATTGTGCCTAATTATGGATTACAGAATGGTGAAAATGCTAAAGGAAATTTAGGCAATGTTGGGGGTAGTGTTATCTCAAAAGTTTCCAATGGTAATGGATATAGTAGTACAAATTGCATGAGTATTTTCAAGAGAAATCTGATAAAATCGTATCAAAACAAGGTATATGATAGAGGTAAGTGCAGCCCTTTCTTTTGGGTGGCCTTGGGCCATCATTTATGGTTTGAATTTCAAACCATAACAAACTAGGGGCAGAAGTAACATTTAGACTCTATTGCCAAATAAGGCACTTGGTATGCTCCACCAGAGATTTGGGATCTTGCTATGCCTACAAGGGGCATACGTCCCCAAGCAAGAGCCATTTTTAGGAACTAAATTTTCCTACAATTTTTGGCAAAATTTTAGGTTCCCATGATGAAATTTTTAATTTCAGCACTCAGAAATACAGTTGTAAGAGTTGTCCCAAAAACCTACTTTGGAGGGTCATAATTCAGATCCTGTTCACTTTCATGCCAAACCACTTGGTAGGCATCTCATCTATCATATGTGAGTGTGCATATCCAATTTCAGCCTACCATGACCAAATTTGACTGGGTTTTCAAGCATCAAGTTGGAGGGTTTTGAAAAGGTTTGATGTCTGCACAATATTAAATCTGCCCAGGAGGTCAACTTTAGAAGCCAATATCTAGCAACTGGACAATTTTCATGGCAAACTAATTGGTGTTTCAGATTTTCCCTATGCTAATGTACTTTCATGCCAATTTTGAAAACCCCCACATCTCAGTTGATATTTTTTTGAGGTCAAAAGCAAATGTAGTTTGTTCCTATATTTCTAGAAAGTTGCAGAGAGGTCGACTTTGGACTTTAATATTTCATGACAGAAGTGGATTGGTGAAGAACCCTTTTGCACACATGCTCATTTGACCTAAATGAACTGATCCCCCAAGTGGTAGCCCCCCAGGAAGAGATTTGATATTTTTTCAAAATGGTGACTTGGTGAACCCTAATTAGTTTTCACATGTGCAGTTTTAGAAAATGCTAAGTGAGCTACTTCGACATTGAATATTTTTCACATCGGAATGGGTCTTGCTAAAATGTTTATTTCAATGAATTGTTGAATCAAATTTCTACGTGCCTATACATTTTCATGACTCTAGGAGATGGTTTGACCAGTTTTCTAGGGCAATTCTGGAGACTACTTGGCCTATTATGGTCATTATACAAATATGTCAGAAAGCAAACTCTAGTGACAACCCACTTCATTTTTTCACTTCAAGAGTATACAAATGTAGCCTCAGATCAATTCAGAACAAAACTTGTTTTGAAACGAAAAAAAATTAGTTGGACCCACAAGGGGACCTGACTTGTGTCACACAAGTACTGTTGGTTGCTAGTTGCAAACAAGCCCAGAGCAGTTGTTGAGAGAGAAGAAAGTTCTTGGGAAGGAAGTTCATCATTTGAGGGAACTAATAGAGGAGTTGTGAAGATGGTTTTCTATCAAAACTCCAAGAAGAGATAAAGGAGCCTACAAGCCTCTGCTAAGGAAGAACCAACAATGAAAAAGTTTGAGCTCATAGAAGGACTTGGGCCAATACCAAAGCATTTAAAAATGAGTACAATAGTGGTGTGCCTTTAAAAACCATCAATGCAAGTCATGGATTGAAAGCTTGGGTACAAAAGGCACTATGACATGGTGGCTCTGTCTATAATGCATGGTTCAATGTTGTCTTTGGCTAGGTTGGCCAACTTATTCTCTCAATACCATACTCATACTCTCAAGTGGGGTTTGGCCTTGGAAATTTTTTCCAATTGCTATATGTAGGTATTAGTATTTGGACAATGCCAAGAGTACTGCAAAAGATAGAAACTGTATGCACAATTGGTCCTTCTAAAAGCACACATGAGATGATTTGGAAGGCTAGAAACCATGTTTGGATGTGATAAAGTATAATATCCTTGTTCTTTCATCTACATACATGCCCATTGGTGCAGTGTTGGTAGGCCCAAAGATTGTTGATGTTATTAATTTTGAAAGTAACAAACTTGGTTCCTTTTCACATGGCTTCACTTACTCTAGACATCCTATCTCATGTGTTGTTGCACTGGCAGCTTTGAAGAAATGTAAGGAAAGAAACATTGTTGAATATGTACAAGTATTTCACCTTTATTCTAAAGTGGCTTGAGGGCATTGGCTGAGAGCCCTATTATGGGAGAGATACAGGACTTATCATGGGAATAGAATTTACAGATAATAAGTCACCCAATAAAATCTTTTAGGCTGGAGTGGGATTTTTCTATATGAATGCAAGCTCAAATTTGAAAGATATAGTATCCTCCTTGCGTGTGCCAAAATGGGAGCTTGGAGCAGCATATGAAGATCCATCAAAAAATAAAGTAAACGGACTTTTTTCAGAAGTTATATTTGCCAATGTCCTGATCGACATGTATGCAAAATGTGGAAGCATACAAACTGCACATGAATTGTTTGACAAAAACCCTCGAAGAGTTGTCATCTCATGAAATGTAATAGTTGCAAGTCGTGTTCCAAATGGGTTTTTTGAAGAGACATTGGAAAATCTCAAACAAACACAATTAATAGGTGTAATGCCAAATTCCATGCCCTTTATCAACATCCTCCTCTACCTGCACAAAATTTGGAGGTTATACAATGTTTATTTCAGCATAAATCAAAATAAAATTATTTAAAAGCTTTAGAAACTTTCAAAAAAATGCAGCTAGCTACTCTAAGTTCAATTATCATAACCCTTGCCAGCATTTCTATGTACTGCAAGTGACATTAACCAGCATACACCTTGCCTGTGACAAAATTGGCAGCTTTCAAACAGAGTATAGACAACCATAAAAGCATAAAGTATAATGGAACTTTGTCAAATGTTGTATTTGCAACCACCCTGGTAAATTGGTATGCAAATTGTTGAAACAAAGACAAAGCATAGGAATTGTTCTCCAAAATAACTCAAAAGGTTGCAGCCTTATTTGACGCCATTGTTACAGGAAATTCACAAATTGGTTTGTTGAAACTATTTTATAGACCCATGTCTATACCGTCGAGTGGATGTTTTGGAACAGAGTATAAACATCAGTCAAAATGTTATTGAGGCAGAGGGTACTCCCCTCTGACAGAAAAATACGCACAAAATCACTGACAACACAATTCAAAAATTACAAATACAAAATTTTTGTTTCATTTTATTGAAATAAGAAAGCTTCAACAAACAATTCTCCATTACAAAGACATACAATGGCCTTCATGGCCTCTCATCTTTCTCATCTACATAATATCTTCCCCTCTCCACAAACTTCTCTTGGGCATACACAGTCCCAAGTCACTAGCCCTTCTCTCAGACTGAGATTTGTCTTCCTCTCTTTGTTTCTTCCCAGTGATTAGCTCTTTCCCTAAATGTGCCCTTTCTCTCTCCCGCCATTTGCACCTCCTCAATCCATCTCCCTATATAGCTTTTATATGCATTGGAGTGGCATTTTCACCTTCTTCGTTGATCTCTTCTGCTCCCTCCTCCATAAACTTTCCCTAACACTTCTAGAGGCCCTTCATTTCTCCTTCCCCACCAAACAAAATGGTTTGGTTCAACTTCCACAATGGCTCGGATAGTTATAAATGACATTTCATTCAATTTCCTAAATGCCAAAGAGACAATATCCAAACTCTCCTCAAACAACATACACCATTCAACCAATATTTTCTATCCACTTTTCAGCTATCACCATGTTGAGGGGACTACAAAACCTAACAATCAGAAATGGTGAGGTCTCGCCAAAGTAACCAAGTGATTCCTACCATTGTACACTCGACATCCAAGATCAAGTATATCTCTATATTGGGAGGACAACATAACTACTTCCACATAAACAAAAGGGTCTCACCGATGAAGCATTTAACCACCACTGTGGTCCCCACTGCCATGTCATTTCCACTTACACAAAATACCAATTCCTGCAAGGAATTACCTGGGTCCTACCATGAACACCGTGGGTAGGCATGTGGTGCACACAATAGTCCATCGGCTCATTGAAGAGACTTAAACCAAGGTCCCTTTGACATCCTTTATTCCTTTTGACAGGAGTCCTTCACACAGAGTTGACAACTCCATCGAACCATCGAGGAGACTCAAGACAGAGTCCTGCTAAAGATGCTAGATCACACCAATGGAGGTCCAATGCCTTGTATTGGGCTGTCGAGGAGACTGACGAAACTATCCCACTGAAATGAGACTATCACTCTAACAAAGGAGTTAACATCAACCCATAGAGAGCTTATCAGATTGTTGAACAGACTCAACATTTTGTCCTGCTGACATGAGCCTGTCAACTCGATGCCTTCTAAGCCAACAATTTTGAGAGCTTATGCATAAAACAATACTAAAATATTTTCTCATTGAATGTCTTTGCCATTTCTACTGACAAGAGAAACTGACAAAAACTGAAACCAAACCAAAATTAAAATAAAATGTTTTTGGGCAATGCAAGATTGCCCATTCGCCTGAGATGCTCCTGCATCAGTTATGGAAATAAACTTGTACGCAAAAGATGGAATAGTAGAAAAGGCAAATAAATTGTTTGATAAAATACCTCAAAGAGAAACCCTAATGTAACTTTTATCGGGTGGACTATAGCATATCGGGAGAAGACATTTTGGAATCCCTCTGATATCCTAAAAAGGGTAAATCATTTGTTTTAAGAATTTATTAGGGTGAGATGTGGGTGTCAAAAGGACAGAATGATGGGTCCCTTCGATCCTCTGAATGACAGCAATAAATAAATAAAATATCATTTGCATAAAAATATGGTGATGGCACTTCCCCACTAAAGAATACAATTAATTAGGATTATGGTGATTATTTTGAAGATATAAATTTCATTAATGGTAATGATCAATGAAACATTTTTCACCAAAGGGATTATAAGGTGGGAAATTATTTTACCTGAAGGACATAAAGAATAACCAAATGAAGATTTTTTGAGAATATTTTTACTCGAAGTGAAATACTTTTCTGGAAGAATTAATAGAGTAGGTAATTATTTTACCTAAAGAATATTTTTTTATGTGAAACTGCATTTAATGGCCAGTGAAACATTTTCGTCGAAGAGGTTAAGAAAGGGTAATTATTTTCACACAAATGAATATTTTTACTGAATGAAGGTGAAAACGCACACAAGTAAATATGAGCATGAAGATTGCCAACAAAAGGAAAAATAATAATGATTATCATTAAAAATTAATCTTCATGGAGATGCAAAGACGAAGGGAAAAAAATAAATATTTTATTTTCGCCGGAGATAATTAATTAAATGAAGAGATGCACCAAACGGGTATGTGAAGGGTCATAACCCCAAAAAATATAAAGTATATATGAAGGATAAAAGTCAAAGAAAAAATCAATCGGTAGGAATTAGAGATTATACAAAATATACTAGAAAATGAAGGCTTCCGATACACATTGCAAATTTTTTTGAAGCAATTTAACGGAGAAGAATATTATAATCTCGTGTCCAATATTTTTGGTGTTCAATTATTTTTTGATATTTATTCACATATGTTATCTATGTTGTCTCCAAAATGGTTTTTCTTTGTTATTTAAACTAATATATAAAGGATATACTTAATTTATCAGGGTACATTTGATGCTTCTGTGTGATCTGCATGATTGGTTTCTGTGAGATGTTGATTTAAGTCCTTCTAAGTGGTTTATGTTTATTGGTCTCTGCCCAGAGTTAAAACCCTTTAAATAAATCATCTTGGTCGGTTTCCTTCACACCAAAATTAAAAGTCCTTTCAATTGATCACATTAACCTGGGAAAATATCATTGGGATTTGTAAGAAGAGCACAAATAACCGACAACCTTCCACATTTATACAAGGTATAAACATTTGAAAAGTGCCAAATAATTTGAGTTAAGCCAGAAGGGAGGACACATTTATCATACACATCTTGAATCCATTGCTCAAAAAAGCACTGGTCATATTCAATAGAAAAGAATACTTCATTTAAACTTTATTCACATTTTCTAACTTCAAACATTAGTAATAGGATTAATTATTAACCTTGCATCTATTTCACATTTGTATGTCATTTAGAAATAGAATACCATTGTCAAAATATTTTAAAGTTCATAATCTACTTAATTATTAGGGTACACCCACCCGCCTAGGTCTGGAAGAGCCTACAGAGAAGGGGGTTTCAATCATATCAACCCTATTTCATTAATTGAAAGCATTAAGAGAGCTTGGCATCCTCTTAAGGTTTACAACTTGTGTTTTTGAGACCTAATAGGTAGTACAACTTTCATTTAATATCCTTCACATGTCCAACTAATAGGTCGACCCTATTCTCCTTCGCACACTTGTCACATGACTAGAACTCCTTAAGGCGTGGGAAAACCTATCCGATCCTAGCCGTCCACATTGTTCATTTGAACTTTCAATCTCAACCATCAATTCAAATCAACCCTTTCCTATAAATCAACCCTCACCCAAGCCATTTGTAGTATCCTTATGTTGTCAAAATGCCATTAGAGCCTCTCATAATTCATCCTATGCTATTGTTATGCTGCTGAAATTGTGAGCACCCTACATTCCTCCAACATTCAACCTTCAAAATCATGCATTCTTATGCAAGATTGAGAAGAGAAATGGAGATAAATCAAGTTTAGTATGGAGATCGGTTTGCATTTGCATTTGTTGTTTTCATTTTCATGTTATCTTGTCCTTCATTGTGCTTGTTAGGGTTTTATTATTGTTGTTTATGCTATTGCCCTAATTTTTTCCCTAACTACAAAAACATTCAAATATAAGAAAAAAAATTAACAACATTAATATAAAATCATATCATAATAAAGTATAACTGCACATGCATTAATGAATATGACAACTAGGAATATTTTTAATAATTATAAGCTCTCCACTACCTACCCCTGAAAAGAGAGAGAGAGAGAGAGTTTCAACATAACAAGATAACTAAGTACTACCATAAAGAAAATTGATGAAAAACCTCTACGTTCTATAGGTGAAAGGGGATTTATGCTTGTGACTCCAAGCCCCTATATTTTCTACCTTCAAAATTATTGTGTGTCTATATGTCCTATTGTTGATAAAAAAAGAAATGTGCAACATACACCTATACAAAGAATGAATATAGTGGCATCTTAGAAGAGAATTACACTCCAATATTCCTTGTAAGAAATGTAGTGACACCTAACAAAGGTGTTACAATCCAAAGATGATGCAAGAGAATCTAGGTGCAGGCATGATCCACATCAACCAAAAACATTTTTTAGGTTTCATTTTCCATTTTGTTGCATTAGTTGTTTTGGTGAGAATTTCAATTTCAATCTAGCAGAGCTTGAGCAATTGGATGAAAATCTAGAGGAATTCAACATATATACTTCATGCATTTCTTTTTTATCAAAGGAGCTCCTCAAGCATTGAGACATTTACCTAGTTTTTGAGCCTTGTCAAGAGTTGAAGGATGTTTGGGGTAAGTGGGAAGAAATTTAATTTGTGAATAGGCGAAGTATGAAGTTCATGAACTTCTTTCATTACTGACAGCACTATTTGAGATTTTCCTTTTCAGTGAATTCTCCATAGATTTGTATTTGTCTCTCACCCAAATTATTATGCTTTAAGTTCGTGCACAAAGTGTTATGCCAAGAGTGATCTTTGTAATGATGCATCGAGGAACTTCTAAGTTCTTGTGTTAGCTACCGTTGCACCAAAAGATTGACCTATTAATGCTTGATACAACCACTTGACTTAACAAGCACGGGAGGTGGTTAAGCCCTTGTCACAAACCACCACAGCGCTGCGCTAAACAAGGAGACCAAGGGCCACACATTACAACAATCCCCCTCCCAGCGCAAGTATGGAGTTTGAACCTATGACCTTAGCTCTGATACCAATTGTTAGCTTCTGTTGCACCAAAAGATCGACCTATTAATGCCCGATACAACCACTTGACTTAACAAGCACGGGAGGCGGTTAAGCCCTTGTCGCAAACCACCGCAGCGCTGCACTGAACAAGGAGACCAAGGGCCACACCTTGCAACATCTTGAACTCATAGGAATGCTGATGAAGAATCCTTTGGATCATTTCTAAACCAAATCACCAATGAAGGAGCCATAAGTTCAAACACATATTGGCTTTCCAAAATGTGAAAGTTTATCGAACCATTTTCTCGGTGAAAGTTTCATAATGGAAGGTTCAAAAGTTCATGTTGGGGTCGAATGGCCAAAATACATGTTTGAAGGTTTATATTCATGTTGATACTTCAATGAAGATTGTAGTGATTGTAAATACATTTGGATTTATTGAAGTGTGAGAGTTCATGGAATTGATTTCTCACCAAAATTTGTTATAGAGGAGTCATTCTATAGATCCACAAAGGGATGAAATCATTGATAAAGAAGTTCAAGGTTCATAAGATTGTAAATTCGCTGAAACAAAAGTATGAATGCATAGTTAATAGTTCCAATCAAGGCCAAATCATTGATAAGGCATTACACAAGTACATGAGAAATTCATTTTGTCCAAAGGCTTGAAGCAAAGATTAAAAGTTCCATTATATTTTGATGTACCAAAACAAGAGTTGGAAGGTGTATGCAAGTGCTCATATGTATTATTAAAATCCATCTCAATCATTTCCAAACTCATCAACTTTGTTAGTTCTTAAATTATGAAGTTTGCTGATGAAGAAATTCAAGGTTATTAAATTCATGCAAGAGCCAATTCGCCAAAATATATAATGAAGAAATGTGATGCCCACCCTTGTGCGACAAATTTAGTTGCACTACTAGGCCTAATTGTATTGATATACCCCGACTTAAGATATGGTATATGGTATTGTGACCCTATTCTTTAGACGATATGGTATTGTTGTGGATATAATTATAAGGTAGTTATGTATGATCTAATTATGTGTAGGAGATGTATGCCTTAGTTTGGATTGATTGTTTATCACTCGATTGTGCTTGAAAATGATCCTTAGTGAATTTCTATGAGGCCACCTTGGTTAGACTCCTTGATTTGACTTGATAGACCTATTATCTTTGTATTTCTATGATTGACATTGGATGTTATTGTAGGTTGTTGATCCCATCCATTTGAGTTTTGATGGCAATATTTTGCGATTGGAGTAGATAGATGTGTTCTTATATTACTAATGATGTATCTATACATGCTTAGGTTATATTTTGCTTTTCTATGATAATGAATATCTTGAATTACATAATGCAATTGAATTTAAAGAATGGGCTATATTGAGTAAATGAATTAGTATATTGAATTATGATTTGCATGATCAAGACTATGTTGATTTGAAAGAAAATTGATTTGAAAATATAGTAAATTATACCGTGTCTTATGGAATTGACCTAATTAAAATATATGTACTTGTACGACTTCGTGTGTGTGTAATTCGAGTTGCTTCAGCTATGATATACATTGGACTATTGATGTGTGTGTAAGTGTGCAGGTTAATTCCATGGCCAATAGAAATCAGAGGTCTCACAAGTAACCCCAGTTAATAATCCTCGTGATGCCTACCTAGTCCCTAAGGTAGACTAAGGTTATATGTTTTTTGAGAATGAATGTTTTTTTTAGGCAAGTACCATCTTGGGGATGGCTCCCTTTCTATATAATAAAAAGCAAAAATTTATTTAATGGCTACTGCCCTAACAGGTCTGCCATGATTACATATCTATATTGAGGCTATATATGCCTTTGCTTCTATATAATATGGTTGTGATCAACCCCTCTTTACATCAGTTCATGCATAATCATCATTATTCCCTCCGTAGTCTCTAGCAGCCTTCCCACTTGCCCCTTCATGAATTCCTCCTCATTCTCCTAAACCAGTCTGCAGATGTTTTCCAGATTCCTCTTCTCTATCCCCTCTTTGAAGGCTGCAAGTATATTACCAGCCTTCCTCGAGCCAGTCTTCCTTGTGTACACTGCCTTTAGAGTCTCCTCTACCAGGTTGGGGCCTACAAACTCTATTTCTTCCATAAACATTGAGTGGTTTGTCTGCGAAACTATTCGGGCTCCCCATGCAACACTGTAGAATGAGCTTCCCATGACCAAAGCAATATTTGAAAGAATAGTTGGTATGCTCGGTCTTTGTGCACATGGCTCCCACTCCAGGAGCCTCCACCGATCACTTGTAGGATGGCTTCTCATGCAACTTCCTCTCCTAGTCAGAAAAGGCACCCCACCTGCTATTCATTCCCTTCCTCCAGGCAGCTACACTCTATCCCAAAGATCTTCAACATTTCTCAAAGCTGGTGTAGATCCCAAATCTTCTTCTTTAAATGGACATCTTTATGTGTATCCCTATAGTAGCCAACATCCACTCATGAACCCATACTACCTTACAGATCTTGGATAAATTTTTCCATATCTTGCATATTGCCCTCTGAGAACTTCTTTCTTTAGCAGCCAGTACTCCTTATTATCATTGGCTGCCATCAGATACTCCTTTCTAAAGATCTCCTTTAGGTTGTATGCCTTCTTGGTCTGCACGCAATACTACCTCCAACCCATCCCAGATTGCAGCATCCAAACTTCTTTTGTCCCTCCCATCACTCGTGACTCCTTTATTCGCGAGACAATTAGCAGTTGTATTTGCCTCTCTGAAAATGTAGCTGATGGAGAAATCTAAATCCTATAGCATTTCTAGAACTCTCCTTATCCCCTTGTCCAATAGCCAGTTCTCCATTCATTTTCTTTTAATAGCATTTATTAAAATTAGGGAGTCCCCTTCTGTGTCTACTTTAATCCATCCTTTGTCCTTGCACTCTGATACTCCTCGAGCAAGTGCTTCTAATTTGGCATGTTGTTAGTAGCTATACCCAAAGGGCCCAAGGCTGCCCATAGGAGTTTACCTTCCTCATTTCTGATTAAGTAGTCGTATCCTACCTACCCCAGATTTCCTTTGGACGCCCCATTGAAGTTGAGTTTGAGTCTTCCACTCAGAGGGGCCAACCATTTGGTTTGTTCCCTCCTCTTCTTCCCTTTGCCCATCCCGCTTGGAATCTTCAACCCTAGCCAAATCTTCATAATGTCATTGTCCCGTGAAGTGAATTTGCTTCCTCCTCTATTAACAACTTTAGCATTTAGAGTCTCTATTGATCCATTTTCTATATTCCTTATCACTTTCTCAACACTGTTGTCTTTCTCCTCAAAGATTCTTTGGTTCCTCTCCCTCCAGATATGCCATATGATCATGGATGGAAGTGATATCCATATTCCTTCCCAAAAACCCTTCTTGTGTAGCATCGGCCAACTCTTCAGAAATTCTACTACAGAGTCATTCTTTGCTCCTTTCCACCCTAATTGGTTCAAAAAGTGATTCCAGCAATCCTCTACCATTTGACAGTTTAGCAACAAATGATTTAAGTTCTCCTCATGCTATTTGCATAATATGCATCTGCTTGGGCAATTTATGCCTAATCACTGCAACTTCTCACCTGTCAGTATGCTCTCGTGAAGGACTATCCACATGAATGCACCCGCTTTGGGTAGCACTTGTTTATCCCAGCACATTTTTTTTGGCCAGCATTCAGTTGAAATTCTACTTCTTTCCAGTTTCATGATGTGGTATCCTATCTTTACTGAATACTAGCCAGACATCACCCCACACCACTGTATTTCATCTGGCTCATTATTAATGCAGACTTTCCTTTCTCTTAGAACTTCTCTAAATTTCTTTTTGACTTCTTCACCTACATTGAACTCCACGTCTACCCATTTTACTTTCCCTTGTGCATTACATTTTGAGATGTAGTCTGCCACCTCTTCCCCCTTGGATTGGATCATTTATACTTTCAATTCATGTAGCTATTGAATGTTCTCTAGCAGTTCCAGTCCTTCCCAAGATCCAAAAGTTTTCTTTTTTCCCATCTTTTATTCTCCACGTCAAGTGATCTAGGATCAACGCTCTGCATTGTTTCATGAACTTCCAAACCACCGATCCTCCCCCAGGATTGGCTATAGTTAAGATTATGTTTGGATCCCAATCATCCAAATACTTATTCTGCATTATTCTACACCACAGCCTTTGGGGTTGTTTGACCATTTTCCATACCAACTTTGCCCCCAATGCTTCATTTTGGAGCTTTAGCTCCCTCATTCCCATGCCTCCTCTTTCCTGTGGACAAGTGGCTTTGTTCCAGCTTATTAAAGGAATCCTCTTGACCTCCTTAGACCCATCCCACAGAAACCTTTTTCCAATCCCCTTCCAGCTATGCCTTGGCTTTGTTTGGAACTGGTAAACAAGACACCAAATGTATAGGGACTGCCCCCAACACTACTTTCAGCATGGTGATCCTCCCAGCTAGGGTCAACCACCTCCCCTTCTAGGCTTCCACTTTGTTTTTGGAATGAGATATCACTTCTTCCCACATGTTTGATTTAACTGCCTCGTTGAACAAGGGAGCTCCTAAGTACATGGTCAATAGAGTGTCCACCTGACATCCCAAAATGGCTGCAATCTGTAATTGCCATCTTTTTGAGATGTTAAAGAAATGCATTCTTGATTTCTCCTTATTTATTATATGTCCTAATAGCTTTCTATAGCACTCCAACACTCCTTTGATTGCCTCTACTTCTGAAATATTGGCTTCCCCGAATAACATGGTGTCATCTGCAAATTGTGCATGAGTGTGGCTCTATATTCCTGGCTACCTGAACCCCTTTCCATCCTCTAGGTACCTAACAGTTTCTGATCATTCCTCCCAAAGCCTCCGCCATTAGAACAAAGAGATAAGAGGATAAGGGATCTCCTTGCCTCAGACCTTGCATCCTTTCAAAAAAACCACATAACGAGCCATTTATTGCCACTGAGACTCTCATCGTAGATATGCACTAGAATATACCATCTAGCCATTTCTTTCTGAATCTCATTTTCTCAAGAATTCTTAACAAGAAGGTCCATCTAACTCTATCATATGCCTTGCTCACATCTAGTTTGATCAGCACACTTCTCTATTTTGACTGATTGATAGAGTGGATTACTTTATTGAGCAATATAATGTTGTCCACTATCTCCCTACCTGGTGTAAATCCATTCTGATTTTTAGATATGATCCTTCCTAATATCGGCTTAAGTCTGTTTGCTAATGTCTTCGCAATAATTTTTTTAGATCATGTTACATAGAGATATCAGCCTGTAGTCACTTACCATTTTGCTCTCTACTTTTTTGGGGATTAAAGTGATGTCTGTGTTGTTTACTTCTCTCATGAATTTGTTCTTCTTTTGAAAATATTCCACTATCCTCCAAACTTCTTTGCCCACGATTGACCAGCACTTCTGGTAGAACAAAGCTAAGAAGCCATTCGGACCTAGTGCTTTGTCTGGATGGAGCTGGAAAGCAGTTGATCTTACTTCCTCCTCTGTGAAAGGTTCATCTAACTTATCATTTTTTTCTTCCTTAATTAATGGTTCTATGCATCTTGTGGCTAGGTCAACACTCTTCCAGTCAAATCCTTCTTCTGGGGCCATGAAATTCTGAAAGTAATCCAAAATCTCTTTCTCTATTTCCTCTGGTTCCTTCAGAATTTCCCCATCTTTGTTGGTGAGTTCTAAAATTTTATTTTCATTCTCCTTGCTTTGACTAAGTTGTGAAAAATAATTGTATTTCTATCTCCTGCTTCCAACCATACCACTCTTGCTTTACTCCTCCAATACTCTTCTTCCCTTGCAAGAAGTTCTTCCCATTCCGCCATTAGTTCTTTCACTTTTATGAAATATGCTTGATACATCATCTCCTTGATAACCTTTTCATTTAAGGCTTCCAATTCTCTTTCCACTCTTTTGTTTTCTTGGAAAATGTCCTTGAATGTCTCTTTATTCCATTCCTTCAATCTTCTCTTCACATGTGCCAAACTTTTACAAAAAATATAACTCACAGAACCTCCACTTTCTGGAATCTCTATCCACTATTGCCCTATGAGATCTACCAATTCTTCTCTCCTCCACCACATTCTTTCAAACTTGAAATAGGAGTTTCTTGGTCTAACCAAATTGCAAATCTCCAATTTGATAGGATAGTGATCAGATAAAGAAACAGGTAAAATGCTTGATTCCATCCCCATGTTTGTCTCTAACCTCTTCATGCTACAGAGGAACCTGTTCAACCACTCTGTGATGTTGGTGAAACCTTGTCTTCTATTAGTCTGTGTGAATCTTCCTTCCTTGGGTGGGATATCTATTAGTCTTCCTTCCTCTATGAAATTCCTGAAATCTTTTGCAGAGCTGTTCTCTACTCTCATGCCTCCTCTTTTCTCTTCCAGCCCCAATACCACATTAAAATCTCCTCCTAATACCAGTTTTTCCTCTCCTAACATCTGGCATTTATCTAATATGCTTCTTCATACTTCCCTCTTATCTTCTGATTTAATTGGTCCATAAACACTAAAAATCCAAAAAGAGAAGATTTTGTATAGTAGGTTGACTTTACCTGATATCTAATTCTGACATATCTCAATGTCTCTGATATCTACTTTAGATGAGTTCCACATGAGTCCTACTCCTCCTGTCATTCCTCTTGGTTTGCTAAAAACTCATGTTAGTGGTTTGCAATGCATCAGGAATTTCTTTGCCTCTTCCTAAACCAGCCTGGTCTCCTGGAGTAGGATGATGTCCATCATTTGTTTTGCTAAATGGCGCTT
Organism: Cunninghamia lanceolata; assembly: GCA_027924645.1. Classification (NCBI taxonomy): domain Eukaryota; kingdom Viridiplantae; phylum Streptophyta; class Pinopsida; order Cupressales; family Cupressaceae; genus Cunninghamia; species Cunninghamia lanceolata. The sequence continues at coordinate 14,571,329 of BSBN01001425.1, read as the reverse complement.
GATTGAGCACCTTTTGTTAGGGGCATTTAAGCCCCTGACATTCCATGATATGATTTTCATGGCTTCTCAAGGGAGGCACTTCCTCCCTTGGATATCAACATGTACTTCCTAATGCTTGTTAACCCTTTCTCTGCCACATATTCCTCTCTCTTTTCTTTATTCGACTTCCTTCCCAACTTCTTCCCAGTTCTAGTTGGGCCACAAGCTCCTCTTGCCATTGTCTGGCTTATATGTTTGTGATAAATTATTCCAATCTCTTCTCTATCTTCACCAGCTTCCTCTTCCTCTAACCAAGCTTCGCTTAGATCTTCACCTCCTATAGATTCCATCACTACCTCCAGTGAGGAGTCCTCCCTACCCTCTTAGATTCCTTTTCTTACCAAAGCCTCCTATCCCTCTGGATGGTTTTTTTCTCATTTGCCTCCAAACTTCCTTTCATCACCTTGCTATTTTTCCCTGAATCTCCTTCTTCATTTGCCTTTGTTGGCACCTACCTATCCTCCATGCCGTTCTTTTCCTATTCCCTGACTGCTAATTCAACCGAAGCTTCCATCCTCCTTTCCTTCGGGGGAAGCCTTTTGTTTCCTTCCAATGACTCTTGTTGTTCCGAGTCCTTTTCTTCGCATGCATTTCCCTTGCTCCCAAATTGTTTGATCTCCTTCTCCTCTTTTGGTCTTCTAGGGCACTCTGATTCCATATGCCTTATGCTCTTGCATTGGAGACAAAAGAACTTTTTGTCTTCTATCTCAATTTCTTGCTCCCATGCACCTGCTAATGTGATCAACTTGATTGTTTTCGGTATCTTCTTGATTGCTATCATTTTAATCCTAGCAAAAAAAATCAAATTATTGTTTCCCATATCTAAGTCCACCGCATTTCCCAGATTATCACCAATTTGGTATAGGTAGCTTCCCAACTAGTATTCGAATGGAAAGGTTACACAATCTTATCCATATTGGCTATTTGTATGGGTCAAAACTTTTTGGATTAAAATTTGGTCTCCACTTTTGAACATAAACATAATCTAGGCCAAACTTCCATGGAATTTTTTCCAGAATCTCATCTCTCTATGTCTCCCCTTGAAAATCCACCACAAAAAATTGTTTTGGTAAGAAGTGCACAACCTCTGCTGTAACCCAGTTTTCCTGGATCCATTTCTTGATTTGTTCCTTCGACTTGTTTCTTCCAATCACTCTGCTATTAATGTCGGTTGGCTTAGGGCTTCTATGTCTTTGTCAACTTCCTTTGCCACATTTATTTCAATCACTTCTTCCCTAGCCTACTCTTTCTCTTCTCTTAAAATGTCCACAAATGTTCTCCTTATGTTTTTGACCGGGATTGTGTTTACTCTAGTCACTGCGTATGGCAATTCGCTCTCAACTGTCCAATTTCCTTTGTCGCCTTCATCACCTTTTTCTTCTTCTATGTCTCTCTGCTTTTTTTGCTATTTTCGTCTGCTCCATCCTCTTTATTATTTATTTGAGAATTAATGTTATTGTGTTAATAATTTGTTTTGGTTTTATTTGAGTCACCTAAGGTTGACTTAGGATGAGGTGGATGATAAATGTCATCCATGTGTCCATTTTCGTTCAGGGGTTTTAAGGGCTACTTATATGTTGATTTTTGAGTTTTATTATGTCTATTTCATGTGTTTGGTGCCCTAGGTCAAGTACCTATGGGTTAGGTACCTTATAGACCTCAAATAATGAGTTTTAACTCATATTTGACCACTCTATTTGACCATGGGAGTTAGTGACGAATTAGGGTTTTGAGATAAGGGTTGGGTTACTTGTCACATCCCAATCCCACAACCCTAGTTTCATGTAAGGGCTTGGAAGAATCCCAAAGGCCTCACATGTGTGAGCACACATTGTAAGAGCCTTTGGGAGGAGAACCCCAAGTACTCCGCTTTCTCCCATGTCCATCTTCCACTTCTTGAGAAGCCTGCTCCATAATACACCTGTGAATTCGCAATGCAAGAAAAGGTGGTCATTATCTTCACTTGAGATTTTAAACATAATTCACCAAGAAGGGCCACATTTTCCTAACTTAACTAGCCTATCCCAAGTCAACGCCCACCTTTTCCAAATTATCCAAAGGAACACATTGGCTTTAAGTAGGCCTTGTTTATTCCATATCTTCACAGCCACAGAATTGTTCAAGGTCTGACCTTGACCAGAGTGTTGGTTGTAAACTACTCTTACTGCTGATTTGCCTTCTCCATTACCCTTCCACATTACCCTATCATCCTTTCCTGAAATGTGCAGTTAACTGTATTTAACTGAAATCTCCTTCTGGAACAATCTATCCAGTTCCCCTCTTATCTACCCAAGGTCTTCCATCTCCAGCTTCCTGCTTGATCCTCAATGTAATATTGGACTAATACACCCAAACTAGGTTCCAAGGTATTAGCTAGGGGTCTGAAGTGAGTGAAGTCCCTCAACAGTTTTTGTCAATCCAAGGATCCCTCCAAAACCTAACCTTATCCCTTTGCCAACTCTCCAAATAAGATCAGGCCTCAAAAGATTGTTGCATATTCTCATAAAGTTCCATATATTGAATCCCTTCGGCAAAAGGGTGCTAGAGTCAAAGACATTACCCACATTGTTCTAAAGGTACTTGGCTTGAATCACTTTCCTCCACAATATATCCTTCTCTTCATAAATCCTCTAAGAAAGCTTAGCTCCAAGAGCTATATTCATAATCCTTAAATTCTGAAAGCCTAAACTCCCCATTGTCGATGTGTTTGTCATTGATGTCAAAAGTTAGAGCTTAGGTTGTTGAGTTGTTTAAGTTAGTGTTGGTTCATGCTTCAGGAGGATTCTTGGTTCATGCTTCAATGTTTTTCTTGATCTTTCTAATAAAGTTTCATGATATGGCGTGGTCAGGATCATTACAAGGTTATTGATCAAAGGTAATGGTAATTGATGTTAAGGTAATGGTGATTGGTGTTGGTTTGTCTGGTTATCATTGATGTTTGTCATGCTTCATGGTATGGAGTTGTTGTTTAGGAGTTGAACAAAAGGACATAAGGTCATTATGATCATGCTTCATATCTTCTTCAGATGGTGTTCATGTCTTGATCCTACTTAAAGAGTTCATATTGTTGATGGCTTAAGGTTGATAGTATGGTGAGTGTGTATCTATGCTCATGGTAATGATATTTTCATAACATGATGTTTATCATCTCATGATATCAAGTGATTGGTGCTCATTGTTAATACTCATCTCTATGCAATGTGGCTTGATAATCAGTTGTCATAGTAGCAAAAGTAGTGTTGACAAGGATATCTATCATTCCCTTCATGATAATGATACTTCATGACAAGGTATGCATGTGTCATTATTAGGAGATGTACATCAAATTCCTTGTCATTTCAGTCCATATTCCCTTGTATGGCACATTAAGGATTGAAGAGGTTGTAAGTTGTAAACCTAGTGTTTAAGTATTAAAACCTAAGTGTCAAAGGTATAAAATCAAGTTTGGATGTTATGTTATTTTTAATCAGAGATTGTATGCATAGATCAGAAAGGAGCTTCAATACTTTTTATGGTAATTGGGGTTTTCAAACCATAAAAGAACTAAACCCTATATAATCCTAAAGGACCTAAAAATCAAATGACAGGTAGTTGCTTTTTTATATTTTAAGGGTGACTTGTAATCAGAGGTCAACAAGCCACTTAAGTCACAACTTTGTGGGTTCTATGTCATAGACTGATCGGCCCCCTTACTTAGGGCAACCAGTTCAATCTAGTGGAGTTTATTTGCTCGAGCACCAAAGTATGATCTATGAACAATATTTGATTGTGAAGTGGCACGAACCAAAAGATCTACAACAGAGTTTAAACCTTTTTTAAAACCCTAACAGATTTCTTGCAGGTAGAAGGTTTGATGGCAACTTGGTCGTATGGACTGTGAAATAGGGCTACACAGTTACATTAACTATTTTTCTCTTTCAATTTTAGTGAGACAAAAAACACTAATATTTTTTTTGTGTTCAAAGATCTTCAAGAATATGTGTTAGTGATGTTTTGTGTGGGAGATAGGTTTTTAAGAGTATGTAGAAATCATATAAAAAATGACTATTTGAATGAAAAGAAACAATATGTAAAATTGTGTGGAGAGTCTCTGATTGCAAAGGAACTATATGTATCTTTGTGATACAGATATAGAGAAACATTTTTTGTAATGACTGAGATACACTAAAAAAAAGAACTGAATGGGGCTTTGAAGTGGCTTTGAAGGTGTTTGATTAATGTTTTTGAAAAAGGGAGGACAAAGACAACATGGCAGAATATTTCTGAAACTTCATGAATCAGATGATAGGTGAAAGATGCAGAGGATTGATAGAGCACAGGCAGAGATATTTCATGTGATTACAGGATGCATGGATGTTTGCAAAGTACACCATTTTTGTAGAATATGGTAATGATCTCATAAACTCTTTTGGCTTTATGTTGACATTATACAATCTTTGAGTGCATTTAGAAAACCACTTTGTTCATCAAAGATCATTCCTTCCAAGCATTTCTTTAGTTTGGTAGCCATAGATTTGGTAACTATTTTATAGATGCCATTACATAGGGTTATAGGTCTATACTCATCAAAATACCACAGATTTCTGACCTTAGAGACTAGAGCCAAGAATGTAGTGTTCAAAGAGATCATCATTTCCTTTTTGCTCCTACACTCCTCAACTACCAGCCAAACATCAACACCAACCACCTCCCAAAACTTCTAAAAAAACTACCTAGAATCCATCCGAGCCACCCCAAGAGACAATGTTATAGTGCTGATTTCTTCCTTAGAGAAGGGGGATATTTGTCATAATTTCATCATGTGCTCCTTCATCCCTTATCCCTTCCTCACCTAACAATTCCTTGAAAAATCTCCTTCTTTCCTTTGTGATTGCCCCAACATGATCCAAGATAGTGCCATTGCACAAATACAGTTTTAAAATCTAATTATGATTCCTTCTAACGTTGGTAGAGATATGAAATAATTTAGTATTGTTATCCCCTTCCTTTAGCCATCGCACCCTAGACTTCTGAAGCTAGAAAAATTCCTCCATCCTCAAGATGCGATTAAGCTCCTCAATCTTATCTTTCTCCTTTTCCCTGGAGTCTAAAGATAAACCTATCTTTGCTATATCCTTCTCAATGAGGGCTAATTCCTCTTCCACCTTAGTCTTTGATTAAAACAAACTCTACATCACCTTTCTATTTCAGGCCTTAGACAACTTCTTAGTTTCTCCCAGCTTTTTGAAAATCACAAACCTCTTGTTTCCCTTTACTTCCTAACTCCACCAACCCTCCAATTCCTTGAAAAAATTGGGATGTTTATACCAAAAATCCTCCATTTTGAAAGGGATCCCCTTCATCTTTTGGCATAAATATCTCTACAAATGGATAGGCTAGTGATCAGACCCTCAAAATTTAATGACCTTTGAGAAAAAATGCACTAGGATTAATAGCTAGTTTGAATTGACCAAAAATCTATCCAATCTACATAAGATACTATCATTCCTTGTTCTTGATCTATTTGACCAAGTGAACCAATGAGCTTCGGGAGCTATATCAACCAAGGATATCTCCTCACACATCTTCCTAAACCCAATAGAACCCAGGATGCCTATAACCCTACCCCCTCACTTATCTTCAGGGCATAAGGTAGCATTGAAATCTCCACCTAAAAGCCAATTATCCACTTGGTTGGACTCTCTGAATGTCTTCATATTGTCCCAATAGATCGCTCTATCCCTTTCAAGATTAGGGCCATGAACATTAGAGATCATGAAAACCTCATCCCCTTAAGAATGCTTCAGCCTAATCGTATGCACATACTCAAAACTAAACAACTCATCACCTGAAAATATGAATTTGTTCCAAATTATTGCTAACCCCTGACTGTGCCAACTGCCCCTACCACCTTGCCCTCACCATTCTTCCACAACCTACTAATAAAATCTAACATTCCATCCTATCCATCTTGGTTTCTTGGACTAAACAAACATATGGAGTCTCTACCTCTATCAATCGCTTAACCAAGCGATACTTCTCTAAGCCATTAAGGTCATGGACATTCCAATGTATCACCTTCATTTCTTAACTGAAGCATGGAGGTGCTCACCTCCTTTCTTTACAAACTTATGAAGTGTATCTTAAGGTCCTTTGCCTACCTCCAACATGGTCGCGAGCTTGGCCTTGCTTACCTCCGTCTTCCTACCTCTTAGAATAGGCCCACCTGCATCTATAACTACATTATTTTATCCTTTCTTGTCACTGCTGGGGATGATTCTCCAATCATTCTCCTTATACTCTTCATCCGAAAAAACCTTCTGTCGCCTACCACCTTTTTGAATTTTACTTTTGGGGCCTTCTAAACTACCAGGCATCAAAATCCTGTTAGTTTCTAATTCTAGTAAGGAGTCTACATTCTCCTCACAACCACTATTGAAGGGACCACTTCTTGGGCTTTGTGCCCCTTCGCTAGTCCATCTTCATTGCTCATACCAGCCAATTTTTCTATGACAATCTCCAGCTCCGCTTGGTGATTTCCTGGCTCCTCCTTCTCCCACACAATAATAGCCAGCTCTATAGCTTTATGAGGACTATTCTTCTCTTGATCTCCCTTAGGGGAAACCTTATCCTTTCTACGATCATCTACTTGCTCCTCTCCTATGCCTTCCTTAGATTTCAAGTAGTTTCTAGCTATGTGCCCTACCTTCCAACAATTGAAGCATCTAATCTGAAGGCACTTATATTCCAGCTCTTGGAACCATTCACCAATTGTTGACAATAGCCTAATAGCATGCCTAATAGGTTTGCTTAAATCAATTTTAACACATATCCTTGCGTAAGTAGCCAACCTACCCTATTGCGAAGCCGAAGAGCTAAAGACAAACTCACCTAAAGCACCTCCGATTAGTTTGAATATCTCCTCTATCCATAATTCCTGAGGTAGTTTATACATTTTGACCCAAATCAAAGCTTCCTAAATCAATTCCCAGTGTGGATCAAAACCCAACATCCAAGCCCTAATATAAAGCCCAGCATTTCCCATAAACCAGGAGCCCCCTTTAAGAATATTATCTCTCTCGAGTTTCATTTGAAACACAATCTGTAGAAACCCTAAAGCCAAACAGTTGACTTTAGGCTTTACTCCCAGTCACTTATGATCAATCCAATCCTTGATTCACTTCATGGAGGGCCAAATTCTAATGAATTTGGCAATCACCACATTCTTCCAAAGCTTCTCAACTTTATAATTGAGAAACTCATTCAGAATACATAATTCTGGAATCTCCTCTGCAATTTGCAAATTGACATTGCCCACGGACATCCACCGCCCACTTGCCTCTTCTCTATTCAGCTCCACCTCCGCTTCCAAGAGGAGATTACCGATAGCTTCAACCTCATCTTCACTGTCCAGCTTGACTTCCTATATGATTTCACCATCTTCCTTCTCTTCGCTTATCTCTCTTTTCGCTCGATAGACTATTTCAATTATAAAAATAACATTAACTATATTATTCTATAGATTTTTAAAATATCAATATTATAATTTTAATGAGGAAAAATCAAATAATCAATATTAATATGAATATTACACAATATAATATATTGATTTTTTTTGCTCGGTGAATGCTTTTGACCGGAGCTATGAACCAGTGAGGCCACAATATGGGGGTCCTCATCCTCATCCCGAAGCATGAACACTTAGAAATTGGAACACATCCACACTAGAAGCCAAATATGGAAGACCAAGAGACACAACTTAGAATTCCACATTAGTTGTCCCTATGGGGATTTGAACATGGGTCTCCTCAACAAGAACCCAATGTTTCAACCAATTAATCTCAAGCCCTTGGACATATAATATATTAATATTTAATCACTATAATATTTCAATAATTAATATTTATACAAATATATATATATATATATCATTTTACTATAATATAACATAAATTTAAATACATTACAATGATAATTCTACTAATTTGTATAATCAATAATTTAATATGCATTTTATTATTAATATATAATTAATTATATTATTTCATTAATATTTAAAATATTAAATTTATAAATAATATATATACAACGAATCAAAATTAAATAATCACATTAATATGAATATTATATTAATATAAGTATTACAATTTTTATTATAATATTTGCATAGACTTAAACAAACAAATATCTCTTAATTTTCTCATGTAGACTTAGTAAAAATTAAAATTTGTTCAACATGAAAAATAATACTCAGTTTTGATTGGTTTACTCTAGAGAGATTAATCACTAGATAAAAAACTCATTGCAATAGTATAGCCTTTGGTACTAATAAATGTATTTATACAAACTAAATTAATGGCAATTTATTGACACTTGTTAATTTCTAACTATTTAGAAAAGAATATCATTATAATTATATATTATGTCATTATATTAATTATTATGTTGTATTTGTTAAACACACAAGAATACTGAGAGGGGGGGTGAATCAGTATTCTAACAATCTTCAATTTCAACAACTTCAACTTATCTAGAGTAGATTAAACCTTAAGCATCACAATATCAACATGAAAGAATAACACAATACACATCAACACATAACACCATATATACGTGGAAAACCTTAGAAGGGAAAAACCATGGTGAGGATTAACTCACAATATATGAAGCTCAAATAATAACTTTGTTTTAGGGGCTTTAACCCAAGGAAGCTGCTACTCCCTAAGTAACTTTGATTTAGGGTCACTCCCAAGGAAGCTTCTACTCCCTGATGACTTTGTTTTAGGGTCACTCCCAAGGAAGCTACTACTCCCTGAAATGAGAACACACTTACAAAAGATTACAATATGATAGTCTTTCTACTGTCTAAAAATTGATATTGAAACTCACACTTTTGATGATTGCACTTCTGCCTCTTCACACTTTCTTCTAAAGATCTAATTAGTTAGGCACACTCTATACTTGATCACTGTCACAAATATGTCTTCAAGATGAATCCAGATAGCATCAACAGTTTCTTCTCTTTCTCCTTCAGTCGCACATCAATAATGCATTTTATTCTACTCTTTATCTATTTGCAAACCTTTTCAATCAACTTACAATCACACTTTACCTCACTCACTTTGATTCACTATTTATACATGATATTACATTGATTACATTGCTTGTTGGCTAGATACAACATGAAAAATACATTTACAAGTCATCCAGACAACACACAATAAGGAATGTGTAGAAGATGGGTCCTAAGTGAAGCCACATGTTACACTAGAGCAGAAGATCCAAGCCTTGTGGACCCCAACACTTGCTTAACTAGGTTCAAAAATCCTTCACAGTTTCAAACAGCAAGGAATTACATCTGCACACTCCACTCATTTGAAAATAGGACAGCTTTAAGGAAAACACATGAAGACTTGAAGTATAACAGCCACATCAACTTAGAAACCTTGTGTGGTACTGGAAACAAGAAAGATCTTCATAAAACTTTTCTAGATGAGTCCGCATGATTCATAAAACATCCCCAAACACTCCTTTGCCACCGTACATCAAAGAATTGTGTCGTACAGCTTCAATCATTAACTCTGGGAACACTCTATTATCAGGAACACACTACAACATGCTATCATTAGAAAAATTGAGTTGTGCACCACCAAGAACCTTGAAACTAAAAGGAAGCATATAATACACATCTAGAACCATGTCCTCAAAATCACAAGGGCAATCATTCATTTGTGGAGGAATGCATAGCATTCCAAAAAACCTTCATCACTGCTTACTCTGCCAGAACATATGTCGATACTCTATCATGCACAACTTCTTTCATAGCATAAGGGTAAATGATCTGAATCTTTGGAATTATCATCTTCACTGCAATCTTAACATATCTTCAAAACTGCATAAACAAATCTACAAATGTGGAGGAATATGAAGCATCCTACTTCCATGTAGTGATTGTCTTCATAGAACCAACATTGTCTTCACTCTATCTTTTGCAAAACATACTTATAGTAGTCCACACATCATAAAACTTGGAATATGCATGATTTGTCATTACATTGAGCTATATTCCAATCCACAAGGGCCCAAAACCAAAATGATGGAAATGTTGAGCAATCTCCCAAATAGTCTTCAAAGGTGGTCATTATGAAACAAAGACTATCACGAACTTCCAGAGGCTAAATCTTCTTTGCATTAACACATGCATTCTTAGGGACAATAGAAGAGATCATACAACATATCTTAGTCCATCAGTACCATATCTTAGTGCTTCTAATTCTTGTCTGAATATAACTTCATACTCAATTCTACAATGAACAAGGCATGATATGAACTTCTAATTCCCATTTCAATGTATCTTCTTCAGGAGCATGACATGCATCTAATTCCTATCTCAATGTATCTCAATATATCTTCTTCAGGAGCATTACATCCAACTATGAATACTATTACACATTCATGACAGTGTTGACATCAATGACAACCTTGTGACAATGTATTACTATTATTATTAATAACATATTTATTTTGCTGAGTTTTGCCGAGCGGGGGTGGAGATGAGAGCACTCATTTTTGGTCGTAAATATATAACTCAAAAAAAAAAATGAAAATGAAAAATTAAATATAAATTTAAAATAAATAAAGATTGCCAACGCCAAATAAAGAAAACTCCTAAAAATAGTCCCCACAATCTTCGTGGTTTTAATTATCATGGTGTATTTTGCAAATCCACACATCTCGCCTTTCATTCATTTATTTGCATTGCAATAAAGCTATTCACTGTAGGATCTGCCAACTAATATTAAATATATATACACACAACTTTGTATATATATATATTTATTATGCATAACTGTGCTTATACAAAACTAGAAAAACAATAAACATGCTTATGAAAAATCCAGAAAAATAATATAAACATTACATATGAGAATTTTAATAAACATTGCATATGAGAATTTTTGTACCTGCACAAAACTAGAAAAATAATAAACATGCATATGAGATGATATTAGGGTAATTTTCTGTATCTGCATAAAATAGAAAAACAATAAAAAAAATAGAAAAATAATAAACATGGTTATGAAAAATTCAAAAAACAATAAACATGCATATGAGAATGATATTAGGGTAAAGAGGTATAGTAACTAGGAAAAATTGTTATAGTAAGTTTCATTTATAAGTCTCAGTTAAACTAGGAAGGTTTGAATTAACTAGAATTTGTTTATTTTTATTTATTTATATTGATAGGATTATATTCTATTCTTAATGATCATAATTTAAATAAAAATAATGATCACTAAGAATAGAATATTTTTATTAATATTATTATCTTTTTAATTTATTTTTTTATAGATATTTATCTTTTTAATTTGTTTTTTGGTTTTTTGGTTTTATTTTTTAATTTAATAGGTGGCTTAAATTAATTGGTTTTTGAATTAATTATTTTAATTTTAGGAAAACTTTTTAGGCAAAATCAATTTAGGAGAAAATAAAAAAGTAGTTTTGATTTATTTCAATATACTAGAAAGTTTTAAATATAATTTTTTAGTAATGTGTAAGAGTGAAAAGTGTATTTTTAATATTTTCATTCATTTTATATTTAATATTTATTTAGGTTATTTGAATATTTGTTATGTTTTAATTCTTAGGTTATAGGAATTTTATGGCAAAGGTTATCAATCTAAGTTAGTTTGTAGTAATTATTATATAATCTTGAAATATTTTTATGGAAATAGATATATTCCAATTAAATGTTATTAAGTTATTAATTAAGGTGTGGAAAAATTATTAGACATGAATAACAATCTTTATTTTTCACAAATGAATATTGTAGAGTGACATCATTAATTGATCTATAATTAGTTTATCTTAAGTTTATATATTATTCATTTAATACAAGTGTTGTTATAAGTTTACTTAATTGACTTAGTAAATAAAATTTAATAATATTAATATAATCTTATTGACTTAGTTAATAAAATTTAATTAACGTTTGTTAGAAGTTTAGTTAATAAATTATGATCATAACTAAATTTTAAATAAGAAATGAAATTAAATAAAAAGAAATTTATGAAATTTTATTATATTTACTTATTATAAATTTTAATGCATGTAACATGTAGTAAGAACATTCAAACATATAAAAATCTTTACTACTATCTAAGGATATATATATATACAACTTTGTATATATACATGCAAATACATATAATTATTATGTATATAATTGTCCCTGTGAAATGCATTTTTTTGAATCCATAACTGTGCTTATTCTCTTTTTCTTTACCTGCACAAAACTAGAAAAACAATAAACATGCATATAAAAAAAAAAATAGAAAAACAATAAACATACTTATGAAAAATCCAAAAAACAATAAACATTGCATATGAGAATAATATTAGGGTAATTTTCTATACTTGCACAAAACTAGAAAAACAATAAACATGCATATGAGAATGATATTAGGGTAATTTTCTGCACCTGCACAAAATAGAAAAACAATAAACATGCATATGAAAAAAACAGAAAAACAATAAACATAGTTATGAAAAATCCAAAAAACAATAAACATGCATATGCAAATGATATTAGGGTAAAGAGGTATAGTAGGTAGGAAAAATTGTTATAGTAAGTTTCATTTATAAGTCTGAGTTAAACTAGGAAGGTTTGAATTAACTAAAATTTGTTTGTTTTTATTTATTTATATTAAAATTTAAATATTCTATTCCTAATGATCATTATTTTCATTTATAAGTCTGAGTTAAATTAGGAAGGTTTGAATTAACTAGAATTTGTTTGTTTTTATTTATTTATATTAAAATTTAAATATTCTATTCCTAATTATCATAATTTAAATAAAAATAATGATCACTAGGAATAGAATATTGTTATTAATATCAATAGTGTTAATTTATTAAAATCATAAAATAATAATTATTAAATGAATTTATGAATCAAATATTCTAACTTATTAATCTACCCTTGTGATTTATATTATCTTTTTAATTTGTTTTTTGGTTTTTTGGTTTTGTTGTTTTATTTAATTGGTACCTATTGGTTTTTAAATTAATTATTTTAATTTTAGGAAAACTTTTTTAGGCAAAATCAATTTAGGAGAAAATGAAAAAGTATTTTTGATTTATTTCAATATACTAGAAAGTTTTAAATATAATATTTAGTAATGTGTAAGAGTGAAAAGTGTATTTTTAATATTTTCATTTATTTTATATTTAATTTGGTCATTTATTTCTTTTTCTTTTAATATTTATTTCTTAAATTTTTAATCTTTTTAAATTTATTTTTTGGTTATTTGAATTAATTGAGTTAATTATAATTAATTGCAATTAATTATAATTAATTAATTAACCCAATTAATTTTATGTTAATTGAGTTAATTCTAATTAATTAACCTAATCTTTTTAATTTATTTTTTGGTTATTTGAATTAACTGGGTTAATTAATTTATGCCTATTTTTTATTTTTAACCGTAATTAGGGTTAATGTTAGAATTAGAAATAGGGTTAGGGTTACAATTAGGGTTAACATTAGTATTAAGGTTAGGGTTAGGGTTAGAATTAGAGTTAGGGTTACAATTATAGTTATGGTTAGGGTTAGGGTTACAAATATAATTAAGGTTATTGCTAGAATTAGGGTTAGGGTTAGGGTCAAAATTAGAGTTAGGGTTAGAATTGTAGTTAGAATTAGCGTTAGGATAGGGGTTAGAATTACAATTAGAATTAGGGTTACGGTTAGGATTAAAATTAGGATTAATGTTAGAGTAAGGTTAGGGTTATAATTAGGGTTAGGGTTGAAATTAAGGTTAGGGTCAAAGTTAGAATTATGGTTATTAAATTAGGGTAAGCATTCGAGTTACAGTTAGGGTTAGGGCTAGAGTTAGGTTTAGATTTTAGGTTAGGGCTATGGTTAAAATTGTAGTTAGAATTAGGATTAGGGTTAGAATTAGGATTAATGTTAGATTTAAAATTAGGGTTTTAGTTAAGGTAGAATCAAGGTTATAATTAGAATTAGAGTTATTGTTAGATTTAAAATTAGGGTTAGAGTAGGGTAGAATCAGGGTTATTATTAGAATTAGGGTTAGGGTTCCTATTAGAATTAGGGTTAGAATTAAGGTGGCTTACTATTACAATTAAGGTAAGAATCAGAGTTACAATTAGGATTAGGGTTCAAATTAGAGTTAGGGTTAGATTTCAATTAGGGTTAAGGTTAGTATTAAGGTTAGGGTTAGGTTTTGAATTATAGTCAAGCTTAGGGTTAGAGTTAGGATTAGGGTTAGGGTTAGGGTTAAAATTAGAGCTATGTTTAGAGTTAGAATAAGGGTTATGGTTAGTGTTAGATTTAAAATTAGGATTACGGTTAGGGTTAGAATTAGGGTTACAAGTATAATTAGGGTTAATATTAGAATTAAACTTAGGGTTAGGGTTACAATAAGGGCTAAGTTCAGTATTAAGCTTAGGGCTAAGGTTGCAATTAGGATCAGCCTTAGGGTTAAAATTACAACTATGCTTAGGGTCTGAATAAAGGTTAGGATTAGGGTTAGAGTTAGATTTAAAATTAGGGTTATAGTTAGGGTAGAATTGTTGTGATTATAATTAGGTTAGGGTTAGGGTTAGGGTTCTTATTAGAATTAGGGTTAGAATTAAGGTTGGTTACTATTGGAGTTAGGGTTAGAGTTCAATTAGGGTTAAGGATAGTATTAAGGTTAGGGTTAGGTTTTGAATTATAGTCAAGCTTAGGGTTAGAGGTAGGGCTAGGGTTAAAATTAAAGCTATGTTTAGGGTTAGAATAAGGTTATGGTTATGGTTAGCTTTAAAATTAGGATTAGGTTTAGGGTTTAGGGTAAGCATTAGAGTTACAGTAAGGGTTAGGGCTAGAGGTAGGGTTAGAATTCAGGTTAGAGTTATGGTTAAAATCATAGTTAGAATTAGGATTAAGGGTTAGAATTAGGGTTAGAGTAGGGTAGATCAACGTTATGATTAGAATTAGGGTTATTGTTCCTATTCGAATTAGGGTTAGAATTAAGGTGGCTTACTATTACAATTAAGGTAATAATCAGAGTTACAATTAGGATTAGGGTTCAAATTAGAGTTAGGGTTAAAGTTCAATTAGGGTTAAGGTTAGTATTAAGGTTAGGGTTAGGTTTTGAATTATAATCAAGCTTAGGGTTAGAGTTAGGATTAGGGTTAGGGTTAAAATTAGAGCTATGTTTAGGGTTAGAATAAGGGTTAAGATTAGGGTTAATTTTAAAATTAGGATTAGGTTTAGGGTTTAGGGTTTAGGGTTGGGGTTAGGGTTAGGGTTAGAATTAGGGTTACAACTATAATTAGGGTTAATGTTAGAATTAAACTTAAGGTTAGGGTTACCACTAGGGTTAAGTTTAGTATTAAGCTTAGGGATAAGGTTGCAATTAGGATCAACCTTAGGGTTAAAATTAGAGCTATGCTTAGGGTTTGAATAAAGGTTAGGGTGAGGGTTAGGGTTAGGGTTAGATTTAGGGTTAGAGTTGGATTTAAAATTAGGATTATAGTTAGGGTAGAATCAAGGTTATGATTAGAATTAGGGTTAGGGTTAGGGATAGAGATAGAGATAGGGTTAGGGTTCTTATTAGAATTAGGGTTAGAATTAAGGTTTGCTACTATTAGAGATAGGGTTAGAGTTCAACTAGGTTTAAGATTAGTATTAAGGTTAGGGTTAGGTTTTGAATTATAATCAAGCTTAGGGTTAGAGTTAGGGTTAGGGTTAGGGTTAAAATTAGAGCTATGTTTAGGGTTAGAATAAGGGTTATGGTTAGGGTTAGCTTTAAAATTAGGATTAGGTTTAGGGTTTAGGGTAAGCATTTGAGTTACAATAAGGGTTAGGGCTAGAGTTAGGGTTAGAATTCAGGTTAGGGTTACAGTTAAAATCATAGTTAGAATTAGGATTAAGTTAAAGCTTAGAATGAGTGTTATTGTTAGATTTAAAAGTAGGGTTATAGTTAGGGTAGAATTAGGGTTATGATTAGGGTTAGAGTTAGAGTTAAAGGGTTAGGGTTAGAGTTAGGATTAGGCTTCCTATTAGAATTAGGGTTAGAATTAAGGTGGGTTTTTATTAGAATTAGGGTAAGAAATAGAGTTATAGTTAGGGTTAGGGTCCAAATTAAAGTTAAGGTTATATTCAATTAGGGTTAAGTTTAGTATTAAGGTTAGGGTTTGAATTATAGTCACGGTTAGGGTTACAGTTAGGGTTAAAATTAGAGTTATGTTTAGGGTTAGAATAAGGGTTAAGAATAGGTATAAAATTAGGATTAGGGTTAGGTCTATAATTAGAGATAGGATTAGGGTTATGATTAAATATAAGGTTATTGTTCAGGTTACGGTTATGGTTATGATTAGGGTTAAAATTAGGGTTAGGGTTGAAATTACAGTTAGAATTAGAGTAAGAATTACATTTAGAATTAGAGTTATAGTTTGAAAAAGGGCGACAATTACAATGAGAATTACGGTTAAAACTAGGTTTAGGGTTATAATAAGGGTTAGGTTAGGGTGAGATTTAGGGTTACAATGAAAATTAAGGTTAGGGTTAGGGTTATAATGAGATTTAGGGTTAGAATTAGGATTAGTGTTAGGTTTAGTGTTAGGTTTAGAATTAGAGATACAATTATGGTTATAATTAGGGTTAGGGTTATTGTTATAATAAAGGTTAGGGTTAGTACTAGGGTTAGGGCTATTGTTAGAATTAGAGTTAGGGTTAGTATGAGGGTTAAGGTTGCTGTTAGAATTAGGGTTAGGGTTCAACATTGATATTAAAATATTTTTTAAAAATAGGTACCCTTTTTCTAAATCTAACCTAGGTAATTCTAATATAACCTTGGTTCTAACCCTAACCCAAACCCTAATTATAATTCTAACCCTAACCCTAACCTTAATCCTAACACTAATGCTAACCATAATTCTAACCCTAACCGTAACCCTAAACCTAACCCTAATTCTAACCTAAACACTAACCCTAACCCTAATTTTAACCCCTAACTCTAATCCTAAATATAATATATAATATAATATAATATAATATTTTAATTATTATATATTATAATAATTATTATTTTAAACATAATATATTATTATATTATATAATATATATTTATATCTAATATAATATGTTTTAATATATTATAATTAGTGTTAGAATTAGGCTTGCAGCTCTGGTTGCTACTAGCATATTTATATTAAATATAATATATCTAAAGTATGCTGAGAGATATCCTTCTCGAGGCGCCTATTTTTTTAATCACTAATCCTAACATTAGGCGCCTCGAGAAGGATATCTCTCGGCATACTTTAGATATATTATATTTAATATAAATATGCTAGTAATAGTATAATAATATGAATGAGAAGGTTATTATGATTATAATATTAATATTAACTAGTATAGATATCATAATAAATATATATCTAGAAAATACCATCAATTTGTAGTTATTTTATTTACTTAGAGTTATTTTATTTTACATTATAACTATTTTATTTACTATATACATGAATACATTAATTTTATTGTAAAAAATATAGTTTTTTAATTTTATTGTAAAAAATTCTATTTATGTTTGTTGTTTTGTGCTTATTATTAAATATTAATATTTTGACATCTAAATGGCTATCAAATTTAAGGTAATATCAAAATTAAAATGATTATGTGTTCCATAGATCTCATTTTTCATGCAAATATTTTATTAACAATATTTTTTTTTACTATAATATAACATAAATATAAATACATTATAAATTTCTATAATCAATAATTTAATCAAATATAACAATACCAAAGTAATATCAAAATGAAAGGATTATGTGTTTCATAGATCTCATTTTCCATGCAAATATTTTATTAACAATATTTCATTTTACTATAATATAACATAAATATAAATATATTATAAATTTGTATAATCAACAATTTAATATAAAAAAATTTGTTACTAAAACCCTTGTTAAGGACCAAGGACCCGAACAAAAGAGGGGCTAGCCCATAAGTCTTTAACAGCGGAGAGACCAAAAAAAAACACCACCTATTTGCTACAGAGCAAGTTCATTATACAAACATATAGACTAGAGAAGGGCAAATTACACAACCCTCTCATATCTAACAACAAACAACCAAAACATAGTATGAACCAAACTAAAATAAAACACACTACTCATCTCCCTTCCCTAGCAAATCCACAATATCACAGGCATCATCATAGGCACACAAGTATGTCGGCTGAGCTCACTCCAGAACAAGCACACCCACTTCTCTGGAATATAGTCGACTATTCTACAAGTCACCATCACCCCCAATAGCAAATCATGCACATGACCAAGCAGCACCTCATGATTCTCCTCTGCCTGTTTGGAAGACTCGACCATATCTTCATGGGTCAAGAATGAAGCCGCAACAATTGACAACATCGTGGCAACCATAAGGGACTAAGCCACCCCAAACACATTCCACCGACCCCTCAAAGTGCTTGGGTCAAGCAGCAGGTTTGCCATAGCCTCTCGAACATTAACTCCCTCCTATCCATCCACCTCCTTTGCCATTTGAGCATCCGACATAGCCATTCCCTTAAAATTAGATTTTTTTACCTTTGCTTCAATATTATTTAAGAAGTTGGTCATGGCCTCTTCTCTAGACAACTTCTTCATTCTCTTCCTCAGAGTATAATTTTGCTTCATTCTACCACCAATCGTCATACTACCTACCTTCCTCTTAATTTGCCTCTGCGGTGGCATCGAGACCACCAATTTGCCTTTATTCTTACTTCGAACTCGGCCACCTCCACCCTTCTTAGCCAAACCAGCAACTTCCCCATCCTCCGCCATGAGAAAACAATACAAAATAAAAAACTACCTACATTATGTCCAAGATTGTCTCAAAACAAAAGGAAATATAGCCTTCGTTGCCACACACACCACCTTATGAAATGAATAAGCTAGCCTGTCTCCCATCAACCTTGCACATAACAAGCTCTTGGGATTGAAAAAACATCATAACCTGCTTAATGAACTATCCCTTTATCAAGAGAACAATTATATATATATATATATATATATATATATATATATATATATATATATATATATATATATATATATATATATATATATATAACACAATAAAATAATTTAATATTTAGATGGCTATAATATATTAATATTGAATATATTTACACCAATATATCAATATTTCATTTTACTATGTTTCAATAAATTTTATTATAAAATTAATATTAATTATATTATTCTATAGATATTTAAAATATCCATATAATAATTACAATGAAGAAAAATTAAATAATCATATTAATATGAATATTACACAATATAATATATTAATATTTAGATTAGTATAATATTTCAATATTTAATATTTTTAACACAAATATATATTAATATTTCATTTTACTATAACATCATATAAATACATTATAATGATAGTTCTACTGATTTGTATAATCAATAAATTAAAATACATTCTATTCTTAATATATAATTAATTATAGTATTTCATTAATATTTAAAATATCAAATTTATTTATCCATACTTCCCTCCCAACCGTATTATTCAATTCCATTTTAGTGTTTTTGTTTTATGAAAAATAGTATTTCCATAAAATCCATCTTTAAAAGCTCAAATTTTGAGTCAGTCACAACACAGATAAATGATTTACCAGATAAATTTTTAGTCTCATATAGACTTAGTAAAAATTAAAATCTGTTCAACATGAAAAATAATACTCTATTTTGATTTACTCTAGATACATTAATCACTAGATTGAAAAAAAACTCATTGCAATAGTACTACCCAAAGCTAGTACTAATAACAATAGATTAAACAAGAGCTACAATGCAGTTGCATTCCCTGCCAGCTGTAGAGTAGCAAAGGCATGCCAAGGAGCCACAAGAAAGAAGTATCAGAACACAAAATCATTGAAAAACTAATTTGGATTTTGTAAAGCTCAACCAAAAGCAACAGCTAAATTAAAGATACAAGATAAATAAACGTGTATAATCATAATTTGCTTTCAAGGAAACTTGAGGTAGCAGTACAAGTCCAGGCAGCCTGAACTATTTTACAGACCATGTACTATTTAATATGTTATGTTAGATTTTTGAGAGCATTCTAATGGAGTGCCAAACATATCTATCAATGCTCTATTAAACAAAAAAAATTAAGTAGTTTAAGTTAAAAAAATAGCTATAATTACAAATGAGACAAAACAAAACCTTGAACTATGCAAGTAAAAGCCAATTCCATCCACAACTATACAATAAGATATGTTACAAACAATATATTTATTATAAATGAATTTTAATTAGATTCATCTTTAGTACCATCAGAAAAGATTATTAAATGAAAACACAGAACATTGAGTGTTGGCTCTAGATTTAGGCAAACAAGGAAGAAATCAACATACGGGATTCAAGAACTAAACATGCACAACAAATGCCAAACATTCCTTATAAAACAAGCTATGTATTAAACCATTCACAAGCGATGCTAATAATTCACAATACAGTAACTATTTGAAACATTTGATTTTCCAATGTCAAAAGGCAACCCCGGGTAGCTTTAGTTGTCGCTGGTACAGAGTTAGCATAAATTGTTTTCAAAAAAAGAGTTTTCTCTATATAAATGTTAAAGTAAAAAATTGCTTGTTTCCTTGACAAGTTCAACTATGCAATTGTCCATTGACAATGTAAAGGTTCCCTATATCTGAAATCTACGTAGTAGAAACACAACTGTAGAGATATCATGTCTGTACTTTATGTAAGGGATCACTGCAAGTTGAGGGAAATTATGTTGCAAAAGTTCTTTGTGCAAGTAACAATCAACAACTCCATCTTTTTTTTGAATTGTACATTGCAATAAGTGTTGGTATTCAAATCTTGTCATTGTTGCACAATTCCTATAATGAACCATGTTGTCTTTGCAAGGCTCGCCTAAAAAAACTATTTGCTGGCAAGAGCCATAGTATGGCTGGTAAGGAGGCAGATGAATATTTTTTGCTTTCAATGTCCCAATCACCTACCATGGAAGCAAAAATTTTATTAGTGTAATGTAAAAGTTTAAAATTGCAAGACATTTCAATATTGGAAGCTGCAACAAGAATGAACTGTTTAGAATGTTTTCCTAGAGATTCCAGCATGCAAGAGTCTACAAAAAATCTTTAGTGCATTGATCATTTAATTCGTCTATGAATGTGGACTCGGTTGAATGTATGACCCATGTCCCTCTTGAGCCACTTCGAACAACATTTTTGAAAAGGATTAATGGAGTTGTGGCTGAGGCAAGCATTTGGTGAAGGGTATCATATAATTTAGTGTGGTTGCTAGGGACCAAGACCTATAATATAGCCAAAATAAATAAATTGTAATTATTAGCATAGTATTTATTGCAAAAGTTGTAAAATATGTTGTTGTATCTAAGATAGAATGCTTACAATGGCCACGTCATTTTGCGAGTCACCATCTTTCACACGCAACTCATATTGGTTTGGTGTTTGGTGATGAGTAGTCACAACAGCACCAAACGTTCCTATTGAGTAGGCACTATCTGATTGGATGAGTTGAGAGATGGTTGTATCAAGTGTTAGCTTGCACTGCTTGAAAACTTTTCGAATGCTTTCAACAGTGGTTTCTGAAGTTAGTACTAGGCAGCAATCTGCGTCTCCTCTTTCATATTATTTTTTATTTTTAATTGAAAACTTTATCATTCGTACACTTGCACCAGGGAAAAGTTGTGGCAAAAAAGTGTCAATCAACTTGTTATTGATGTTTGTTGTTATGGTCATTTGTCTATAGCTATCTACAAGATCAACATGGACAATTTCTGGTTTTGCTTGTATTGCAATGTTTTTACTACAACCTGGGCCATAGACTACAAGAACACCTTAAAAAATGAGGGCTGATTTTTTGGTGCAGATTTCAAGTATGCTTGATACGGTATGGTGTTCTAGCTTTAATCTGATGCCATGGGGTGCATGCCACAAGTACACAACCAAGTTAATTAGTAGTTGTCTTCTCTATTGTATGAAGGCAAACTATCAAAACCAAAATTATAATAACCAAACATTAGGACCTCTAACAAGACATGCAATATATTGAATGAGTAAATGAGGAGTAAAAGAACCAAGTCACATGTGTAGAAGTTTTTGCAAAAAAATAACATTTTCTTGGTGTTGGCTGCTAGAGGAGTCTAATTGGTCAGCAAGCATGTGTGCATCGCTGGACATGGAAACATACATAAGGTTATATTTCAACAATGGATATAGCAAAGGCAATACAAACAGTTAATTACAGATTGACGGCTGTATATAATCAATGTAAGTATTTGATAAAATTATACAAATGCTAAAACCAAAAGCATTATTTACATCATGTTGAATAACTTAAAGCAACTATTTAATGCTTTAATTTACTCGAGCTCCTAAATGATATGTTTAATCAGTATCAATATCAATTGTCAAGATTAGAAACAAAGGCATGTTTTTAATGCAAAAGGCAAAAGCAATAAGTTGCTAGCAAAGATGTTAAATGATGTGAGCACCTTTTGTGATCTTCTCTTTGCCTTTTGGATGGATTCTTGTCTGCAGACATTTTATTGTGTTTCCACCCCCAATGATAATTATGGCTGCATTGTTGCAAGGGTTGTTATGAGTATAATATATCTGAAAAATAAAGATTGATCTTTAGTGTGCAATTATAAATCTGAAGAGCTTTGATTGTATCTAATATAGTATTTGATGCTTTTTTTTATTGGTTTACACACCTCTCAACAATTCCAACATCACTTTTTACATGAGCAAGAATGAAAAATGCACAGCGTGACACAATCAAGTTTTGTTTTACATAATGTGCATTAGAGAATTAAATATAACAACTTCAATTTAGCTACAATATTTTTATAGGGTTTACAACCATAGCTAGATGCATAGAGCAAAGTGAAGTGTTGTGCTATAGAGGGAAGTCAAAAGAGATTGCAAAGTGGTTTGTCCACTAGTATAGCTTAGATTCTATAACTCATTCATTAACAAGATGAAGTTTGCATCTTGCACTAAGCTTAGCCTTTCCCCTATCTACTCTTCAAGGAGGCCTTTCTCAATAACTACAAAACCAATGCAATGAAGCTATAGTGGTTCTTGGTGGGGTGAGGCAGCCAATGGTTAAAAATGCCACCGTCAAGGATGCACTCCAAGACGAAGCAGTTGTCACAACCTTAGCTTAACACTGAAAATAAACACAAAAGACATGTCTCTCCTTAGCATTGCACTCCTTGTTTAGACTGCAGATCTAGATATCAACATTGTAAAGGAATGTTTCCACCTATTTTTCTCATAGTCTCCGCATAGTCACACAAAACAAATGTCATCCATGCCACATGGTTAAATTCTAGCAAGAAAATACTAACATCAAAGTCATCACTAGTTATAGATATATCAGTGTTGGATATAAATATTGTTCCTACATTCTACTGCCATTTTTTGTGTTATAAGAACAAAAGCACTACCAAAAAAAGCTCAAGAAAAGCATGCAAGACATTGATAAAGTATGCTCC
This sequence comes from Cunninghamia lanceolata, assembly GCA_027924645.1. NCBI lineage: Eukaryota > Viridiplantae > Streptophyta > Pinopsida > Cupressales > Cupressaceae > Cunninghamia > Cunninghamia lanceolata. The sequence goes on along the minus strand of BSBN01001425.1, from coordinate 14,547,715 downwards.
CTAGCAAAATAGACAACACATGTGGTGTTGGAAGCACAGGAAAAATTAAGGAGGGAGACATTGTCACAGGAATCTCAATCAACAATGAAGAAATGTAGTATCTTGTAGTGGGCTCAAGTATTATGTTTTTTATACGCGCTTGAGCTATCATGAAAATACCTAATCCTAAGGCGTAGAGGATCGGAATGGATTAGGTGTTTTTGCATGGATTTGAGGTGAGTTTAGCTTAAATTTTAGGTGCATTCGGTTAATGAAGAGTCTTGTTCTATAAAGTATTTGACCAGACTAAATTTTTAAGTTGCCAAAATTTGTATATTTAACAAGGACCTAGACGATAAGAATAAGAGTTCTTGCTCTCTTCATAGACCTGTACTATATACTCACATCTCCATATACTTGTACTATATACTCACAAGGCAACGAGGAACACAAAACACGTAAAAATCCCATTACAGTATCATGAAATGCTACAAGAGCAGGCCTATGAGGTATTGTAATGCATGATATACCCAATGCATGGACTTTTCATGCACAGAACTGCTCTTTCATGTATGTAGTAACAACACTACACTCATCAAGGATAGCAAATTTAGGCTTGTGGTAAAAAATTCTTGTCATTCCTAATCTATGTTGTTTCCCAAGGGAAAGTTCATCACCCCAGTTTACTTGTTTCTCTAGAGGGTAATGATCTAAAGGATACTCAAGGTCAAACTGCAAAGAATAGAACTAGTTTATCTTATAGCTAATGAGTTGATATGTTGGCAAATAAGTCAAATTCCCTAATAAGATGTTGCATCCAAACTGTCACTAACTTCAAAGATCTACAATGACAATAAACTAACCCTAAACAAAATGACAAAAATGCCACCTCTTGCTAGCAGAAATGACACTTCTTATTTTTTGACTCACAGAGTCACATGCACATCTAACAACCTAGAAAAAAGCAAACAGAAAACAAAACGAATACATCAGGATAAAACAAAACAAAAGGAATGCATTGATTCTTTTCCTCTTTCTACAAACCTAATACTAGACCTATATTGACTTGTTTGGTAATGTGAATCTTTTTATTAAATTTTTATGCATGTAGGATCTCAGAAGGGGTTTGGCCAAATTTTGGGCATTTTGATGTAGAAATTGTGATAAGGAATATATATACACTTTTCTCACTGAAGATGGCCTCAAAATGTACTCAAGCCTATATGAGAACTTGGGACATGCTTTTCCTTTGCAATTTCCTTACATTGCTATGAAAAGGTAAAGATAGAAACTACATTTTAATCACCCAAAACGTTTCTTCTTCTACAGAAATTACATGGTCTACATCTTGGATGCTGATTTACAGAAACTGGGGGAAATTAGGGGAAATCACAGATTATACCATTCGAGCTCCCATCCTTATCATGGGCACGAAAGATTATTCTCTAAAATACAGGGATATAAGTGGAGAGAGGGTCAAGGCTAATGTGCCCAATCTGGAGAACAATTTCATTCCAGAAGGAAGCCATTTTATTCAAGAGCAGTTCCTTGATCTTATTCAAAAAACAAAACAACCCAAATCAGAATCTTAAAACTCCCAGCCATGCAACCCCTAAATATTATTAAAAAAAGGGGAACAAAAATGTGGAAGCATAGACAAGGCACGTGAACCCTAAACAAAACGGCAGAAATGCCACCTCTTGCTAGTAGAAATGCCACTGTTTGTTTTTTTTACTCACATGCAGAACAAAACAAATGCATCAGCATAAACAAAAGGAATGCATGTAGAACAATAGGATAAAACAAAAGGAATGTATTTTACCTGGGGGTTATTAAAAACAAAAACTAGCTGCAGAAAATCTGTCCAGCAGTCAAAAAAACAAGCCAGGCACCTTGGTCCACAGCAACATATTTTTTTAATCAGCAGGCAGATCTGGGAACTCTCACAATGCACCAGGGAACTACACCTAGCCTCAGAAAATCCTCTGCAGCCACTACATGCCTCCATACGTGCCCACCAAGAAACATTCCACACAGGTTGCTTACCCATTTCAAAGACACGTCAAGAGATTTCAGACATTACAAATGCATCATTTTTTTTTTGCTTCTCCTCCTTTTTTATTGGCAACAATTTTTTCTTTTATTTTTGTAAATGGGAAAAGTTGAAAACCCCTACAAAAAGGACCCCAACCAATCAAAGAAAAGTAAAGAAAAAATTAAAAATTCATTTTAAAAATCATAGTGTTACAGACCTCTGCAAATCCCATTTTCCCTCAGGCACAGCTTTCAAGAGCAGAACTAATCAGTTTTAGCGAGGCAAAAACATTAGTCCCCACTTTAGGCAGGGACTAAAAAACTCATTGCAATAGTACTACCCAAAGCAAGTGCTAATAACAATAGATTAAAAAAACTCATTCCAATAATATTACGATTACTGCCTAAGGGAGGTTCTACCTAATAACAATAAAAATTGAAATTATTACAAAATTACAAAAGGAAACAAATTCAATCAAGAACAAAAATTTATTGTTACAAGGCATTTTTAATGCCATTGCGTTTTTCCTTGTTGATGAGCGAACAACATTGACGTTTTCCATAATAAGTTCCGCGTATTGCCGTTGGTCCTCAACACGCCACGTGGGTAGTGACTGTTACGACGCCATCAGCGACAGCTTTAGCACTCCAAATTTATTTACAGTCCGTTGTACCTGCCCTGTCCTTTTCCCGTTGCCTAATTTTATTCCTCCTCTCTTCTCCACTCCTTTTTACCCTCTCCTCTTTTTAAGTATGACAAGCATTTCCATATGTGTTTTGCAGGCTCCTTTTCGTTGGAATTGTGTGGAAGAAAAGAATGGAAACATCAGAGGGCAAGTTTAACGGGCTTAAGCGTAGGTCGCAGACAGATGGGAAACCGTTCGGATTTCAGATGCCTCTGCATTACCCGAGATATTCAAAGGCTGAGTACGAGTCAATGGCGGAATGGATTCTCGACAAGTTATTTCAAGAGTATGGTTTCCCTGTTGTGGGGGACGTCCACTACAAGCGGAAGTTTGCAATGGGTGCCTTTCTCTGGCCTCACGAAGATTCTTTCACTCATAATTCTCATTGCCTTACTTCGCAATCAAATGTTAGCAAAGAGGGAGGCTGCTAAGTTCTAACCCATCAAGGAAGTTTTCACTTATGTCATGTTTGTAAATCATTCTTTTATTGCAATTGCTATCATTTTTTCAGTTTTTAACAGAAACCTCCATTCTATTAATAATTGTAATGGTGAAATCTGGATGTTTATTCTCATTTAGTGGTTTATTTCGATGGAATGTCTCAATGTGATTACATTGTGGTATACTTTTGTGTTAAGTTTATATATTTCTTTAATCTCTATTCATCATCATTAATTCTCACTTTCAACTATTTCCATAGTTTATCCTAGCCATCTACACTTATTCCCACACATTTGCTTTATCATCAGACCACATTTCCCTATCTCAAGATCTTGTGTTTCTTGTTCTAAGCCATTCTTGTGGCATTCGACTTCAATTCTATGCAATGTAGAAGTGACTCTAAATTCAAATTGTTAAGTTTAAACTGTCAATTACTCTCTTATTCATTGAACATTGGGAGTTGATTTATACATGTTTATGTGACTATTCATTATGTCTTAATATTTACTAGCAATTGCACCTTAGTGTGCAATGGGTACGCCGAGATAACATGTAATAACATGTAGATAAAATTAATAAGTAATTTCTTAAGAATAAAACATACAGTTTTGTAGATGTTGAATGGTTGTTGTCTATCCATCAATAGAATTGAAAGAATGTAGTGATATGTGTTTATGAGACATTTATGTAAACACAAAATCATTGGCCATCATGGGATTACAAAACTAAGCTTAACCGTATTAACATAGTGGCAAAAAGTGTTACATTGTGTGATAGACTTGGGGCTATGGTCAAACATTGTAATGGAAAACCCTACATTAAAGATAAGACTATGGTACTTTTACAATGTAAAAAGTGGAGCTTGGTATGAAATGACACTTTTATAAAAATAGAGAGAGAGAGAGAGAGAGAGAGAGAGAGAGAGAGAGAGAGAGAGTTTCCCTTTATATTTGTTCTCTCTTTGTATATTTCTTCTCTCTATCTCTCTCTCATGTTCTATCTCTCTATCTCTATTCTTCTTTGCTATCAATCTCCCTCTCTAAATCTCTCTCTACCTTTGTCTATATCCCCCTCTCTCCCCTTCTCTCTTCTTCTATCAGTCTTTTTCTCCCCTTCTCTCTCTTACTCTCACTTTGTCTCCCCTTCTCTCTTAGTCTTTCTCTATATGATGATAATGGTTATAGATTTTTTCATCATCAATTTTTGTTAATGGATTTGGAGATCTATAATGCAAATTCCATAGATGGTAGTTGTTTGAAATTATTTCCCAATGGACTGTAATATCTTTCTCCAATGAACCAATATCATTGTGAATGTTTTTGAATGGATGGTATAGCAACAATTCACTCTAATAGAATGCTTGAAAACATTGATCGTCTACTATTGGGATGGTGGTGAAACAAGGGGAGACTCAAACAGTAGAAGGTGTTAAGTGTTGTTTCCATTTGTTAGACTTCTGAGATGCTACAAATGTCCATTTTTGAGACACTTCCATAAGCGGGATTGTCTACAATTATACTGGTCATGCCATGTATTAATGAATGAAGCTTGGAGATGGGAAGTTTCTATTGTTAGATATAGCTACACTTTAGTGCGCAATGGGTACACTAAGTAGGTCTTAAAGGTGAATTATTAGGTCCTTAATAAAATGGCATGTTTCACTAATATATTAAGGTTTACTTTTGGTGGTGGGTCTCTTACTCAGAAGGGAATTTCAAAGGATAATGTCATCTTATGTTCTATGTTTAATTAAGGTTACATGTGTTTTATGTCAACAAATTTTATTACTTTCCATTTCTCCTAATTGAGGAATAAGCATTGTAAAACCAACATTTGGTATCAAAGATTTGTTTCAATTGATCCCATGAAGGGATACATTTCTTATGTTGCTTTCAATTTTTTTGTGGGATAATTCATGTGGATTTAAAATAACATTTGAAAATTAAAAGTCATGGCCAAAACCTTGACAAATGCTTGATTGAGAAGTTTAGTAGGTAAAACTTTGAGTTGTGGAATTGAAGGTTGAAGATCTTTTAGTGGAGATAGATTAGCGATCATAATAACTATTGCACTCAATTTTCTACCATCAACAATGGATCAAGATGAATGGGACAAGTTGGATAGAAGAGATAGATCTACTATTAGGTTATGTCTTTCTAGTTTGATCTTGATGAATGTTTTAGTACAAAACATTGCTAAGAGTTTATGAGATAAAATTATTGCATTATACCAAACTAAGTGTCTTGTAAAAAAACTATTTTTGGAAAGAAATTTTAATTCTTTAAAGATGCATGAAGGAGACTTTGTAACCAAACACTTAAATGATTTTCATCTAGTAGTGAGTCAATTGGATTCCATAGATGTAAAATGGAAGAAGAAGAAAAATGTATCACTTTGATTTATTCAGTAAAGGATATCATCTTTCCGTTTTTAAGCCTATCTATCTAAATGGGATCGATATCCTTTTTGCGTTCACTAGAATTGGGGGTGCCAAAGTTGCTTTGCATCGTTTGGATATACCACTCACTTATGTTGTATCTTCAAAAAATTGTAAAGAAAACAAGATTATTCTCAAAAGTTGAGTAGAAAAAACACATCAAAAGGGTAAATTTATTGAGGTAGAAAATATGCAAAATTTGACAAAAGAAAGAGTTGATGAAATGATTAATTCAATTGAAGATTTTTATGTATAGGTGGAAGCCCCTATAACAGTCTAACAAGCAACAATAGGAACCAAAGGGATGTGCTAGAGGGGAAGCATTCCTCTATTTTCCATAGATTGTGAATTATGTAAGGTATGCAATGAATTCAAGAGTAACTTGAGAGAATAATGAAACCTTCATTTTGTACTAATCTAGACTTCAATAGATTATAAATTCCTTATTTTTCATAGCCAAGTTCTTACCCAAATTGAAGAGGCTACAAAAAACAAGTATTGAAAATTATGGACATTATTATTATTTTGATTATGTGTAGCAAATTAGTTTTCACATTAGTGGATGTTGTCAATTAAAGGCCCATATGGACATTATTTTGATTATATGGAGTAAATTTGTTTGCACAATCAACATGGGACTAATTACAAGCTTGGATGTTTCTAATTACAATCCTAGGGTTATTAGTTTGATTAGTTGTGCTAACCATGGTTTCCTTTTGCAAGGATTGAATCAAAGCCTAGAGGATTGCAAAAAATTAAATTTCATAAAAGAAAGCACTTAGATTTAGAAAATGATTACTATGAAACCCATCACAAGAAACCATTTCAGAAGATAAATCTCAAAGAAAGTATGTCTTCCAAATATTTGTCTATAGAAAATAAAGATCATAAATTTTCATTTACCACATGTTAAAGGAATGGTCAGATTTAGAGTTCTAGATCATCTTGTGGGTCGATAGTTGAAGTTTAAAGAATTCGAGCAAGGCCTGCCATAATTTTACTTTGAATATGTGTATAGTATGCCAAAGGGTAACTAAAATGTATGGATTGAAAGCACTTTTCTGTTTCAAGTAGAAAACATGGCTACATGCATAACTTTTGTACGAATAATTATTTTAAGATTTATTATTAGGTTGTGTCTTTCTAATTCAATCTTCATGAATGTTTTAGTTCAAAACTTTGCTAAGATTCTATGAGATAAAATTATTGCATTATATAAAACTAAGTGTCTTGTAAATAATTTTTTTGAAAAGAAATTGTATTCTTTAAAAATGCATGAAGGAGACAACACTAAGCTTAACTTCATAAATATAGAGGAAAAAAGTGTTATGTTGTGTGATAGACTTGGTGTTAAGCATTCTTTCCATTTGTTAGATTTTCGAGTTAGTTGTTGTGAATGTCCATTTTTTATCCACTTAAATAAGCGGCATTATTTCCAATTGTATTGGTCGTGCCATGTATGAATGAATGAATCTTGGAGATGGGATGTTGCTATTGTTAGAAATAGATACACTTTAGTGTGAAATGGGCACACTAAAAAGGTCTTAAAGGTGTATTATCAGGTCCTTAAGCAAATGATGTGTTTGACTAATATATTAAGGTTTACTTTTGGTGGTGGGTTTCTTATTCAGAAGGGTTTTCCCAAGTATATATGTCATCTTATCTTCTCTATCTCTTTCACTTATTCTTCTATGTTTAATTAAGGTTACATGTGTTTTAGATCAATAAATTTTATTACTATCCATTGATCCTAATTGAGGAATAAGCATTGTAAAACCAAAATTTGGTATCAAAGCTTTGTTTGGATTGATCCCATGAAGGAAGGGATACATTTCTTATGTTTCTTTCTATTTTTGTTGTGGGATAATTCATGTGGATTTGAAATAACATTTAAAAATTAGAAGTCATGGCCAACACCTTGCCAATTGAGATTGAGAAGTCCAATAGGTAAAACTTTGAGTTGTGGAAATTGAAGGTTTAAGGTTGAAGATCTTTTTGTTGATAACTGAGAGGGGAGGGGGGTGAATCAGTTATCTTAATTAATTTAACTTTCTGTTTATCTTAATAACTAGTGCAGCATCAAAACAAATAAGCATCCATAACCATGAAAGCAAAAACAAAATCAATACACATAACACAATGATTTTGACATGGAAAACCCTGTTAAGGGAAAAACCATAGGGTGACTAACCCAAGATTGTATTCTCTGTTAAAAGAATAAGGTAGTACAAAATGGCACTTGCCAATTAGGGCTCACTGCCCGAGCACACTGCTCACAAGAGGCTCACTGCCTACAATGGTTTATAGAAGGAAACTGGATACTTGAACTGAGGAGAAGCATCCACATATGCCTAGGTTTAGTTCTGGTTAAGCTCAATATACTGATCTACTGCACTTCATTCTTCCTCTGCCTTAGTGCTACTGTTTTGTCACATACTGGACCTCTATCTCTATTTCCACACTGTTCTCTGCTCTTTTTCACACTTCATACATACACCACACCCACCTTTGCATCCAAATCCTTCTGGTATATATATCCGCACTAATGATTTCAACACCCTTCTAGTCGGCATCTGGAATAGCCAATATTTTCCCAAACTCTGATCTGTCAGCTGAATCCTTGCTTACCAAGTGATGTGTATCAAAAGGATAGCTATAGAAGTCATCATTCATGTCGACCAATCATGAATTATCTCTTAAGAAACTTGATTACCATCAATACCTTATCTGGATTGAGGTCTGATGCTCTGCCGGTCAGGTCTTCCTCAATCTATTCTGCCAAATAGGAACTCAATACTCAGATGCTCATATTTCTTCACTCTTTCATCACCGGAGGCTCAATCCCTCGAATCTATCAGTCAAGGTACTCTTCTTGACTTCCCCAAGTCTGCACTTTACTAAGATACTTCCTCTGAGAGATCCGGACCTGACTGTCAGACCTTGCCACATGCTTTGTTCTTGCTTACCGGACCACAACACTCTTCAATCTGACTTTCGGTATAGGCACACCTTGTCCTACGGATGGGTGGGATGAACTTTGTTGCCATCAATGACAACAACCATGAGGCTACACTGTGTCTCTTGCCAACACTTTTAGTGGAGATAGATTAGTGGATCGTAATAATTGTTGCACTCAATTTTCTACCATTAGTAATGGATCAAGATGAATGGGACAAGTTGGATAGAAGAGATTAATCTACTATTGGGTTGTGTATTTCTCATTTAGTCTTGATGAATGTTTTAGTTCAAAACATTGCTAAGAGTTTATGAGATAAAATTATTGCATTATATCAAATTAAGTGTCTTGTAAATAGGTTAGTTTGAAAAGAGATTTGTATTCATTAAATATACATGAAGGAGACTTTGTAACCAAACATAAATAAATTATTTTCATCTAGTAGAGAGTTAATTGGCTTCCATAGATGTAAAAATGGAAGAAGAGGAAAAATGTATTGCTTTGATTTGTTCATTATAGGATACCATCTTTCTACTTTGAAGCCTATCTATCTAAACGGGATCAATATCATTTCTTTATTCTCTAGAATTGGGGACCATGAAAAAATTTCTTTGCATCATTTTGTATCTACAAAAAATTGTTAAAGAAAACAAGCTTATCCTCAAAAGTTGGGTGGAAAACACATAAAAGGGGTAAATTGATTGAGGTGAAAGATGTGCAGAATTTGACAAAAGAAAGGCTTGATAAAAGGATTAATTTAATTGGAGGTTTTGATCTAATAATAGGAGGAGCCCCGAGCTATAATAATCTGATAAGAAACAACAAGAACACAAGGGATGGGCTAGAGGGGAATTATTCCACTATTTTATATGAATTTTCATGGATTGCGAATTATGTAAGGCATGCAATGCATTCAAGTGTAACTTGACAGAATAATGAAACCTTCATTTTATAAATTCATTGTTTTCATATCCCAGTTCCTATCCAAATTGAAGAGGCTACTAAAAATAAGGATTGAAAATTATGGACATTATTATTATTTTGATTCTATGTAGCAAATTTATTTGTACAATCAACATGGGACTAATTGCAAGTATGGATGTTGCCAATTGTAGACCTATATGAACATTATTTTGACGATACAAAGCAAATTTATTTGCACAATCAACATGGGAATAATTTTAGGCTTGAATGTTGCCAATTACAATCCTATGGTTATTAGTTTGTTTAGTCGTGCTAACCATGCTCTCTCTCTCTCTACACACACACACACACACACACACACACACACACACACACCTCCTTTTGTGTCCCTCTCTATCTAATTCTTTGTATCCTCTCTTTCTTTCTATCTTTATATGTCTCTTTGTCTCATCTCTCTTTCCTTCTATCTCTATATATGTCTCTCTCACACTCTCTCTTGATCTCTCTTGTTTCTTTCTTACCATCTCTCTTTATCTCTCTTCCTCTACCTCTCTATCTCTCTACCTCACTCTCTCTCTCTCCATCTCTATCTTCCCTTCTTTCTTCCTCTCTCTTGACCTCTCTATCCCTTTGCCTTTATCTCCCTTTCTTTCTTCCACTATATCTCCTCTCTCTGACTCTCTCTTGATCTCTCTATTTCTCTTGATCTCTCTCTATCTTTATATGTCTCTATCTCCCTTCTCTCTTTCTCTCTTCCTTTCTCTATCTCATCTCTAACTCTCTTTGTGTCCCGATGCATTATTTCTCTATCTCTCTCTGTCGATCTTTCTTTCTCTATCTCCTCTCTCCATCTCTCTATCTTTCTCCATTTGTTGAGTTCATCATATTTTTTAGCATATAGTGTGGAAACACATGAGGTTCCTTGTGTGGCCATTAAGTAAGTGATGTTTTGTGGACAACCTTTGTCTCCTTAGACATGTGGTATCTTTAGATTGATTTGTTTTCTTTTGCAAACACAAGTGTCACATACGAATGTAGTATTAAGTTACTAATATTTTGTAATTTTGAATTGGTAATATTTGACTTAGTATGATCATTACATCGAAAAACCATATAAAAATAGAAAGAAATTCATAGAAAATAGAGGAATGCTTCCCCTTTAGCCCGTCCCTTGTGTTCCTATTGTTTCCTATCATATTATTATAGGGGCTTCCACCTAAATTATCAAACCAAAACCTCCAACTACATTAATTATTTCATCAAGTCTTTCTTTTGTCAAATTATGCACATTTCCCAACTCAATTAATTTACCCTTTTGATGTGTTTTATCTCTCTCTATCTATCTTTACTTCCATCTCTCTATCCTTCTCTCTCTGTCTCTGTCTCCTTGTCTATCTTCCTCTCTCCCCCTATGGACATGTGCTATCTTTGAATTGTTGGCATGAAATGGTTAATAAAAAAAAGTCTCTTTCCCTTTATATATCTTATCTCTATCGCTCTCTTTCTCTATCTCTCTATCTATATTCCTCTTTATCAATTTCCTTCTCTCTAAAACCCCCTCTTTATCTCTTTATTTATCTACCTCTCTCTATCTCTCACCCTCTTTATCTCTTTACCTCTCTCTACCTTTGTCTCTATATCTCCATCTCTCCCCTTCTCTATATTTCTATCTCTCTCTCTCTCTCTCTCTCCCTCTTATGATTTTAGTTTTTTAATAAATATTGGCACACAAAACTTTTTATTAACATTTTTTTAATAGGTCTATCATTGGATAGTAATTTATTGTACTTCAAATGTTATTAAAGATGATCCATGTATAGTTCTTCATTCACATTTATTATCTTTCCTTCTTGCTATCTTCTAGGGTTTTGTGTTTAAATATGATTTTTTTTTCATTTTTTTTACAGTTAATTTTAAATTTTACGTAATAGGATTTTGCGTTTAAAAATAAAAAATTTGTTTCATTTTTTTAATAGTTAGTTTTAAATTTTACGTAATAATTATAGGAACCTATAATTTTTAAAATAATTATTGTATTATACAAAATACATTTCAATTAATGTTTTATTACAAAATAAATACTATTATTACAATTCTTCAAAGGCATGTACTCGTCACTACTATCTTCACTAGTGGGGACACCTTATGTGATGAGAATAGAAAATAGTGAATAAGTCCAATAGGTAATCATTAACATTTGAAGGCCCCACTGATTGCCATATATATCAACCAAATGCAATAAATACAACAAACTAAAAATGATTTTCCCAAAGGTCCATCTTCATCTTCTCCTTCCTCTTCACATAAGGACATTAATTCAAGCAACCGCACTATCCCAAATCCCTCATTGTCTTCCCCTAAACTTGAAAGATTGTATGAGAAATGATTCAATATTTTTGTAAACTCTTCATATAAAGGAAAATACCTCAACCCCCTTGATGGTCGTATCATTAAACTTATTCAACTTAAACCATACCTTCGTAGAATTGGTCATGGATTGAAAGTTATTTGAGGTGCTTTGTTGTACCCTATTGTACCTCATTTCCCGTACAAATACAACACAAGCACTAAGAGACAACCCCATTGATCACAGTATTACCTAGATTTGTAGTTTGACAAAGTTGCATGAAAAGGTCATTGGTGGTGGTTTTCTCCAACTCTAGAAAGCTAGGGTTCCTATACACTTTAGAGTTGCAACACACAATAGTAGATTTCATTAATGATATCCCTAGCTTAAACATTATAGAAAATAAAACCTTTGTTAACACTATCTTCTTATGCACGCTTGATCCACTCCACCACATATACTTCTATAGCAGATTTCCTATTTTATCCATACCAGTATTAGCCTCATTATGATTTATTATTCTTGCCATGATCGTTCATTGACCTAATGATATTATTTTTGGATCTTCAAGCCCTTTATGTTCCACTTTTCCATTACCACATTTATAATTACCCTTATATACATTCACTACCCTATAGTTATATGATGCTCATGAGTAGGTCAATGTAGCCTTGTCTCCCTCTCTACATCCTTGATATTTGATCTCTTTAGTGACTCATAGAGGCTTATAGGTGGATCATCCCTTATCTTCCCTCATTCAAGTCTAGAGTTCAAAAAGAAATGCACATCATACTTGAATATGTACATGCATGATGTTTGTACTCCTAGGTCTAACCTCACTAAAGGGTGAAAACTCAACTCAACTCTCGAAATAACATCCTTACAAATAAACAATACATGAATAAATAAATAAGTATAAATTAATTATATATATAGTCATTAGTTAATAATTTTACACACATAGATAAAGCATGGTCACTTTATGCAATAATTTTTATACCCACAAAAAGGAAATCCCTTTATAATTTAGGCTTCGATTCCCTTACTAAATTTTAAATCTTAAATTAGTGTATATATGTCCATGTGTTCTTATGGACTTCAAATTAAAAGAGATAATATTTACATATCTTACTTTGAAATGCATTTATACGTGACATCAACATCCTGTGATAATATTTAGGGTTTAATTGTTTGTATGAACAATATTTATGTCACCCTTGTCAAAAAATGGCAATTCCACTTCTACCTCTCTAAAACTCGTTCACTTCAAATGAAAAATGAAAAATATCAATAGCTCAGATGACTTTGATCATCTTGCATGAGTCCCATGAAATATTAGTTATCTATTCACCAACTGAGAAGTATATATAAGTATAAGATGTTTACGTATACTTTTCAATTTTAAAAACAATAAAATTTAAAATAACTCTTCAAATAAATTAATTTATATATATATATATCCAATTAATAAATAAAATAATTCTTAAGAAAATAAAATACTCTCTGTTTTATTTATAATTATTATTCTATTCATTATAATCATATATCATCTTAATGGGTGTATTTATCTCAAGATTTTATATATATAGAGATTATTATCTTATTAAAAAAAACTATATAATAAAACTATTTACGCCGAAGGCGTTGCCTCTATGAGAGGGACCGACTTGGCATCAACAATCCACAGTATGTATTACCCTAGAGGCATGCAAGATGATCAAATGGTTTTTAGTCGTTTGATTTCATCAATTTATTTGGTTTTCGTTTATGTTTTCTTCAACAATTTCTTCTTGTTTCCCGACAATTTCTTCCTGCACATTCATTTTATGTGGTCATTATAAAACAAGCAGAATAAAACTCAAGGCTGCAACTCCCAATAAGACAAGGCACTAATATCGATATGACCGCGGCCTCTCCAAAACCCTGCGTCGTTTAAAAAATCTGCCTAAGATTCAATGAACCACCGTGCAAATTAGAAAATTGGGAGAAGACAATAAAACTACCAAAAAAACCACAAAACAACCCAGTTAATTACTACTGAGCAAAGATATTAACCTATAGATAAAAGAGAAACTAGCATATCGATGCTTCCGTGCCCACACGTGCTTACAAAATGTTAACTCAGAGTCACCAATATTTCTTTAAATATCTATTTTGGTAGGTTTCATTTTTTGTTTAGACTTTACATTGTTTTTAAAATGTTTTTAATTTTTAAATTTCTATTTCAGATTATTAAATATAATTTAGTTAAAACTTTTTAATATAATATTTTATTAACTATAATATTAAATATATAATATTGTATATTAAAATGCATAAAAATATTAATGTATAAATATTAAAATTAATTAGGGAGCTTCTCATTCAATTGTGTATGTTTTCATCCTAGTATTAAAATAAATTATATAATATTGTATATTAAAATATATATAAATATTGAATATTAAAAATGTATACAAATTTTTAAATTAAATAACAAATTTATATTATATACAAAATATTTAACTAACTGTAATATTCAATATATATTATTGTAAATTAATTTGTATATAAATATTAAAAATATTAAATATATATAAATATTGAAATTAAATATTAAATATTGTATAGTTGCTTCTATAATGGTAAAATTATAATAAATGTAAGTGATGGAGGGCAGCTTCACGGAGCAAAGATCTGCGGGAAGGTACCCCCGAAGGGAGAATGGACAGTTTAGATACCAAGAAATTAGGGACAGAAGGGATTCTGACGCAGGCCAATACTTCTTTCTCCAGGGAGAAGATCCATGGAGAATGCATGAGGACTGGATTCCCCAGGGTAGGTGGCGTCATCAAAATAGAGGTCCGCAACGGCCGAGCCAGTGGAATCATAGACACAATGAAGCTTCTCAACAAAGAACCTTTAATGTGCTTTGGAGAGGAGGGAGAAACCCTAAAGGGGTTTTTCAGTAAAGGGACTTTCAGAGGCATAACAAGCAACCCAGAAATCAAATACCTGGAAGGAGGGAAGAAAATAGAGGCGCAGAACTAATGGTAACCCTAAGTGCAAATCGGATTCAGGATCAAGTGTTAAAATTGGAAAATAGGGCATTAATAATTAAATGGCATGGAAAAAACTTAAATTGGCAGAGTTTGGAATCCTGGTGGAGCAGCAAATGGGGAAAGGATTTGGAGTTTCAAAGGTTGGAGAATGGTTTTTTTGTGGTCATTTGTCCCTCGGCGACCATACGAGCTCAAATAGAGGAAGGGGTTTGGATTTTAGATGGTTGCGGCTTCTACATCTATCGATGGAAGGTTGGGTTTAATCCCTCAGAGTACCGAATGGAAAAAACTCAAGACTGGTATATCATGCCAAATCTACCCCTTGAATATTGAGATCCTAGGATCTTGGAAGAAATTGGAAATGGTATAGGTACTTTTTTGTGTGCTGAAGAAAGATCCAACCCAGATGGGTCTAGCTCGTTTGTCAGATTAGGCATTGAGAACCCCCCTAATCGTAGAACCCCTAGAGAAATTAAGATTTCGTCAGGCTTAGGCACTTGGACGCAGTGCCTGATTCTCAATCCCCTCACCTTAGACACATTAGTCAAAATCCTTGGATGGAAAAGCGATAATCTTCCAGGAGAACATTCAGAACAATCTTCTAACAAGCAGACTTCTCCCTTTATGCAGAATGATCAAGACTTCAATGAAGAAGGTCTTCCCCTTACTCCTGAAGTAGTACCACAAGTAGAATCCAAATTAGGGCAGAGAGTGGATGACAACCAGAGCATCAAGTCTTTAGACCAACAAATGTCTCATGTTATTGAGATGATTGGTAATAAGGTAAGTAAGGAAGATTTGGATTCTATCATAAATGTGGGTAATGAACTGGTTGACTTGGCCAATGCAGCCAAAAATGATGAGATCGACTTGGAGAACTTTGAAGATGACGAATGGATGGTAGATCAGGAGTTAGAAGTGGCGGGAAAGGAAGTCTCAATGGATAAAGGGAGCAAAATCTTGAACACCTCCATTGCAAAACTATCAGAACAAGGGGCGCTTGGATTGAGAGTCAAGGAACCATTTAAAACTTTACCAGATTGTGGAGAACACAGAGGGAAGGGACGAATCCCAAATAAGGAAAAGTTAAAATGGGATGGGGAAGCGTTCGGCCAATTAAAAATTGCAACTATGTTGCAAGTAGGGAAGGGAAACACCCTTCCTGAACAGCAATGAAAATCATAACTTGGAACATTAGGGGCTTAAATGCCCCTAACAAGAGATGTCTGTTTAGGTAGCATCTGTTAGCTCAGCAGCCGGACATTTGCTTGATCCAAGAATCTAAACTTGGGGATTAAGAAAGGGTAACCCTAGGTCAGAAATTGAAAAGCTGGAAACTTTGCGGAGTCAACTCGGAAGGAGCCTTTGGTGGTCTGCTAACTATATGGAAACCTCAATCAGTTTTGGTAGAAGAAGTGGCCTCAAGCAATTTCTGGCAAGCATGCAAGGTAAGGAGTCTAGCCTCGAATCTAAGTTTTTTGCTGATTAATGTTTATGGACCGAATAATCACATTCAAAAAAGAACTTTATGGGCTGCATTAGACATAGTCTACAAGCTCCCGGTAGATGAGGTTTGCATTCTTGGTGGGGATTTCAATGCCATCTTATCACAAGGAGATAAGAAAGGGGGAGTAGGAAGGAAACTCCAGTCACAGTTGGACTTTGAAAATTTTGTGGAAAGGAATGAGCTATGCGATATTTAGATGGGGGGTGGGCAGTATACTTGGACCAATAGAAGGCTGGGTTTTTGCAATATTGCTGAGAAGTTGGACAGATTCTTGTTCAAAGGTGATCTCAGCAGATTTTCCTTCTCCCTTGGTTGTTAGTTGCTTCCTTTACCAGGGTCAGACCATTACCCAGTTTGTTTGGAAATCAAGGGCAAAAGGGGTCCTTCAAGAAGCCCTTTCAAGTTCAAAAACATGTGGTTTGAGCATAAGGACTTCTTCGACCTGATCAAATAATGGTGGAATACCACTCATCCAGATGGAACCAAAATGTTCAATTTTGCATTCAAGATGAAAGTTATCAAGTAGAATCTAAAAGAATGGAATATAAACAACTTCAAAAATATTTTTGCAGAAAAGAGACAGTATGAATTAGAAATGAAAATCCTCTCAGAGAGGATTATCAGGGAAGGAATGGATAATCAAAGTTACTTAGAAGAAAAATCTTTGTTGGCTAAATTAAATGATGTTCTCTCCAAAGAAGAAATCTTCTGGAGACAAAAGTCGCAGGAAGTTTGGCTTTTTGCAGGAGACAGAAATACTAAATACTTCCATAATGTAACAAAGGCAAGAAGAGAAGTTAACCGAACAACAAGGGTAAGAGACAAAGAGGACACTTTATTGGAGGATGTGGAAGAGGTAAAACAAGCTGTGGTGGTTCATTTTCAGAACTTGCTGAATTAAGAGGAAGGTTCTAATCTCTCCGCCCAAAAGGAACTAGTGGGCAACATTTCCAAGCTGGTAACAGAAGCTCAGAATGATTTGCTCATCAAGGGATTCTCGGAGGAGGAAGTAAAGTTTGCTCTCTTCCAACTCCATCCAGACAAAGCACCAGGACCGGATGGATTCCCAGCAGGGTTCTTCCAAAAATGTTGGGACATGATCAGGAAAGATTTGTTGGAGGCTTTAGAGGAATCCAGAACTTCTGGCCAACTTCTAAAGGAAATAAACAACTCCTTCATAGCCTTAGTTCCAAAGAAAGAAAAGCCTGAACTTCTGGATGATTTTAGGCCTATTTCTCTTTGCAATACCCTCTATAAAATCTTAGCCAAAACAATGGCTAACAGGGTAAAAACTCTTCTCCCATATTTGATTTCCGAAGAGCAGACAAGGTTCGTGGCCAATAGATCTATCTTAGATGGGGTTATAATAGCACAGGAGGCCATCCATTCAGTTCAATCATTGAGAAAACAAGCTATGTTTATAAAACTAGATATCAAAAAAGCATATGACAGAGTTAATTGGCGCTTCTTGTTTAAAGTGTTGGAAGGTTTTGGTTTCAGCAAAATATGGCTAGACTGAATTTTTTCTTGGATTGCAAGCCCAAGATTCTCAATTCTGGTGAATGGTTCTCCTGAAGGTTTCTTCAACATCTCACGCGAGTTAAGACAGGGAGATCCAATATCTCCCTTCCTTTTCATCCTAATGGCTGAAGCTCTTGGAAGATCTATCTCCAGAGCCCAGGACTTAAGGGAGATAGCTGACATACAAGTCACAAGTGGGGTCTCGAACATAACCCACCAGTAGTTTGCCGATGATACCCTGTTATTTGGGGAAGCCCAAGCCAGGGAAGCTCGTAATTTCAAATCAATTCTTCTAGAATATGCAATAGCTTCTGGTCAAGAGGTCAGCCAGGAAAAGTCAGAGGTATTTTTCTTCAACACAGCAGTTAGAATGGAAGGTCAGATTTTGAGAATCCTTGGCTTCGGGAAAGGGACGCTACCCTGCAAATATTTGGGGATCCCTTTGGATAAAGGTCTCCGACCAGGCACCACATGGGACAACCTGATTGAGAAAGTTAAAATGTCGGCAGCTTCATGGAAAAATAATTGGCTTTCTTGGGCAGGTAGGCTTACAAAACTAAAATCAGTAATTTTCGCCCTACCGACTTACTTACTGTCATGCCTCCCTTTGTCAAGAACAAAAAACAAAGCGTTGAATAAGAAAATGAAGACCTTTCTATGGCAGGGATCGTCGGAACAATTCAAGTTCCCGTTGATCAAGTGGAAGCAAATTTGTGAATCAAAACAAAATAATGGAATGGGGGTTAAAAATCTCCTACACCAAAACACAGCCCTTGGAGCCAAACTGGTGTGGTCAATCTTTTCTAGCCAAGATCTTAAATGGGTATGAATTGTTCATGCTAAATATTTGGATGCAAATGTAGATAGCATTTTCACTTCAAGAGAGCTTCCCTCCGGCTCCAGAATTTGGAACTTCATCCGCAGTTGTAGAAATCTCATCTCTGATCATCTTTCTTGGGAAATCCAGAGTGGGGATGTGGCAGATTTCTGGGACAACTCTTGGCAAGGTTTCCCTAAACTGGATGACATAGAGGAACTGACAAATGTCAAGATGATTACAAAACAAGTATGGGGGGACAAGGTAAGAGATTATCTTTCACCGTTCTTTCAAAATGGGCTGCTCACAGCCAAATGGAAGAGTCCTATCAATCTCGGCTTAAGTCAGGAGGAAGTAGGGACTTTTGATAGGATTCTAGTGGAAAGGAGGATCAGCTATAGGCAAGGGCAGGATCGGTTACGGTGGATGGGATCTTCCAATGGAGTTTACAGTGTCAAAGAAGGCTATAAAAAACTCTCAAAAAATCATGAGGAAGCTTCAATTATCCCAAGGGATTTGTGCTGGAACCCAAATTGTCTTCCAAAGGCAGGGGTATTCCTTTGGATAGCTTCACAAGGCAGAGCCCTAACTGCTAACAGGGTAGCCAAACTTGGTTTTCAGGGACCTTCGAGATGTTGTTTGTGTAGAGAAGCTTCAAAAGATGGCGATCACCTTTTTTTGAATTGTTCATTCTCCAATCAGTGTTGGATTTGGCTAATGAACAAACTTCAATGGAAATCTGCGTTTCCTAAGGTCCTGCTAGAGTGGCTCATGAGCTGGCCAAGAGTGAACAAAAAAGTAGCCTATCACAGACTATGGTCTATCAGTCCTTCACTGTTGATCTGGGAACTCTGGAAGGAGAGAAATAGGAGACTTTTTCAGGACAAAGAAATGCCTCTTCTCTCTTTTCTCAATAAAGTGGAAAGTAGTATAGTTGAGTTCTTCAATTCAAATCTTAGTGAATCAAAACCTTCTCAGCAGAAATTTTCAGTTTGGGACGCTCTGATACAACAAGACTGGCTGGATCTTAAAGTGCCACTGATTAATTTGGAAGGTGGTCAACAAATAGCTCTTAGAAGGAAACTCGCCAAATGGGCCTTGCCGGAACATGGCTGGTATAAACTAAACTTTGATGGTGCGTCTCGTGGGAACCCCGGTAGATCAGGTGTTGGGTGCATCATTAGAAATTGGGAGGGCAAAACAGTAGGTAGCTTATCTGAGCCACTGCCAGATGGCTCGAATAATGAAGCAGAGCTAGAAGCTTTACTCCTTGGCTTAGGACTTTGCCATGAACTCAAGCTTCGGAAAGTGGCAGTTGAGGGAGACTCCCTTGTGGTAATCAATGGTCTACGGTCGAGGTGACTGATTAATTGGAAACTTGTAGCAAAATTAGAAATAGCTCTGAGTTTGCTAGACAAATTTGTGATGACCACTATCAATCATATCTTCAGAGAGGCTAACTCTGAAGCTGACTCTTTTTCTAATCAGGGAGCAGATGGACTGAGAGTCAAACTTTTAAATTCCCCTGTATAAGTGGGTTGGGTCTTTGGGTGGTTGGGTGGGCACCCAATCCACGTTTTCAAGGATGGGTCGACTCCTTATGCCCTAATGATGGCATATCAACCCTCGGGAGTATGAGTTCTTAATGACAGCCTGGTCTCATGCTCCGTCTCTGACAGCATTTCTCCCTGCTTCGAAATGATAGCAGACAGCGGTAGTGACTAGAGGATGTATCTAGACGGTTCTATTCTCCTCCATTTAAGATAGTCTGTGCAGACAAAGCGAGAGTGGCGTTGTTTGAATATTAAAAATGGAAGGAGGCTCTAGTTATATAGCGAAGATCTCAAGCTATGGCCTGCTCAACATGGGCTTAGTGACCCCTCTCCAACTGGAGAGCTCTGTTCGCTAGATGGCCTTTAAGGGTGCCATTTCGGATCAACGGCTCAAACGTATAATGCAGAGGCATGAAGGGTTGCTAATACCGGCGGTGAAGATTATTCTGGGGAAGGATTTCTTGGAGGCCGATGAATTTTATAGGGTTGATACTCACATCTCATCTCAGTTCTTAGCCTCCATTTTGGATGCTAGAGTGTCGAAGGAGGCAGCGAAGGGTATGATGTTGAAAATCTTTAAGCCATAATTTCTCAGCAACATTGACCACACTCTCAAAGCAGTCATTCCTGGGGCAGGAATTTTGCGACCAAAAGACATCATGGCTCCACAGGACCCTTTGGCAGTGTTGAAAATATTTCCTCTCATGCTCGACCTGAAGGGAATGGCACTGATCGAGCACCCGGATCGTGTTGTTTAGGTTTACGGTTTTCTTCATGATATGTTGACTGTGGATGGGGACACTGGGGAGAAGGATTGGGTAGGCAAGATCCAATCGATGGCAAGGGAGCTCGACCTACTCTAAGAGCCCTGTCATCGACAGTATATAGTTAGTATGGTTAGTCTCTGTCGGTTGATAGCATATAGCTGAGCCCCTATTCTTAGATAGTTGTTTTGGCTTCAGAAATAGTTTATATGTGGCCCTACTAGAATCGGCCTGGTTAGTCTGGTTTTTTTAATTTTGCAGGTTAACGGCTAATAGACACCTGTATGTAAATTCTCCTATAATATCAATACAAATAAACATCTTTACGAATAAAAAAAAAATTATATTAAATATTGTATAGAATATAATATATATAATAGTGAATATTATATATTTTATATAATTATGTGTTTATTAAATATATCTTGGTGGTGGTCATTATAATCATCAAATTATATCATAAACGTCTAGTTGCCAATGGGTAAATTGGGCTTCTCAACCATAGATCTCATTTGTTTATAAACGTTTAGTAATTTTCAAACAAATTTTGTTGAACATTATATATTTAAATATGTAAGACCTAAAATGTCTTGCTAAAGTTTAAACATGGTGGAGGATCTCTTACATGGATTTTAAAATGTACGGGGAGTCGAAGCAAGACATAGGAGGGAGATAGAGGGAGAAACAAAGATATAGAAAGGGGGAGACAAAGAGAGGGAAAGAAGCACAATTTCTTATTATTATGTCATAAATAGCATTTTGATCTTCAATGCTTGTAAGATCTATTCACCCACTAATATTTGAAGTATGAAAAATGCATTGGTGTTAAAGAGCATAGTGAAGTTTATTTTGCAAGGATTGAAGTTTAAGGCTTCTTTGCACCTTAGTCAAGCCTTGTAATTGAATTAGCAATAAAAGTAAAGAGATAAGTAGGGTGGTAATGAATGTTGATGTGTGGATAGAAGTGAATGTTGTTGATTTGATTGTTTATTGTTGATGTGAGGAAAAGAGACTATTCCAGGCTCACCACCTTCCAATTGAAGGCATCCAAGTTGGCAAAAGCGCCCCAAGAAATTTTAGCTCAAAAAGTGAAAACACCACCACACAAGGTAGCGGACATAGATGATTTGGAGTATGAATCCAAAGGTGAAAGAAAGAAGTTAGAAAAGAAGAAACCAACAAGGGTCAAAATTGTATTTTCTAGAAAGAACAACCAAGATGAATCCAATTGGGACCTAGGTGCTTCTTCTCTCCCCAATCCTCTTTATTCTTAGGTAGGTCCAAATCCTATCAATATCCCTTCTTCCTCTTCTATTGATAAGTTACTTGTGGAGCATAAAGGCTCATTTCAGTCACCTAAAGACTTTCCAAGAACTCCTATTCCATCTCCTCCTCACAACACTCACCACAAAATTTCCCTTCTCATAGTACACCTCCAACTTTGGATTCTTCTTGTGGTTCTCCCAAAGCACCATACTCATCTCCTCCCAAGAAGATTCCCATTCCTCCAACCAACTCACCTACTCTACCACCTCATAGCTCTCCAAATGCATCCAAATCTCATCCCTACACGGCCTTTAGAAGGAGCAAGGTAAAATAGATATTGCAACACAAGGAGAGTTTTCCAGCTAAGATATCCAATATGGTTTGATCACATATTATAAAAGAGGAAGAGAGTTACAAAACTAGTGGTTGAATGTTTCTCATAGCTACCATCGATGATAACTAGACCTCTACCTCCAAAGAAAGCTAGAATCACAATAGATGCAAATCTTTAATTATTAGGTAGCAATGGTATCCTTGGGAAAGCATACAAGCAAAGAAATCCAAGAAATAGCCAAGTCCTTTGTTGACCTCTTAATATAGAAAATGGATAAAGATGCAAATCTTTAATTATCAAGTGGCATAAAATAGAGGAATAGAAGGCATGAAATAGAGGAAGAGATGCAAATATTTAATTGTCAAATGGCAATGGTATCCTTGAGAAAACATACAAGTGTAGGCATCCAACAAATAACCAAGTCCTTTGTTGACCTCTTGATATAGAAAATGGATAAAGATAGAGCCACAAAAGAGGAACTAATAGAGAAAGTTAGTTATTTAACTAATTATATCTAATATTTGGTGGGGCCAATTGGATTTTCTATTGACACACATACTCCATTTATAAAAGTTGTAGTTAAAGATGTACCTTAAATAATGAGCTAGATAATATTGTTAGAGCAACAAAGGCATGGATAAATGAGTTATTTTCACTTGGATTCAATATCATTGGGGACATATTCTATTTGTTTCATAAATTCCAAGATGAAATTAATTCTATTAGAAATCTAGAAGAGAAAATCTATGCAAAATTGGAATTTTTGGAGTAAAATTATCCATAGGTTGTAGAAATGGCCAAGTTAGACTTCCAAGTCCTTATTGTAGAAGGAATGTTTGATGGTATGAAGCCTCACCTGCACAAAATTGGAAAGAAGCATATAAATATAGGATAAGAATGTTGAAAGGAGGAAAGGATAAATTCAAAGGAGTGCATGATGACACTAAATACTATTGATGATATGTGAGAGGTTGTGGAAGAAATCCCATGTCAATTTTACAATGAACAAAAGGATGTGAACTCCATTAATGATTTGAAGAAATAATTTAAAGAAGTGTTAAAAGGTGAATAACACAAATAATTAGAATTTGATGTTGCATCTATTAGACACCTCATGAGGATAAGGTCATTATGTGAATATTTCAAGAAGTAATGAGATGAATATTGAGAATGTGCCTTAGAAATTGCTCAACGTTTTCATTATAATGGATGTTGATTTGTGTATTCTGATGGCCTTGATTAGGAGTTGGTTCATGTAGTATTAGATAAATTCAATGCATACTTATAAAAGGACCAATAATTAAAGAAGGATGCTCACAATGGTGAAGAAAAATTGCAAAAGGAAAGATGACTCCCATATGCAAGTCAAGTTTCAGCTCAATAGTAATGAAATATTGTAATTTCAAAAGTATAAGTCATGTGACTTTTCGTATTATTTTATACATGTCTTATATGGTGCATTAGAGGGGAAAAAAATTATATTCCCTATCAATGAAACCTATATATATGTAAAGATATAACATTTTTAAAGGTTGCAAATGAAAAAAATTGCTCGATACAATATAGTTTATCTTTTTTTAGAGTTCTTTCAAAAACGTTAATGTAACTGGTTTGAGTAGAAGGTCTCAAAGTTTTAATTTTTAATGGATTCAAATCTCCATTGCATGGCTTGGGAGATCAATAGTGGACATTACCATAATACAGTGCAAGATGATAGGATTTATGAGTGCTATCAAATCTAAAGTTATGTGACTTTAAAACTTTCATGGTCATTTTCACTCGAAAACTTCAAGCCTATATCTCTAGCAGGTATAGTCACATCTTCAACAGTCAATCAATTAGCTTTCCACTCACTTTAAATAGGTATACCAATAAAAGAGTGCATAATGCAAGTGTAAATATTGCTTCAACATCTCACTTTAAGTATATGTACAAAAGAGTCATCAACAACTACTTTTAGATGTATAGAAAAGTCACACAAACAATGTAGAAAAGTTCCAGAATCTTGAAAATAATATAAATAACACAAGAAGTTTGTCCATCCAACTTGAATATGACGTGTGAAAGGAATTACATGTCTGTTCCTTTTAACCTTCTATAATTCATTGTTTTCTCACCCACTCCTTATTGCCTATGTTTCACTTCTCTTATATATACATGAGAGAATTACAAGATTGCAGGTTTGCATTCTTATTTGTGAGAGGTCATTCCTTTACACCTCTATAAAGTGTTGTAGTCAACGTATTGGTTATTTGCGTGTGGGACTCACTTCCATCATAAATAATCAGTGTGTCGACACTTTAAGCTCTCACATGTTTTTCTCTATCGGTATCTGTGAGAGCAACACACCCAAGATGACAAACTGTAGAAATAAACCTTCACAAGAGAGAAGATATTTCACCGAAGAGAAAATGCATTGAGAATGAGATCAATAATCTACATATGGTACAGGCTTTTTAAAGCCATGAAAAATAGGTGACAGGTATGAAACTTCCCGATACGGGAAACACAACTACCCAAAACTATATGCACCTAACTATGCACCTAAATAATGATATTTGCTTAAGTAAAACTTAAGCATAGTAAACGGTATAACCATTTACTCCAATAGTATCATCTCAAGTCCTATGCATTATTATGATAGCCATTGATCCTCTACACTAAAATCAATCACATAATCAAAAGAGAAATCAAGAGAAAAAATATAGATAACTTGAAAAAAAAAAAGATACAGCCACTTAGAGGTGTATAGGGTCCAATTGCTGATATAATACTCATGGGTATAGGATTTAGTCTTGCAACATAGTTATATTATATGTTGTCAACGATTATTCTGGATGTGAGAGAGACAAAGAGGGGTGAATAGAGAGAGAATTAGAAAGAGAGGGACACAAAATAGAGATAGAGAGATATTAATTTAAAGCAGGCACAAAATTAGGTAGATAGATAGAGAGAGAGTCTCTTTTCAATTCCTCATGTAGTCATGATTGCGTTTCTTATAGGACATTTAATAGAGAACTCCATTTTGTTATCCATCAAATGCTTTGATAGAAGTCTATTCACTACAGTGGCATTTTGAACATACATGAGAGGAGATGCTCACTAACCCCATATCCACCAAGTAATATCATCTGCAAACACAAAATCTGCAAAGAAACCCTGTTGGCTACATTGTACAACATCAAGTCAATTGTTCTTGCCACTTTTGTCGTGCATGCAAGGTGTCTCATGTCTAGAAATGTGTCATCTATCTCTTCTTCCAAAGAAGATGAATAAAATTTAAATATTGTTAGTAGAGATCTAAACATTTTTGTCTCCTCTTAATTGGACCCCCTTTCACTCTGCATATATAATTAAGAATGTACTAGGAGTTTTACAAGAAAAAAAGTACAGACTTTAGGGTATTGATCTACATAACAATATTTGCAGTTTATTTTTTTAATTTGTATGGTACTGAGAGAGACTAAGAGAAGGAGAAAGAGAGAAAGACTAACAAAGAGAAAGAGAGGGCGAGAGATAGAGAAAGATAGAGAGGAAGAGAGAAACAAAGACTAGATGGAGAGAGAGATAAAGAAAAATAAAGATAAAGAAATATACATGGAATTAAATAACAATTATATAGCAATATATATTTTAGATATTTATTAGTTTTAATTGTGCACAATACAATATATTAATTATGCCAAGCTTGAGTACGATGCAAGACTTATCCACCGCTGGTCCTCTACATCTATTATGAGTTGGATTTTTTAGCTCCACATGATGCATTACATACAAAACTAGGCAAGTAAAGGTGATATAAATAGAATCCCTCTACTAAAGGGATGGGCTAGAGGAAAAGCACTCCTCTATTATGTAAGGCATGCAATGAATTCAAGTGTAACTTGAAAGAATAATGCAACCTTGATTTTGTACTCATCTAGACTTCAATAGATTATAAATTCCTTCTTTCTCATAACCAAGTTCCCACCCAAATTGAAGAGGCTACCAAAAACAAGTATTGAAAATTATGGACATTATTAAATTATTTTGATTCTATGTAGTAAATTTGTTTGCACAATTAGCATGAGACTAATTATAGGTATGGAAGTGTATTCTGATACCGAATTCTTTATTTTGTACTTGTCTACACTTAAATAGGAAGAAGTTAGAAAAAACAAGTATTGAAAATTATGGACATTATTTTGATTATATGGAGCAAATTTATTTGCCAATCTACATGGGACTAATTGCAGGCTTTGATGTTCCTAGTTACAATCCTAGGGTTATTAATTTGATTGGTCATGTTAACCATGGTAAATCCTTTTGCAATGATTCAATGAAAGCCCAAAGGATGTGCAGAAAATCAAATTTCATAAAAGAAAGCACTTGTATTTAGAAAATAATTACTATGAAACCCATCACAAGAAACCATTTTAGAAGATAAATCTCAAAGAAAGTATGTCTTCTAAGGGTTTGTCTGTATACAATAAAGATAAATAATTTTTGTTTACCACACCATGTTAAATGATTGGTTGGATTTGGAGTTCTAGATCACCTTGTGGGTCAAAAGTGGAAGCTTAAAGAGTTTTAGCAAGACCCACCATACCCTTAATTTTAATATGTGTATAGTATACCAAAGAGTGATCGACAATCAACATTCACTGAGAGGCGTGCAAGACAATTGAAACATCATCGATCGTTCAATTTTGCCAATCGCCATTGTCATTTTGTCATCATTGGGATAGTTTCCCATTCACACACAATCTCTATCTTTTCTGGTTCATGCTTGCCCTCCCATGGTTGTGTCTATGTATTTGTTATTAATCGGTAAAGTCAATGATGAGGATATCCATTGCTTCACATTTTATGTCTACCTTTGCTTAAAAGCTTGTGACGACTTTACAAAGAAATGAAGAAATGATTTAAAAATAAATAAGTAATGTGTAGAATGTGATAATTGAGCATGTTATTATATATCGATATATTATATTTTACTAATTTAATGATTTATATTGTTTAAAATATAATATAAGTAATAAATATAATTATAGTATAGATTTTATATAAAAAATACATTATATAATTGAATTAAAAAAATTTAAATATACAATTATATTATATCATACCATATTTAAAATATATTTCATTACTTAACTCATAGAAAATGTATATATAATAACTATATAGAGTTTGATGAAAAAATGAAGGGCGATTCCTAAATAAGAAGGGTTTGAATTAAGAGACATTATGTTTTTCATGAATACATAACATATTTTAAAATACCATGCTTTAGTGTATTAAAATTAGAATTTATATAGAAATAATTATTGTAAGGGAGAAAGTGCATATTTCATTTTAATTGGACATTAACTTGATTTTTTTTCTACAATTAAGTTTAGTTTCAATCTTTACACATTTGTTTTATCTATACTTGATTTGTAGTTAGTCCATTTATAATGCTAGGTCAAATATGCAAGTGTGGTTGATGTAGATAACTTCTAACTTTTAGATTCAAAATGAATCTCGGGCTTATACCAACTCCTTTCCTATTAATCATTATTTTTCAAATTTAAATGTGAAATGTGTTTGTGGAGAGAGAGAGAGAGAGAGAGAGAGAGAGAGAGAGAGAGAGAGAGAGAGAGAGAGAGCCTTTTAGTTTCAAGTAGAGAACATGGCTACAAGCATAATCTTCCTGTGAATAATTATTTCCAAATTTTACCTTTACCACCCATCACAATTGAAGAGATATTTCCTAAAACACGAAATCATTACCTATCATGGGATTACAAAACTAAGCTTAACGACATAAACATAGTGGCAAAAAGTGTTCCCTTGTGTGATAGACTTGAGGTTACGATCAAGCATTTTAATGAAAAACCCTACATTAAAGATCAGGCTATGGTACTTTTACAATCTAAAAAGTGGAGCTTGGTATGTGTTGGTCCAACTCATCTAGCTCTGTTGGAGCCTCATGAAATAGTACTTTTCATGCGAATTATCCAATGATAAAGAAAAGTGAGAGTAACCTTCA
This sequence comes from Cunninghamia lanceolata, assembly GCA_027924645.1. NCBI lineage: Eukaryota > Viridiplantae > Streptophyta > Pinopsida > Cupressales > Cupressaceae > Cunninghamia > Cunninghamia lanceolata. Next base: position 14,519,095 of record BSBN01001425.1, on the reverse strand, counting down.
ATCGGTCATTTCATGGTAACAATCCAAAGATGTCATATGTCCATTGGGAACTATATTTATGTTTCTTAAAGACCTTAGAATTCACCTTTAAGACCTCTTTAGTGTATCCATTGCACACTAAAGTGTAGCTATCCCTAACAATAGCAACATCTTGTCTCCAAGCTTCATTGATTCATACATGGCATTGCCAATACAATTGGAAACAATGTTGCCTATTGAAGTGGCTCAAAAAAGGACTTTTGCAATATCTCGAAAGTCTAAAAAATAGAAATAATACTTAACACCAGCTATTTTTCAAGTCTCCCCTTGTTTCACCACCATCCCAATAGAAGATGATCAATGTTTTTAAGCATTTTGTTGGAGTGAATTGCTGCTATACTAGCCATTCAAAAACATTCACCATGATATTGGTTCATGACAACAAGATATTGTAGTCCATTGGAAACTAATTTCAATCAACTACCATCCATGGAAAATGCAACGTACTGAAACAAAGAAAAAAACTTTACTTGCATACTTGCTTTTACCCACTACTATTCAAAAACAACTTTACCTACATGCATGTGAACATATTTAATTTCCTTCATTTCTCTTCTAATGCAAGACAACAACACATATCACCACATTCTTTCAATGTTCAAATGATGGATGGACAACAACCATTCATAGCAACAGAAGTGTATGCTCTCTTCCCAAGAAATTCCAATGTTCAATATGCAATTATAAAGGAGTCACTAATTACTTTTATCTACATGCTTTCTCAATGTACCCATTATACACTATCGTGCAAGTGCAATTCCTAGTTATATAAATGACTAACCAAAAAAAACACTGAAGAAAAACTATATAATAAAACTATTTATATAAAATGAAAAACTATGTATATATGCCCATTGGCCAGGGAATAACACTTTTAAAATTAAAAAAAAAAAAAAGGTAATGAGAGCGAAAATATGGCTGAATGTTGGCAACTATTCTTCCCTTGTCGTAATTCCACGTTAATCCTTTCTAACACGTGTAGTGCCACACGTGGCACATCAAGTGACATCTGTCAAATCTGCAGCTTCTGCCCAAGCCCATTCAATATTTTGAACAGACAACAGGCACAGGGGGAGGTTCAAAAAAATGAGTGTAGCCCAGATTGCGAGTACTATTTTTCACAGGCAAAACCCAGCTTATGATGCTTCCATGGAGATTAATATGGGCGCCAATTTCCCCAAAGCAAAGGCTGACAGAATGGCTTACAGGCGAAGCAAGGCTTAATTCCCCCTCAATCCGCCACCATTTCCACAGCGCAGCAACACTCTGTAACTGCTCAGAAAAGCCCCAGTCATCCGCCAGTTCGACGCCTCCGACTGAAAGGGGCCCTTTTGTTTCCCGCCTCAACAGCCGCGGGGTTTTGCGCTTTGATGGGCCTGACACCATCAAGTTTCTGCAGGGCCTCGTCACAAACGATCTGAGACGGTTAGAGGAGCCGATATCTCAGCCGGTGCCCACACTGAACCAGCCGGCGGCTCAAAGCGGCCCAGTGTATGCAGCGTTTCTGAATTCGCAGGGGAGGTTTTTGTACGATATTTTTATTTACCGGCCGGTGCGCGCAGAGGAAAAACTCAATGCGACGGGGTCTGGTCCAGGCGGCGATTCGCTTCAGCCTGCCTTGCTAGCCGATGTGGACAGCGACTCGCTGCACGAGCTTCTCGATCATTTGAACAAGTCAGTCTCTCCTCATTTTCTCGTTGAACTTTTTTATTGGGTAAATGCGCCCTTTGTGCCGAATTGGGTGTAATGCATGAAATTCTAGGTTTTTTTTCCTTCTAAATTCACCCGGGGCTTGCTTGGCCTTGAAGGATGGGATTTTTTTTGCATTTGCAACTCTTTATTGTTTCTCCTGGAGATTTGAATGTTCCACTACGAAAAGCTTCAATGTGTTTTATGTTTTAGCATATCAGATTAGGCCTCAATCAAGTTTTGACTGCAAGGACTATTGGTTCCATTAACGAGAATAGCTTTTTAAAAGTTCCAGTGGTCATGGTCTGGTAGGTTGGGCTGACTCGTAGATAAGGGGCCCCAAAGACAGAATGCCCAGGTTCTGGCTGTGCCGTGGGGAGTCACTAATTACCCAAGCGTAAAAGCTCACCCTTTGAAACTAACCAGTCGAGATGGTGTGACTTGAGTGTTAGGGCTGAGCAAGGTTTGACCCCGGCTGTGCTCAGAGTCACTTAATATCCCAAACATAAGAGCTCACCGTCTGAAACTAATCAGTCTAGAGGGTGTGACTGAGTTTAAGGGCTGAACACTGCCCCCATGAAGATCTGGGTTCAAATCACCATGGAACTGCGAGATACAAGATCACATGACCCTTGGTAACGCAATTTCTAAAGCACGTGCTCAGGATATAAGAAAACCCCATTTGTGTCACACGGTTGTGGGTAGTGTTGTGTACCAAAACTGCAGGCCCTCTCCTCTAGCACCGTGACTAAGAGTGAGGCAAGGGGAACAAGGTATCTCAAGCAGGGAGAGTGATACATCGACAAAGAGAGGGTGGTTTTGGACCAACACATAGTATTAGGGCAAATCCTCTTCTTTTTAAGGCTATGCAAAACCTAGGGGGGTATTCCTTTGAGGTCTTAATATATGGTAACAAATTGGAACAAAACTTTGACTGCCATACCCTAATGGTGGTCAGGAACAGGCCTACTAGACCTCATTAACAGCAGATTAAAAGCAAGCATATAAGTGCACCCAAAATATGATCAGTTTAAATCACCTAAGATGAATCCCCTTAAGTCACTTACACACTTATATCTTGCATCCTGATAATCAAAACCCTCTAAATATTTATCTGACATGAGCTCACTAGAAATCCATATGAAATATAAAAATGACCATTATGAAGTTTGCAATGAATTAAAATGTTGCGACATTTATCAAATCTCTATTACAATCATACCAACAAATGTGTCAAGAGGAAATCCACAATTTGCCTGAAGATCTACAAACAATTATGAAGACATTTTGTTATAGACGCCATTTACAATATTAACCTCCTTGTGATTTACAAAACGTGCTGCTCCAACTAGTTTGGACTGGCAGGAGTTGAAACCCTAGACAATTCTCGGCACTTAAAGGTGCATGGAAGAGAAGAAATGATCAACCCTTTAAATGACAAACAAACTTGCATTTATAGCATTTCGGTTTCTTGCCTTTTGGTCGCTTGTGGGAATTCGATGTACTTCAATAGGTCATGGCATTGAATGCAAATTGAAGAAAGCCCATGAGATTTGCGTTTGAAAGTTTCTAGCTCAAAATGTATAGCTTGGAGCTTGCACGGAGCAAATCGGTAGCTAGAACTGAACCACCACATTCATGACAACTGTACCTACTTCCATCATCCGTCGTTAAAATCTACAACTGCAATCGTGCCCTTGAGATGAGTGATGTTTGCGTGGGAAAAATGCCTTTGAGAAGTTGTAGGGGTTGAATCGGGTCATTAATGGTGATCTGAGAAGTTGTTGGAGTGTATCGTAGGAGTTTGGAAAACTTGCGGAAATTCAACCCGAAATAGGATATGAGAACCGGACATAAGGAGTGGAAGGAATGAAGTCTTGAAGGATGGGAAAGTTCTGCAAAATGGAAGGGAATGAGCGATTTGGTCATTGGGACAAATGTGGGGATTCGTCATGAGACTGGAGGAAAGGATAGGAGAAATGTGTAGAAATCTTGTGGAACTGGATGTCAGGATAGGATATGAGGTGAAGGGAGACATCTTGAAGTCCGAAGAGAAAAGTCCACAAAGAGAAAAATGGAAGATGTAAAGGTGGGGGAATTTGACTCCGAACTAGATGTGGGAAGTGGAGGGACCAAATGGATGAGATTCAAAAGTGAGGAGATTTGCTGCAAAAGGGGTTGGGAAGAAAGAAAAAAAGGGAAGGGGAATTGGAGGTGGAAATGTATCCGGTTCCAAGAGGAGACTCTGCAAACGGGAAGGAAGGTGAAAGGAAGAAATGCAGAGGAAGACTATGGAACAAGATGGGAGAAGTTGATATAGGACAAGAGGTGAACATATCCGGTCCATAAGGGAAATTCCGCAAAGTAGAGGAAAAGGAAGCGAAAGGTTGGAATAGGAGTTTGCAGAAAAAAGAAAGGGGAAGGGAGGACAGGATATTAGAGCTCGAAATGTGAAGTCCAATAGCCAGGTGGGATTCGTCAAACTGGAGGAGACGAGCAAAGTAAAAAAGACTAAGGGTCCAATAAGATTAAGTGGGACTTTGACATGGAACAGGAGGTGGATACATGATATGAATGGGAAGAATACATATGGTAGTAGGTTGAAAACCCGCAAAATAGAAGAAACGGAGGAAATAGAGGAACTGAAGGATCCAATGATGTTTGGTGGAACTTTTGTGCGGGAAAGGAGGAAGGAACCAGATGCGAGGTGAAGGGATCATGTCTGGTAGCATCCAAAAAGTCCGCAAACAGGCAGAAACACTGGAAAATGACTGATAACTTCCCAGACTTAAGAAACTTTTTGGATTTTTGGCAACTTCAACATGTGAGAGAGACATGGGGATGGCAAAAGGCAATTCCAAGGCAAGATTTAACCAAGGGAGGACCCACTTAATGTTTTTCAGATTGGTTGTAAATGGTGGGTTGAAATAGGGTAAGTGCAAAAATGGGCAAGGCTTAGGATTTTTGCATTTTTCAAATTGGGTCCCAACAGGTAGGAAAATCCTCCTTGATCCCCAAAAAACAAAATGCTACACTAGTCAATCCACAATCAAAACTACTTAAAAATTGACCAAATGGGATCTGTATGAAAACCATCCTTGATCTCCCCCAAAAGTAAAAATGCTACACCAGTCAATCCTCAATCAAAAGCACCCAAAAATTGATCAAATGGATCTGTAGGAAAATTCTCCTTGATCCCAAAAAACAAAATGTTGCACCAGTCAATCTGCTATCAAAACCACCCCAAAATTGTCCAAAATCCAGTCCTCCATGCTGTAAAACTCTATTTTTCTTCTGTAGGTCCTGCACAATAGAAATTTAGATGTTTGAATATAAATAAGGGCAATTTTGCAGCTTTCAGGGTTTTATTTTTTTTTTTATTTCCACCTGTTTTTTAACCAAGTGCCGAGTCTTCTGAGTCAGCCAGAGTCACTAGGGCTGACTTCCCAAACTTTAATAGGCATGATTCTGTCCCACTAAAAACATAATTTATGTGTATACGAATGGGTTGGTGCTTTGAAAATACACTCAAAACAAATAGATGATTTCTTGTTGGCATCAACACACCAGTGAAACCAACCAATACAATGGAATTCAAAGGCAATGGTAAAACGTGTGGAAGGACTATTGTTGTTGGAAAGAAATATTCTGAACAATCTTTCTTCTTTAGTAATGCATATGTAGTTTATGCTCTCCTTGGATGATTTACAGAGCATTGAGCCAGAGAGAAATAGTACTGATGATCCACATGTAAGAATAAATGATAAGATGTATGATCAGACTGTTGAATGGGTGGATATTCCCTATCAAACAAAATGCATGGAGGAAAGTTGATTAAATTAGCTATTAGCATACCAGAAAACTGTATTGGAAATAAGGATCATATTTTAAAAAAAAAAGGGATAGACTACAGAGTATTAACAATAACACTTACAAAGTATGCATCTGCCAAATCAGCTGTGGCAAAGTCAGTGCTGCTTCCAAGTCCAAAGTGGTCTGACATCCCTAACCAGTACATAGTGACGGCTCTAGGAGAAACCGTGCAAATTATTTTATTTATGTAAATACAAATTATCTTAACTTCTTAATTTTATATTTTAATGGGAATTCATTCTAATTTATTATAACTGAGACGCTTCTTGTAAAGGAATGAATATTTACAGTACATTCTTATTATCATTGCCAATGCATTAAATTTAGTCTACACACTGGAGACTAAACAGGCTCTTAGGACAAATTAGTTTCTTACATAGAATAGCACTTAGTTTAGTACATATAGATATGTGAGATTTCTATTGGAATTATATGAAAATAGAATGATATTATTTTCTGAAGAAAATAGAGTCCAGGAAACAAGAAAGCCTAAACTGTTAAACTTGAGATCCTGCAAGTGCTATAAATGTACAAGTCAAATTGGGATGAGGAAATTTAATGCAGAGACAAATGCATGCAGTTTAGAATGAGAGTAGAAATGTTTTTTGAGTCTCAAAAGTATAAAACAAAGACATGCTAGTGATTTTGGTTCTTGTAGAAAATATTTTGTAAATTTGGTCGACTTTCAGCAATATAAAAAAATGTTATAAAGGACCTTGTTGATGGTGTTTTATATGTACATGCAAACTCAGAATAAAATACTAAATATTCTATCCTCTCTTGAACAAAGTCTCTCGAATGCTAAACAATGTGATCAATCGAGACAACTCCAAGGTTCATGATATGTCAGGTCTTGACTTGCAATGGATAGACTCAGTAGTTGATATGATAATGCTGGTAATCACAAAGGGACTTACGCTGAATTAACTCCTTATTCCAATCAAATATGTACTCTTTCCTTGTGAAATGAAACTTCTTCTAACCGACTATGAAAGAAAGGAAAAAAGGCAAGGGTTAAGACATCTATTCTAAGGACAATGAAGTAATGAACATCCTATGATAGACAAACTCCTCACAAGACCTGACTTTGCTTCGCCATGAGAACCAACAACTACACGAAGTAGGTGCAATCTTCTAAGGTAACCTAATGATTTTCATATTGCAAATACACATCCAAACACCCACAGCTGGCGCAGCTTGAACAAATATTCACAATCGAACTAAAGCAAATGGAGGTTCAGACTAACTTTGCAAAGTGAGTTGCCTTCGACAATCCACAAAAAGTATGAACCAAGAGGAATTCATCAAATATCTTTGCATATAATCATTACATCAATGAACTTCTAATCTATTTCTAAACTACTTGGAAACATTTCTCCATCACATCCAAGAAATTAGAAATCATGCTAACATTCCAAAACCACAAGATCACCATGCGAACCAACAATGAGCTTGTATTAATTTTGAAGTGTATGATTACAACAATTTCATGTGTCTCTTCAATGACTTCAAAAGTCTCCTCTACTCTACTCCTATTTTACTTCTACTCTAAAAGGTCTTGAGAGAGCTAACAACTTCCAACCATTTGAACCCTTACAAATGAGAGAAATGGGTCTTATATAGGCTCCAAAATTACATGAACGACCAAGATTGATTTGCCAATCAACGGCCCAGATGAAGACAACAATGCATAGCCGCCCAAAAGAGAGGCAATGAAGGCACATTTTCCAATGTAAAGCTTGAAATGGAATCTTTGGAGCATCTTCCACATGGATGTCCTCTTTGGCCTCTTGCTTGTTGTAGGTACATTGAACTCGAACGGGTGATGTGGCAGACTGTGATTAGACTAGTGACGTGTATATGCCACTTCAGCATTGAGCCAACCGGTTTGATCTTCTTTGTGTTCATATTGCTCAGAATATTTCCGAAATTATGTCATCTTTTCTGGAATAGTGTTTGAACTAGGCTTTTCACCTTTGGAACTTGGCATCTTTCAAACTTGAAAACTTGAGAATTTTGGGAATTTCTTGATGTTGTCTTCATGTAATTAATGACTTTTGATGTACATGCTCATTTTCTCATCTCATGATGCTCTTGTGCTTGTTCTAGTGCTTGTTCTTGTGCAGGATTCTGTCTTTGAATGGTGCAGGAAGTAGACCTTGGGTGTGAGTTCTTGGAGTAGACTTCATGATTGAAGCGGACGGCTCCAGAACTTGAATGTGGAATTGGCCCTTCTCCCTTCAAGCGATGACCTTGATGTATGACTTTTGGTGTTGGATTTTGATTGTTTAGAACAGGTCTCCTTCATGTGGCGATGGTGTCCTTCCTCAAGCAATGCTCTTCCATGCTTTAAACCTTCAAGTGCAAGTTCTCACCATTTTCCTTCCATTACCTACACAAGAGAAACATCTATTAATATAAAGACATTTGATCATCAACAACATTTCATTACGAATTCCTAACATGCCTGCTTTATGCAATGAAGAAGGCCATATTTTCATGTTTTAACGTTGCTTTTTATCTTTTCATGGCCGACCTACTCTATGTTTGAGCGCACTTGGCATGATATAAGGAAATTTTCTCTAGGTGAGGCGCGTTTGGTGAAGGGAAATGAAATTTACCAAGGTTGAGCGCATGGGCTAGGTGATGAACTTTTCTCTATGATGAGCACACTTAGCAAGTGTTAAGGAAATTCTCTTGAGGGTGAGCGCATTTGCCAAGTGCTAAGGAAATCCCTCTTCAAGGTGAGTGCAAATGTCATGTGATGAAGAAATCTCTTCAAGGTGGTGCATTTGAGGTATGATGGAGAGACTTCTTGAAGGGGCGCATATGGATGTTGTTAAGGAAACTCTTGCATTGGAGATAGGCCAAAGAGGTTTTCTTCTAGATGAGTGCACAAGCTAGGTGATGAAGAAATTTCCTCCAAGGCACGAATGCACTTTGGGTGTTTGTTAGAGAAGCTTCCTAGGGCATGGGCGCATAAGAGTGTTTGAGGAGAAATTTCCCAAGTGTGAGCGCACTTCATGGAGGCTGGAGAACTTTCTTGTGTGAGGGCACATCTGACCAGTGTTAAGGAAATTTCCTCCAAGGAAGGGTGCACTTGGAGTATTGTGGAGAAATTTCCTTCTAGGAGAGAGCGCATATGCTAAGTGTTAGAGAAAATTTCCTCTAAGGGTGGGGTGCCTTTGAATATTTGTCAAAGAATTTGCCTAAGGCATGAGTGCATATGGCATAGGGTAAGGAAATTTGCAAGGTGGCGCATATGGAGAAGATCAAGGAAAACTCTTGAGGTAAGTGCTCTTGGATGTGCTTACTTGTCATGCTACTAAAGAAATCCTTCTTGAGAGAGCGCATTGGCAAGTTGTTGAAGAAATTTTCCTCAGTGATGGGTGCAAATCTTGCATGTGGAAGAAATTCCACCTAAGGGCGCATAGGACAAGACAAGAAGAAATTTTCCTAAGTTGAGCGCATTGTGAGGAAATTTCCTGAGTGAGGGCGCATTTGCCAAGGCTAGGAGAAATTTTCCAAAGGTTGGGCGCATATGTCAAGACCAGGGGAAATTTTCCCAAGGTTGGGCGCATATGCCAAGGCGAGGAGAAATTTTCCAAAGGTTGGGCACATATGCCAAGGCTCGAGGAAATTTTTCAAAGGTTGGGCGCATATGTCAAGACCAGGAGAAATTTTCCCAAGGTTGGGTGCATCTGCCAAGGCCAGAGGAAACTTTTTATACTTAGCCAAATTTCAGTGCCCGAAATCAAGTATATTTCAAAATATATTTAAGTATATGTTTAGATACTTTAAATATTTTGAAATATACTTTCAGGATATTTGAGACAGGTCTTGGATCCATGAGATTTAACATGCAGATTCTAGATTTTTGAGGATCCACCAGATTTCAGACTTAGTTTTTCAGGATTTCAAGACATCAACCTCCAGGCTTTCAGGACATCAGACTTAGCCAATTTTGAATATCTCAGGGAAATGCTTAAGTATTCTCAATTGCACCTTGTTAAACTCATTTGATTCATTTCACGCTACATCCGGAGAGGTTCATTCTTGATTTCATGGAAGAGACTAGGTCAGACAACACTTCCTAAGGATTCTACAAGCTCAAAATTGCAAAAAAAGGTGGGTCCCCATTTGTAATGGGGCGATGTGTGATTAGGTCACAACAAACCTCATCATTCTTGTTTGTCTAATCAACAAACTTGGTTGACCTCTGCAACTATATGACACTCTTTGTCCCCCTTTGTACAACTTGACCACCCAAATGACAACAAAGTACAATTGAAGAATAGCAATGGATAGTCCAAAGATATCAATGCAAGGTTAGTAGCTGAAAGATGCTCTGCTATAGCCATACGGTATGTTATTGAAGTAAGACCTACAATTGTACATTCCCTATCTACATTACACCTTGAAGCAATATGGTCCTTGCATGTTGCATGACCTACAGTTCCTACCATACAGTTTGCTAATCCCTTAGTATGCTATCCTATGTTACCGAATCGGCTGCAAGATACAACATTTCTAGCTACGAGGTGTACCAAAATCGGGTACTGATCGGAATTGCCTTTGGAATTGGGTAGGATTCGCATTTGAGCAGTTGGAGTAGTGTGGAAAGATGCAGGGTGAACTTGAGCAATTTCGAGGTGGACGTGGTGATTTCAAACTAATTCCAATGTTGTGCAAATTTTTCAATGCATTTTTTTTAAACTTTTGGACTGACGAAACCCTAAACGACCTTCCCTGACTGTTACACGATCGACATATTAGGCATTTCGTGTTGAATGAGTTGCGGCAATAGCAAATAGGTAAAGAAATTAGGGCAGCAAACAGTCAATGAATTCATCTGCAAACAACATTAAGGTTTTACTCAGCAACGCAATTCCCGATTCGTATTGCTGAATGTATTTAGGTGCTAGATTGATGTCCGCGAATTTGGAAGAAGAGGATTGGGGATATGCCAGTAATATTAAGGTTAATATATGTCGTTCACCTATCTTAATATTAATATATGTTAAGCTTTATGTATTAATAATAAATATGATAATAAAAGAACAATGATGGATTTTGTTAATATACTTTTATAATTAATATTAATTTTCTCATATGATATATTTTAAAATTCTAAACTATTAAAGTATATATTTTTTTAATTTATTAAGGAATGTAAGGTTAAATATAAATTATTAAATTATATGTAATGTCCCACCCTATTTATATTTTTTTCTGTTCTAATTTTTTGTTTTTTTATGCTGCTGTTTAAGGCTTGCATGTAGGTTTTTGCTTGCATAAAGTTGAGATATAACATTAAAGAAGCATTTCTAATAATACCAAGAAGCTTATATGAATTGAAACAACCACTAAGAACATAAATCAGCAATACCCATATGTTAGGAAACCCTAGAAATTCAAATATTTCAAAACCCTAGCTACTGTCATGTTTTTTGAGATATATTTGCTGCATACATTAAATAGAGGGATTATAACAAATACCCAGATGATAAAATCACTCAAACATCATATTTGAAACATACCCATTTGTTGTCATACAATGTGCAGGTCTGAAACAATCTGTGAACAGCAATGGAAGCTCCAAAACCCTAGCAAAAATGCTCAAATTACAAAATGCTCAAAACCTTTTATTTTCCAGCCCTAGTGCCCCCATTCAAGGTGAAATAGCATTGAAATCATTTGAAAACAACTCCCAAAGTCTCAACGTTCAGCTACAACACTTGGAGCGGCCAACAATGGAGAAGATACAACAATGAAACATTTAAAATCTGCAAAAGATCCTTTGTTATGTTCTAAATCACTCCATAAAATCTGCATCCAAACCCTTGCTTCAAATCATTGAAAATCTTTAACTATTTATCTCCAGCATAACCCCTGTGTGCCGCTATCAGCAAAGTATTCTTGGGTGATCTTTCACATCTCAAATACTGTTCCTCTTGAGGGTTTTGTTCCTCAAAAAAGCCAAGAGCGAAGTTCAGTCTCCAACCTGTAGAAGAGAAAATATTTTCCAAGCATATACAAAAATGAGCTATACCCCCTTTTATTCTCTCCTTCACTTCCACGCACAACTTGGGCAATTAAATAACATTTTAAATTTCACTTTATTTCCCCTTATGTCTCCCTAAGTTGGGCGCTCCACATTTATAAAATATGCCTTTTAATTCTTTCTCCCCAATGCCCCTTTTATGAAGTCACTTTAATATTTTAATTAACATTAAGTTAAATCTTTAATTTAACTTAAATGACATTAATGTTAATTAAAATAATATAACTTTGCCCACGAACTCCAACGAGCAACCGAAAGAGTGACGATCATGCAGTGACATGGAAATTTTGCCACATGAGAAATCGATGCTGAGCGGAGACCTTGCTAAAAATAACAACCTGCTAAAAATAGTAAGAATGGTTCAAAAGGTCCGAAAATGCTTGGAAAGACATCACCGCGAACCTCCTTACATTACTCAGCTCAATGCAACACTTGGAAAGGCCCCGAGACGATCGAATTGCTATGTCACCAAAATCAGTGTCCAAACTGACACTTACTATAAATAGCAGTGTTCTCCGAGGACCAAAGAGAACAAATCTAGAAAAACCCAGAAAGATTGTCGCCATGCAAGAACTTACTATAAATAGTAAATACGAACAAGTTGTGTGAAATCCCTCTAGAAAGTGTCATACAACTCCACTGGATCACTTGAGCACATTGGTGACATCAAAATACTCCTCTGATCAGGCTGTCACAAGCCTAGAAAGTCAACTCCAACTATGTTGCCAGAGAACCCGAAAATGGGGACATTACATTATAGAAGTATTACATATAGATATGTTTTTATTTATTTATTTAGGAAAGGTTTTTTATGCTTCAAAATTTTAAATATAAACATTTTGAGAATATAATGGCAATTTGCAATTAATCAAAGTTTTGTGTGTGTGTTTAATTTGATTTTTATATCTCTTTGTATGGACGAACTCAAAACAAACCCACACCTAATTTTTTTTTTGACCGAACCCAAACCAGTACCAGGATTGGTAACTTAGCCTTAAAATAGTACAGAATCTACAGATTGAAGTTGTTAAGACTTAGACAAGTTAGATGCTAGAAGTGAACTACAGCCAAAAGGAAACTTGTGTTTGACTTTTTTTCAATAATTGTTATTGCTTGCACATGTTTGAACCGTATAATGTTCTACTTACTTTCCTTTGGTATATACTTGGCCCATATAAACTCAAAGGACACACCATATGTGTTGATTATAGTTCTAAAAATAACCAACAACTTCCAAGGCTTATATTTGATTGGGCATTGCATCATCCATGAATCTGTTACAAGATCATTGACTAATATTTGAATGTGTTAGCATGGCAACTTCCTTTACTGGGATTGTTTTGTATCTCATGGCTTTGTATATTCTCCTTTGTTTAGGGTTTACCTGTTTGGATTTACTCCTTAGTAGGTTATTTTGCTTTCTAGTTTTACTTCTAGATGTTTTAAACACTTTGAATGAGTTATTGTAAATTGTTGTATCACCGAGTCTTGTTAACCTAATTTGGTCGTTTATGGACAATTATGTAATGTGCCACCCCTATCTGAGATCATTTTTTTTTGTTTTTTGGTGTTTTATGATGTTTAGCTGATACCTGTTGCGTTTTGGGTTTTGTGCATTTGACATAACACACATGTATACATATATTTGTGCAAATAACAAAAAGCAAGATATACCTAGATGCTTATATTTGATGTAAATGCATTACAAAGCATAAAGCAACAATACCCATATGAAATATATCAAAAATAGCTAGGGTTTCAACATACCCATTTGCTGTCCATGAAAGTACAATGCTGGAAATGAAGGTACAGCAGTTGTTTCATATAAATCCACTTCAAACACATGCAATCTTTGGTTTATTACTCAGCTCAAACGGATACATTCAGATACATGGAAGAATCGCCTTCTTTGAAGACACATACAACCCCAAAATATTAATGCAGCTGCTGTATATATTGTTCCATGCCTCTATGCAGCTGGTACGGCCAATGGTAATCAGGTACAGCAATGAAATAACTCTTATAAACACTCCTTAAATGTATGCAAACTTTGCAGTGTTCAAAACAGAGCTAAACGTCCCAACTAGAAGGGAAAAACCGTCCTAACGCCCAAGGAAAGAGCACTATATTCTCTTTTGAATGGTACGACCCTCACTGGACAGGGTATGACCTACATAAGGATCAAAATGGTACCAAATCATCTCCAAAACTCTGTCACAGACCTGCAATGTATTCTTCTATGCTGACCACTAATTATCATGCCAAAAACTGAATGATATATCAAAGAAATTCTCTATGCGACAATGTAAGTTTGTGCAATGAAGCCCAAAATGGTGACCTCTGAATGAAGCCACTCCAAAAACATCCTGGGAGTATCTTCCAACCCCACAAATGCTCTCATCAAAGGAGGTTTCCGTCTCCAATGAAGTTGGTGCAAACCCTTGTTCTCCAAGAAGCAAACTCAAACTCATAAAATTTGGTATTCGTGAATGAATAAAAATGAGCCTTCATTTTCTTTTTTGTTTCCTCCAAACCCAACACTCACTTTTGGGAATATAAAATATTTTATTATTTTCACTTTACTTGAGCGCCCACTCTAGGTGGCTTTATAACTTAGAAATATTTCATAAAACATGTCTACTTTAATATAAAGTCACTTTGCCCCCATCAAATTCACTAAGTTAAATATTTTAATTTAACTTAGGGAATTAATATATCATTAAAATATATTCCATTTGACCTTCGAATTAAGATTCCGTAGTAATGCTAGATTGATCAAATGAAAACCAATGAAGTCCAGGTGATTCGCACCGACTCGCTCCGAGTCCCGAGCCCCCTGCTAAAAATAGTAAGTTTGACTGTGGGGTCCAAAACTGCACCAGAAAGAGCAATCTTAACATGGGTCCCCTAACCATCCATGTTAGTCTATGGGAACCTGCTAATAGACTAACCCTAATCTTCGAACTGCTTAGGAAAGGGACATTACAGTTTGCCCTCCCCAGAATTGCTTGCCCACAAGCAATTTCAACTCAGGATTCTACAAAATCTGCTCATTCTCCCATGTAGCATCCTCTACTGACAAATTTTTCTACTTCACCAAATACTCCCTGATGACTCTCTGTCATATTCACATATTTGCATTACATTATACATTATAACTTATGTATATCCAAATGTATATTTTACATATACTCATACGATGTATACAAGTATTCATATTGTGAAAAATTGAGATCATTGTTATAAAAATAATGCAACTATCAATCAATCATACAAGAGTTGAATATTCAGCAGCACAAAAATAAGAATTGATAATTAAATTCAGAACTGCAGAAGGAAATAAAGGTAATAAAAAGGTAAGTATTAATAATTATCAAGTTTATAATTATTAAGTATAAGTTACTTGTATGTATATATATATGAATATGTATATGTATTTATTTACATATACATATCTATGCATGCATAATCTTAAATAAATCTATATATATATGTTAATCACATTATTAATTACACAAGTATATGAATCCATGCAAATGATTAAAGTTATAATGAAATATCTTCTTTATTCTTAATTGAACTGGTATTCATATTTAGACTTTAGGATCCAACAATGATGAACAAATGTATAAGAGGATACCAATATTGGTATCTCGATTTGCAATATGAATATCTTTAAATTCATACATTGTGATGATAATGAGTACAAGGGAATATTAAAATAAAGTTCATATCTCCGTAAGCTTTATTATTTCATCCAATGAGGAATCATAGGCATTGTAGGGAAAGGCGGGTGTAAATCCGATCATAAATCTCGTATCGACCCCAAGGGCTAGGGACCTAGTTTCTCACGCTGGGTTAGCGATCTCGTATCGACCCCAAGGGCTAGGGACATAGTTCCCGATGCTGGGTCGGAGGTGCATGAATAGACCCCAAGGGTTGGGATATAGGTTCCCGATTCTGGGTCAGAGATGGTCTCTACGCGCCCTAGCTATGTAAGATCCTAATTCCTTGATGAATGATAAGAGGGGAGAGTATGGATCTGAGTTATGTTTAATATTCGTCCTAATGTACTTATGGAATGTATTATATAATAGTCATGAATGACAAGAAGGAAATGAATAATCCTTGGATAAAAATGAAATACATATATTACCGTTGATCTTATCACTGAAGTTTATTGATCTCTAATGTTACTAATGTCTCCTTGAGAATCACTTTGAATGTAGATTCAGGTTTAAGTATTTCCTATAGAAAGGGGACATTACACTCTCTTCCACAAGGTACGATCCCTGGTATCAATGATAGCCTCAGGTACAAGAATCAATTTGCCCTCTTCATCGAGAGGGGGAAGCTCCATCGAGGGTGTCACATTATGTCCCAATGTCTTTTTGAGGCGAGACACATGGAAAACATTGTGCACTCTACTCCCTGTCAGTAACTCCAACTCGTAAGCCACTTCTCTGATCTTCTTAGAAACTCTGAATGGACCATAGTAACATGACTTAAGTTTCTCAGCACCACTCTTCTTGAGAGTAGACTGTCTGTAGGGCTGTAACATCAAATAGACCATGTCACCAACCTCAAAAGAGCGCTCAATTCTATGCTGATCTGTATATTGCTTTTGCTGGTTTTGAGCTTTCTGAATGTTTTCTTTCAAGGACCTCATAATATCCTTACTCTCCTGGAGCAAGTTCTTGGCCTTAGGCACTCTACTATCTCCAAACAACAGATCAAGGAAGTTTGGTGCCTCATACCCATATAATGCCATGAATGGTGACATCTAGATAGACGTGGAATATAGTGTTGTAGCAATATTCCCCCAAATGTAACCACCTAACCCATGCCTTTTGCTGCCCTGCAATGTAATTCCTCAGGTATCCCTCCACCCATTTATTTACAATCTCCGTTTGCCCATCTGTTTGTGGGTGGTAGCTAGTGCTCGGAGTGAGTTTTGTCCCACTCAATCTAAAAAGTTCCTGCCAAAAATGTCTCAGGAACTTGCTGTCCCTGTCACTAACTATGCTTCATGGCAGACCATGAAGCCTGAATACCTCTTTGAAAAATAAACCAGTAACTTGTGCTGCTGTGTATGTGGCTGAAATTGCAAAGAAATGTGCAAATTTTGTTAACCTGTCAACCACAACAAATATGCAGTCCTTACCCTGGGCCTTAGGTAATCCAGTGATAAATCCATCGAAATGCATTCCCACTTGTGGTTAGGGATAGGTAAAGGCTGCAACAAACCAATTGGAAAGGAGTGCTCATGTTTGTTCTGTTGGCAAGTAGGACACTCTCTCACATATGTCAACACCTCGGTCTTGAGACCTTTCCATGTGAACCTCTCCCTAATCTGTCTGTATGTCTTGAAATACCTAGGAAGATCATGAAAGGCTCTCAAAATTCTCATCGCTAATCCTGGTATCAACAGTATCCTCCCTTTGTAAATGATGAGATCATTTACCACCGTATACCTATCATCCTGTATAGTACCATCAATAATGCCAGAAGCCCACTTGTCCCTAGCATACTCAGCTGTAATCCACTCTCTCAAATTAGCTATGATCTCTCCCAAAGAACACAAGTGAGGTCTCCGTAAAAGTGCATCAGCGACAATGTTCTTCCCTTTGACATAGACTATGTCAAAGTCGTAGGCTTGCAACTTGCTAACGCACTTTTGCTATCTATCATTGAGGTCACGTTGACTAAGGAAATGCTTAAGGCTGTTATGATTTATCTTTACTACAAATTTGCCTCCCACCAAATATTGTCTAAATTTTGCTAGTGCATGCATTATCGCTAACATTTCCTTGTCATATATAACCTCTCTCCGCACCCCTTAGTTTCCTGCTCTCAAAAGTAATTGGGTGCTTATCCTACATCAGTATTGCTCCAATGCCTTCTCCTGAGGCATCACACTCAAGCTCGAAGGGCTTGGTGAAATCCGGTATAGCCAAAACTGGGCAAGAGCTCATAACCTGCTTGAACCTGTCAAAACACCTCTGTGCCTCGTCTGACCAAACAAATGCCCCCTTCTTCATCAAATCTGTCAATGGAATTGCACTCTGTGAAAACCCTTTAATGAAGCGGCGATAGAACCCACATAAACCAAAGAATCCCTTAAAGCTGTGAGAGATTCGTGGGTGATGGCGAACCCACAATGGCTCGGATCTTTTCCGGATCCACTCCGACTCCTTCTGCACTGATGATGTGCCCTAAATAGAGTAACTCTGTCATGCCAAATTCACATTTTGATTCCTTGGCATACAATGACTCTGTCTCCAAGATACTCAAAACCTCCTCAATGTGTTGGAGGTGCTCCTCCCAAGTCCTGTTAAAGATCAAAATGTCATTGAAAAATATGAGGATAAACCTCCTCAACTGCTCCCTAAAGACCCTGTTCATACATGACTAGAAAGTGGTTGGAGCGTTGGTTAGACCGAACAGCATAACCAAAAACTCGAAGTGCCCATAGTGACAACAGAACGCTGTCTTCTCCACATCCTCCTCTCTGACCCTTATCTGATGATATCCCGAATCGATATTGGAGAAGTAACAAGCCCCATGTAGTTCATCAATGCGTGGGATGGGGTACGTGTTTTTAATAGTTTTCTTGTTTAGAGCTCGGTAATCTATGCACATTCTCAGTGTTCCGTCCTTCTTGACCAAGACTACTGCAGAAGCAAAAGGGCTCTTACTTGGTCTGATATGCCCCATCTCTTGAAGCTCCTTAATAGTTTTCAAAATTTCATCCTTCAATCTTTTTGGGTGCCTATAAGGAGTTATGATGATTGGTTTGGCACCTTCTTCCAGTTCTATTACATGCTCCATGCCTCGATCAGGAGGCCTCCCTAGTGGTATGCTATTGAAAACCTTGCTGTGCTTGGTTATCAGTTTTTGAATATCTGAGTGGTAACTTTGCTTGGGCTGCTTGGTAGCTGTGGGCATAATGACACACTCTGCTGCCCACTCAACTTGATCATGTCTGAGCAGTCTCTCCATCCTCCTAAGTGATACCACACGAAGTCCACCATTTGACATCCCTCTGAGTACATGTTTCCTGCCATCTACCTCGAACTTCATCTCCATGTTCGTAAGTTCAAGTAGAATTCTCTGATCGCATGAAGCCATTTCATACCAAGAACTACATCCATATCACCCATGCTTACCACATAGTACTCAACTTGAAACTCATAATCACTTAACCTAATGGTTAAGTTAGGGATTTGTTGTTTGCAAGTTATGGTGAATCCATCAACTACCCTGACCTTGAAACCTTCGAACTCTTCTGTCTTGAGTCCTCTTCTAGCCACTAGTCCCTCATCTATAAAATTATGTGTGGCCCCTATGTCAAGAAGTGTAGTGATTCACTGCCCTTCCAGGACTCCCCGAATCCTAAAAGAACCTTCCTTTTGAATAGTTGAAAGGTGTGCTGTAGGTCTATCCTCATTTTGCTCACCCTGTGACTTTTCTGTTGTGCTATCTTCCTCACTCTCCTTTGAATCAGTGTGCTGATCTGATTTCTCTGAGGGGGACTCTTCTGCTGAAAAGTACTCAAGTTGCTTCACTTGCCCCTTCATAGGGCACTTATGATTTGGGTCCCATGGGCCTTTGCATTTAAAACACAATTTCTTCCTCCTGTATTCATTAAGAGCATCATCATCGAGTCTCGTGAAAGGTTTCTTTTGCTGTACTATATCACAAGATGAACTCTTCTTGTCCTTATCCTTCTTGTGCAAGAAACTCTTTGACTGAAATTTGCTCATGTAGGAAGAGAATTCCATATCTTTGGCGTTTTTGATTGCCTCCTGAAGTGTAGGCGGATCGAACCCCTTAACCCATCCTCTCAAGGGTTTAGATAGTCCATCTATGAACAACACAATGAGTCTCCATTCTGAAATGTCAGTGACCATGACTGACAATCTCTGGAAATCAGAAATGTATGCATCTACTCCTCCAAACTGTTTGAGCTGGGCTAGTTCCTTGAAATGTAACTCAGGGTCCCCTTTGTCGAATTTGTCCATCAACATAATCTGGTCGTGGCCCAATGTAACTAGACCATGGTACCACCATTCGTGTGTACTCCCATCCAAATGCAATGTAGCATACTCAATGGCATCCCACTCGGTCATAGGATTGAGTCGCAAATAAGTATCTACTTTTTGAACCTGTGCTCTAGTAGAAGTTTTGCCTGAGCCATCGTAGTAAGGAATGCTCATCTTACCCTTTTTCTTCTGTAGGTCATGGTTCTGTTGCCTCACTCCTCCTCCCTGAGGTCTACTCCGTTCCCTGAAAGTCAAGTAAGCCTAGCTGCGTGGAACCTTGCATCTATAGCTCTCCAATCTCTCCAATACTGAGCATGTCAAACCTGTTCAGTAGGCTCGTGAACCTCCTCCAGTGGGTTGTTTTCCTGAATAAACTGAGGCATTAGAGGCCTTGTGCTAGCTGATCCAGCAAAGGTACGCTGCGAGGTAACCTGATTATTAACCGAGTGTTCTCCATTATTGCCATTGTTCCCTCCGGCATTTTGATCAACTCCACCATTATTATTGTCATTATTATTTGGTACTAAACGAGCAAGGATTTGAGTAAGTTCTGTTTGTGAACGACCCATTTTGTCAAACATGTCACGTTGCCCTCTAGCCAAATCATTCAATGCATGCAACATACTAGCCATATCAACTCTTCCCTCATCATGATGGTCTCTACTAGACCTGCCCTCTCGATCACCCATGGTTTTTGCAACGGTTTCTTCTTCATTGTAGAGTATTAATTGTTGTTCGTCAAGCCTTGAAGGCCACTCTTCCCACTGTTCTTGTTCAACTTCTTTTTTCCTTAATCTTTCAAGGTATCTCTGCTCTCTGGCACTACCTCTCATAGAAAATCACATGCAATCACTGTTCGGCCATGTAAATTGACATGCAACTATATGGGTAGTCTCACAACTGACAAGCAACTGCAGAAATATAACAGGCTGGCAGGAAAACCAGCTCTGATACCATTGTAATGTCCCACCCGTATCTGAGATCAATTTTTTTTTTTTTTTGGGTGTTTTCTAATGTTTCGCTGATACCTATTGTGTTTTGGGTATTGTGCATTTGACATAACACACGTGTACATATATTTGTGCAAATAACAAAATACAAGATATACCTAGATGCTTATATTTGATGTAAATGCATTACAAAGCATAAAGCAACAATACCCATATGAAATATATCAAAAATAGCTAGGGTTTAAACACACCCATTTGCTGTCCATGAAAGTACAATGCTGGAAATGAAGGTACAACAGTTGTTTCATATAAATCCACTTCAAACACATGCAATCTTTGGTTTATTACTCAGCTTAGACGGATACATTCAGATACATGGAAGAATCGCCTTGTTTGAAGACACATACAACCCCAAAATATTACTGCAGCTGGTACAGCCAATGGTAATCAGGTACAGCAATGAAATAACTCCTATAAACGCTCCACAAATGTATGCAAACTCAGCAGTGTTCAAACAGAGCCAAACGTCCCAGCTAGAAGGGAAAAACTGTCCAAACGCCCAAGGAAAGAGCACTATATTCTCTGCTGTATGGTATGACCCTCACTGGACAGGGTACGGCCTGCATAAGGGATCAAAATGGTACCGAATCATCTCCAAAACTCCGTCACAGACCTTCAATGTATTCTTCTATGCTGACCACTAATTACCATGCCAAAAACTGAATGATATATCAAAGAAATTCTCTCTGTGACAATGTAAGTTTGTGCAATGAAGCCCAAAATGGTGACTTTTGAATGAAGCCACTCCAAAAACACCCTGGGAGTATCTTCCAACCCCGCAGATGCTCTCATCAAGGAGGTTTCCATCTCCAATGAAGCTGGTGCAAACCCTTGTTCTCCAAGAACCAAACTCAGACTCATAAAATTTGGTATTCGTGAATGATAAAAATGAGCCTTCATTTTCTTTTTTGTTTCCTCCTAACCCAACGCTCACTTTTGGGATTATAAAATATTTTATTATTCACTTTACTTGAGCGCCCACTCTAGGTGACTTTATAACTTAGAAATATTTCATAAAACATGTCTACTTTAATATAAAGTCACGTTGCCCCCTTCAAATTCACTAAGTTAAATACTTATTTAACTTAGGGAATTAATATATCATTAAAATATATTCCATTTGACCTTCGCATTAAGATTTCGTAGCACTGCTAGATTGATCAAATGAAAACCAATGAAATCCAGCTGATTCCCACTGACTCGCTCCGAGTCCCGAGGCCCCTGCTAAAAATAGTAAGTTTGACCGCGGGGTCCAAAACTGCACCAGAAAGAGCAATCCTAACATGGGTCCCCTAACCATCCATGTTAGTCTACGGGAACCCGCTAATAGACTAACCCTAATCTCCGAACTGCTTAGGAAAGGGACATTACACATTAATATAATTTCTATCCTCTTCTTGGCACGTCAAGTGTGTTCAGTTGATATTGACTGTCACTCGTGACCTTATTGTCTCTTTTACTTCCTCTAACCAATTGTTCCATTTCTACAAAACTATACTGGCACTAGTGTATTTTCTGGAGAAGTGTTCTATTTGTTTCTAGTTTTTGCAGTATCTGCATTTTAGGTTTCAATTGTTCTATTTCTTGAGCCTAGATAGATTTACAGTAGGCTTTATATCCTTTTGAGATGTGTTTAGAAAAAGAGGAATCCATGCCAAGAATTTGAGTTAAGTTGCTTTTGTGAATCCAACAAGTCTTAACATCTATCTATGAACTCATTTGCATCTATGCCAGAAGAACCAAGGTAGAGAATCTGATGAGTTTTAAAAATTGTTGTATTTTCAGTGTTGTGTAAGTTCTTTTCATGATCTGCATTGTTCCTCAAATCTTATAACTTGTTTAATAAGTAACTAATTGACTAGAGAATTAATCCTCCATGGTGGTTTGTAGATATCGTTTGCGTGCAAAGGTCGAAATACAGGATGCCTCAAAAGATATGGCTGCTTGGCAACGTTTTGGTGGTGCCCTGATACATGAATCTAATGTGAATAAAGATGTTGATACGGAAGGCATTGGCTGGGGTGGTGGTAATGACTTTTCTGGCCGTGCTGATGCTCAAGGTTGTATTCAATGCTGGAGGTGGTTCAAGGATCCAAGATTGGCTTCACTTGGTTTCCGGGGAGTTTTTCCATCAGATAGACCTCGTAAGGACCTCATCAGATCATAGATTCAAGTATAGGTGCAACATGCTGGTTAAAGCATTTTCTGTAGAAAGAGCTGGTGTTTACTTATATGAAGTTTCAAGCTTCATACTAATGTTTGAGAATGCCATTATTTTTTTCCAGCACCACTAGTAGAAGCTGATAAAGGAGTGGATGAGCAATACTATCTTTTATTGAGGCTGGAGGAAGGAGTACCAGAAGGTTCAGCAGAAATTCCTAAAGGTTTAGTTGTTTCTTTTTATTAATGTTTATGCACACTTTTTATGATAGCTTGGTGCTTTTAGCCATTTGCTTAGATTATGACACCCAGGATTGCCCAAAACCATATGTGAAACATTGCATGAAATATGTGAAGTCAATTGGAGGTATTGGCTGTTTGCTGCAGGGAAGTTCTTAAGGATGAGCCATAGAACTTTTTGAACATGTAGACGTGTGATGCAGTCCTGGATCAGGCACCCAGTGAAGGACAACTGATACAAGCAGTCATACACACACACCATGTTAGTTTGCAACAGCAGCCAGTAATAACAGTATTTTAATAATTCCCTACCAAACATGAACTATCCTGAACAGGTGCTCAGTCCAAGGCACAAATGCCTTTACAACTACTCAGAGTTTCAAATTTCAGCTTGACTTGCAGGCACTCAGCTCACAATAGAATATTCAGGAAACCAGAAACTCTTAACTATTTCAGCTACAGGCATACGGCCTAGTCACAAAATCAGAAATTATACATGGACATGACCTGGTCTACAGGCCAGCCGGCCATCTCAGCTTTCTTTGTAGAATATATATATATTTATATACATGTACTCCTCCTGGCCTGGATGGTTAGGACATAGTGTTTCTGTTAATATATATATCCAGGACAGAAGGAGTACAATGATGTGACAAGGTGCAGGGGGCATTTTTATAGCCGCAGGCAGCAGCAAGTCCATTCTCAACTTAGGTGATAGCCGCCTAGGGTCATCTGTTCAGAAAACTGCAGCAGCCGCCACCTGAAGTGACTGTCACAAGCGATAAGTCCACCCCAATATTTAGTATATGTAACTGCTGCTTGTCAGAGTGGGCTGAAAAGTCAAGGTAACTGAATACTGTGACCTGGGTGTTGTAACTGCTGTCAGAAGACCCTGATGCCAGAAAAGGAGACAGTCACAGCTTAACCTCCCATGATGTTATTAGAATGAGGGAAGGCATGAGTGCCTGGCGGGCCCCAGCAACAGCCTGGAAGGAATCATCCAAATTTTAAAGTGTTTTCATGGAGCGCTCAGAGTTGTGGTCCCAGGGTAACCACTTAATAGGGACTCGGGAGATTCCTGTCCAGCTGAAGTGCGTGGGCCCCAGCAGTAAACTGCAGCGCCCAACCTAGAAAAATAAATTCTTATATATTTTTCTTTTTGTGCTCACATCCAAAGGACATTTGGTGGGTCCCAGCAGGTAATCGCTGGTCTTAAGTACTGAAATTGAAGTCAAGACAAGGATAGTAAACGTGGGCCCCAGGGTAAGCAGGGATTCTGATTCCTCCAATAAACTTCACTCTGTGTCCAGCACCCTGTCAACAGCAACCATACTAAAAACAAAAGGATCTGCAACACAAACAAAAGTCAAGCCAAAATTTGGGTAGAGTGGTATTTTTGGGTGTGCATGATTGCATGAATGTCATGTCCCTATAATGATTTATAATTAAATTGTTTAGATAAAATATAATATATAATATATTTATTTAAAATATATTATTAATATGTATTATTTAAATAATATTTATTTAAAACAATTAACAAGATATATATTATTATATTTATAAATAACACATGTAAACAATAATAATATATTATAAATATATCTAATAATATAAATACAAATATTCTTATATTTATCTTATATTATAATATAAATATAAATCATATATCATTTATTATGATATAAATAATATAAAATAAATAATATATGGTTAGAACTAGTTTTACCACAGCTCATAGAAGGGAATAACATAAAATAATAAAAATTATAAAAGGGTAAGTATGTCTTTTACCACCAGGCATAATAAATATCCCTTGAAAGGGAAATAAATAAAGGCTATGGGATAGAAAGAAAAGAAGATGGGCAATAAATAAATAATATCCCATAAATAAATATATTTAGATCCGCATTATATTTATATATATTTTTGAGTCATAACTAGAAAAGATATCATAAATATATATATGGAGGAATTATTCAAGTAAAAATAAATATAATAATAATAATATATAATAGTAAATATATATTTATTCATTGCATAATATAAGGGCATTCATATATAGAATCGAGCCTCTTGAGAAGATGTCGATCTCATTATAAGGAGTGCTTAACTAATACAAACAAATATCGAGTATCATCAAAGTTTAATAATATTAATTTATTAAGGGTGGTGACGGGTGGTAAATTGCATCCCTTCAAACTTATAAATATTGACCGGCCCCTCTAACAAAAGGGGAAATGAATGGAAAAAAGAAGGAAGAGAATAAATATCTACCGCATCCAAAAAGGTACCTGCAGATCGTCTAAACAGCAGGTAAGTATTTTAATATATTTAATTATTAAGATGTAATATATCTATATATGTGGGTGTAAATATATATATATATATACAATAATATTAATAACATATATAATAATACAATATAGAGATATTATTAATATTATAACAAATATTATAATATATAAATATTAAAGAATAGGCAAAAGAGAATAGAATCCAGTGAGCAGATTCAACAAGACAA
Organism: Cunninghamia lanceolata; assembly: GCA_027924645.1. Classification (NCBI taxonomy): domain Eukaryota; kingdom Viridiplantae; phylum Streptophyta; class Pinopsida; order Cupressales; family Cupressaceae; genus Cunninghamia; species Cunninghamia lanceolata. The sequence continues at coordinate 14,493,451 of BSBN01001425.1, read as the reverse complement.
GTAGCATAAAGAGGTACGTGCACTTTCCTTATTAATAGGTTAGGCAATATAAATGTTGTAGAAGAATAATATGAATATAAATGGACTGTCAAGTTAATTGACATAATTATGATGTTAATATAAATAAATGCACTTAGCTTAGACAAAACTATGAATGTGCATAAACTAATATAATGAATAAATGTAATGATATATGATCAATATTAATATAAGGCATCTTGTGTTAAATGCCAATAAGAACAATTTGATATTTATTAAAACAAATAAAAAGATAAGTTGGTGGTATGCTTGGAGCTGACTCAGACTCTCCCTTTAACCCCTCTATCACCTTTAAGGTATGACGTAGTTGAAATAGTTTATTTTAGCCTAGGTATCTCTCGACTGGACGTAAGTCCCTCGACCAAGTGGTGAGGAACCCCGTGTGTGGGTGAAATCCTTGGGCCTAGAAGAACTTGTAAGAGTTAATTTTGCTCTACGGATGGTGACTCTCGTCTGGATGAGGTACTCCGTGTGTGAGTGAAATCCCACGAGCCAAATGGTGAGGGACTCCGTGTGTGAGTGAAACCTTTGGGCCTCCGTAAGAGATGGAACTATTTCTTAATGAAATCATACTTGGTGATCTAGAGCTGGTTAACGCAAGAGTCTACCATAAGTCCCTCACAAGCCATATCACGAACCGATGATAACAATGAATAATGTGAACGTGCTTATAAATTGAAAATGTCTTAATGCATGATGATGAAACAAATATATGAACTTAATGTGAATATAATCTAATATGTGATAGTCTTAATGAATTTATATTGAAGTAAAAGATGAATCGAATACTAATGTTCTCTTTTACTAAGTCGAAATTGTGTAAGGTTGAGAAAAATTTCGGCTTACTAGAAGGAGACATTACAGTGGTATCATAGCAGAAGATTCTGCCATTCTGTGAATACTAGTTATAAATAAATAAATAAATAAAAATTAAAAAAAAAAAATCAATGAAAATCGTAGATATGAATTTAATGGTGTTTAATACATTGCTAAAATATTTTAAAAAAAATATATCTATGATGCAACATTAAAAAATTAAAATGTACTAAATATGTTATGATGCAATATTAAAAAAATTAGAATTTACTTACAAATATGTAATAAATAATAGTAAATAAGGGGAAAAAATTAAAAATGAAACAACTCTTAATATATACATATTAAGACATGTCTATTTAGTTCTTATAAGTTATATATTTTCAAAGTTATTTTCATCTATAGGTAACTTACGGGGTGAAAAAAATATATATATATTTCACCTATGGGTAACCTACGGAGTAATAATAATAATAATTAAAAAAAAAAAAAAAAACTTATTAAAATTAAAATATATGTAAACAACTAATCCAAAGTATTTATGGTGTACATAAACATTAATAAAATATAGTTATAAAATAAATTATTTATAAAAAACCCAAATTTATAAATTATTATTTTATGGCACTATAGTTTATTAGCTATATTAATTTGTTACATTTTATAGCGATTATTTTATTGGTGAGTGTAATGTTATTTGATATAAAGGAAATTTAATAAATTATAATGTTATTAAATATTAGTTTAGGATACCTACTTATAGTTGCTTGAGGACAAGCAATCTTGAGTGGGGAGGGTTGTCATGTCCCTATAATGATTTATAATTGAATTGTTTAGTTAAAATATAATATATAATATATATATTTAAAATATATTATTAATATGTATTATTTAAATAATATTTATTTAAAACAATTAACAAGATATATATTATTATATTTATAATTAACACATGTAAACAATAATAATATATTATAAATATATCTAATAATATAAATACAAATATTCTTATATTTATTTTATATTATAATATAAATATAAATCATATATCATTTATTATGATATAAATAATATAAAATAAATAATATATGGTTAGAACTAGTTTTACCACAGTTCATAGAAGGGAATAACATAAAATAATAAAAATTATAAAAGGGTAAGTATGTCTTTTACCACTAGGCATAATAAATATCCCTTGAAAGGGAAATAAATAAAGGCTATGGGATAGAAAGAAAAGAAGATGGGCAATAAATAAATAATATCCCATAAATAAATATATTCATAACTAGAAAAGATATCATAAATATATATATGGAGGAATTATTCAGGTAAAAATAAATATAATAATAATAATATATAATAGTAAATATATATTTATTCATTGCATAATATAAGGGCATTCATATATAGAATCGAGCCTCTTGAGAAGATGTCGATCTCATAATAAGGAGTGCTTAACTAATACAAACAAATAGCGAGTATCATCAAAGTTTAATAATATTAATTTATTAAGGGTGGTGACGGGTGGTAAATTGCATCCCTTCAAACTTATAAATATTGGCAGGCCCCTCTAACAAAAGGGGAAATGAATGGAAAAAAGAAGGAAGAGAATAAATATCTACCGCATCCAAAAAGGTACATGCGTCTAAACAGCAGGTAAGTATTTTAATATATTTAATTATTAAGATGTAATATATCTATATATGTGGGTGTAAATATATATATGCAATAATATTAATAACATATATAATAATACAATATAGAGATATTATTAATATTATAACAAATATTATAATATATAAATATTAAAGAATAGGCAAAAGAGAATAGAATCCAGTGAGCAGATTCAACAAGACAAGTAGCATAAAGAGGTACGTGCACTTTCCTTATTAATAGGTTAGGCAATATAAATGTTGTAGAAGAATAATATGAATATAAATGGACTGTCAAGTTAATTGACATAATTATGATGTTAATATAAATAAATGCACTTAGCTTAGACAAAACTATGAATGTGCATAAACTAATATAATGAATAAATGTAATGATATATGATCAATATTAATATAAGGCATCTTGTGTTAAAAGCCAATAAGAACAATTTGATATTTATTAAAACAAATAAAAAGATAAGTTGGTGGTATGCTTGGAGCTGACTCAGACTCTCCCTTTAACCCCTCTATCACCTTTAAGGTATGACGTAGTTGAAATAGTTTATTTTAGCCTAGGTATCTCTCGACTGGACGTAAGTCCCTCGACCAAGTGGTGAGGAACCCCGTGTGTGGGTGAAATCCTTGGGCCTAGAAGAGCTTGTAAGAGTTAATTTTGCTCTACGGATGGTGACTCTCGTCTGGATGAGGTACTCCATGTGTGAGTGAAATCCCACGAGCCAAATGGTGAGGGACTCCGTGTGTGAGTGAAACCTTTGGGCCTCCGTAAGAGATGGAACTATTTCTTAATGAAATCATACTTGGTGATCTAGAGCTGGTTAATGCAAGAGTCTACCATAAGTCCCTCACAAGTCATATCACGAACTGATGATAACAATGAATAATGTGAATGTGCTTATAAATTGAAAATGTCTTAATGCATAATGACGAAACAAATATATGAACTTAATGTGAATATAATCTAATATGTGATAGTCTTAATGAATTTATATTGAAATAAAAGATGAATCGAATACTAATGTTCTCTTTTACTAAGTCGAAATTGTGTAAGGTTGAGAAAAATTTCGGCTTACTAGAAGGGGACATTACAATGAACCCCAGATGCTCCTGCATCAACTTGGTGGTGGATCAGTGTCCGTTGAAGATGTTAGAAGATATTGTCCCAATTGTGAGTTATATATGTTCTACTTGCATCTTTTTATAAACGTTAGTAAAATTAAGTTGTGCGCCACTTAGAAGTTGCAGGAAGTTCCTAAGGGTGTACCGAGACTTTTAAGAACAAGCTTTTGCATTAGAACTTAAATGATGAAACCCTTGGTTATTTGCCTATTTAATAGTGTGCTATAATAGTCTTGTCCATAGTTGAAAAACTCGCCAAAAGCAAAAACCTGCCAAGCCTGAAAAATTCGACTCGGCAAAAAACTTGCAAAAACTCGGCAAAAAACTCGGCAACTTAAAAAATTGTTTAAATTTCATTAAAAACACATTTTTTTTGCAAAATTCAATGATTAGATGCATCCAACAAGTCAATAAATGAGAAACAAGCTGAGTCTAGTTGTATTTGATTGATTTCAAAGTAAATTGGATACAAAATGGCATCCTCATGAGGAATGCGCTGATACTGATAGTCTGAAACAAAATAGAAATAGCAAATTGTTTTTGTAAAACTGAAACTGAAAGTAAATACTACATCTTCCTCTTCCTCTTCCCCTTCCCAAGTCTACTGAAAACTAGGGGAGTGGTAGAACTAGGTCTAGTCCGAGGAATCTGCTGTGGCTCCTCCCTCCTCGGCATGACAAACCGTGGCTCAATCTCCATCCTGGATGTAGATGCTGGTAGTGGTCCTGGTGGCAATGTCTCCTGACTCTCCTCATCCTCCTCATCCTCCTCATCCTCATCCTCAATGTCATCCAATGAGAATCCCAATCCATCGATTCCAGCGGCAGCCCCCTCCTCCATTGCCTGTCTCTCCAAATCATAGATCTCATCCTCAGAAAACAATGAAGGCTGCTCATCCTGCCCTGTCCAATCACTGTAAGGATCTATCTCATCCAAATCAATTGGATCATCTGATATTTCCTCTACCCTTCTTGTGCGCAGCCGAAGATTATATTGCACATAGACAAGGTCATTGAGGCGTTTCTGAGCTAGCTTGTTCCTCTTCTTTGTGTGGATGGCCTGAAATAAGCTCCAGTTGCGCTCACAATTGGATGAACTACATGGTTGGCATAAGACACGGAGGGCAAATCTCTGGAGATTTGGGGTATTTCCACCCCAATTTGTCCACCAAACCTCTGCAAAAAAAATATTGAAGAGTTAGAAACTTAGAAAGGAAAGTGAAAAGTTCAAAACATATTAAATATCAAATTATCAATAGTTGTAACTTGTAAATTTGAAATTTTATACCTGGTGATTGATTGTTTATTGCTCGTGTAGCCAGGTCTGAAGAAAAGAGCCTACCCCTTCTTTCCCTATAAGCTTGCAATTCATCAACAATGAGGTCTGCCACCTCAGCCTGGGGTGTCATCCTCTGAACGCAAGAAGTGAGGCCCTCCATAACCTCTCCAGTAGGATCTGAGAAGGTGCCTGAATGGAAGAAACGGGGGTTCAAAAAGTACCCTGCTGCATGGATGGGTTGGTGGAGTTGATTGTTCCACCTCCTATCAATAATCTCCCATATGGGATCAAATTTGAGGCTGTCCCCCTTATAATAAGTTTTAATAGCTTCCTTGGCCCTATCCATGGCCTCATAAAGATACCCCATTGGGGTTTTATCCCCATCTACCAAGCGGAGGACTCTAACCAAGGGCTCCGACACCTACAATATAAAAATGCAAAAAGATTAAAGGTACTAATTTACAATGAAAGACATATTAAAAATAAATAAATATTCAATTTGAATTTAAATTCGAAGTTTTGAAGTTACCTTCACAATCTCTGTAGCTCTTTCTACAAATACTTTGTCAAAGATAATGCATGCAACCTTGTCTCCTTCTGGCTTCTTCGCATAAGATGATTCTGTCCATTTTGGGCACACAAACATTTGTTTCAAAGCCCCCAATGCACCAAGAATGCTTTGCAACGTTAAGAAAACCGTTGCAAACCTTGTCACACCGGATCTCACCAACTCTTTCCCTTGGGTGTAATCCCTCATCATGTTAAGAACCCAAGGGTGATTGTAGATAAATTTTGTGATCCTCCTTGCATCCTCTACAATCGGTGTGACCCAATCAAGCTTGCCTATGTCCTCCAAGAGGAGGTCAAGGACATGTGCTGCACAAGGTGTCCAAAAAATTGTGTGGTGTCTCTCTTAGAGGATTCTACCAGCTGCCACATATGCTGCTGCATTGTAAGTAATTATTTGCACAACATTTTCAATCCCAGCCTCCATGCAAACTTGTTCCAACATTTTAGCCAAATTTTTTGCATTTTTCACTATGTTGGAGGCATCCACTGATTTCAAGAACACCACTTCATTCTTGCAAGCTACCAAAAAATTAATGATGGTGCGGTTTTTACCATTCGTCCACCCATCGGAAAGAATAGAGCAGCCATATTTTTTCCATTCATTTCTTTGGTCTTCCACCACTGGCCTTGCCCTATCCCTTGCATTTGTAAGCAACCTACAAGTACAAAGTGAAATTAAGTACAAAAATTTTGTTTGTAAACAAAAAATAGCTTAAATTCATCATAAATTTCTATAAATTAAAAAACATAAATTTATCAAAAACTTAAAACGTAAAAGATTAAATTAACTAACCTCCCACTCAATTCTGTGCGAGAAGGTGCCTTGAAGCCCTTTCCTGCAACCGTCAGTGCAGTAACCAAATTATGCCAATAAGGAGAATTTGCCACATTGAAAGGGATGTTGTTGAAATACCAAAAATCGGCACAAGCAATGTATGCATGCTCATGCACCTCCTTATTCCACCCAGTTGCCTCTAAGGAAGTTTGTGATCCAGGTGTGTTTTTAGGCACAAAAAAACTATCTACTGTGCGTGTAGGTGCTGATCCTGGTGCTCTACTGGAAGTAGATGAAGGGCTCGCAGTGGTGGTGGGTTGCCTTCGGTTACGTGGACCACGAAGAGAGCCCACTATGCCCTGAAGTGCATCATCATCCGACTCAAGGTTGACTGGAGCACCTTGAGAAGAAGCTATGGATGCTTGCATGGCTGCCTTTGCCTTCTCCCTTTGTAATTTTCTTTCTTCTGTGGCTGCAAGTATGGCATTCATTTGTCTTTTTATTTCTTCTGTGGTTCCAGTACAAGCCTTCGCATCACGACGACTGATGCCTGCAAGATGGTATTTGAGGCGGTTAATGCCTCCACGGTATACGTTTTGGCATTTGATGCAAAAAACTGAGCCAGGGTACGGTCCTAGATAGGCATATTTCCACGCAGGATCTCTAGCAACAGGGCCTGAGGCTGAACCGGATATAGAAGCATCTCTATCTGCCATTATAAATTAACCTGCACATACAAAGAGAAAGCACAAGTTGTTAGTTTTTTAATAGAAAATTAAAAAACAACCTAAATTAGATTTCTACTTGATAGATTAAATTTAAACTAACGTAAAATTCTAAAGTTAAACATTTTGTTCCAAAAAAACATGGATTCAACAAAAAAAAAATTAACTAGGGTTTGGAAAAAATATGAAAACAATGAAGAAATAAACAAATTACTCTAAATTACTAAAAATGCAAACTAATCTAAGACTTAAACAAAAAAAATTGGATTGAAATAAGAAGAACGAAGAAAAATGAAAAAAAATGAAAAAAATGTGAAAAATCAGAAAAAATGCAAACAAAATAGTGATGAATCTTGTTTTTATGAATATAAATCTTGTTTGGATCAATACAAATCCATTTATACTACATTCATGATGTTTTTTAAACTTAGATGCTTCGAAAATGAAGAAGAAATTTCAAAAAAAGAAAGAGAATGAAAAAAAACAAAAACTTACCTGGAAATCTGATTTGCCTTTCAAATTTGATTCGAATCCGCCTCAAAATCTTGTTCGATCGATGCCAAATGCTGCAAATAGGTGTAAAATGGTTTGGAGGAGTTTTTTTCTAGTTTGGAGCAAGTAGAATGACCAAAAATGAGTCAAAAAGAACCTTTAAACCGCGCCGAAATCACCTTTTCCCACGCGGGCGAGTTTTCTCTGCGGACTCACGAGTTTTTGTGAAAAACTCATGTTTTTTTTTTTGCGAGTTTTTGCTTGGAAAACTCATTTCTTGAAAAAACTTGCGAGTTTTTGGCGAGTAATGCATCTATGCTTAGAACTATATCTCTAGTTTAGATAGACTTATCTCCCTCCAGGTATACTAGACCCCAACTACCTTGTAGCTTAACTCCCACCAACTTTGCATTGAGATAAACAACTATATTCCTTTGGAGCGTTGCATTTTCTAGATATGCTCCTTAGAAGTAGAGACCGATTCCTCTTAGAACCCTCTTGCACAACTCGGAGTTTGCTCCCACTAGCTTTGCATTGAGATAGACCACTATATTCCTTAGGAGCGTTGTATTTTCTAGATATGCCCCTTAGAACTAGAGACCGAGGGGCATTTTGTATTCAAATGCTCTCTCTATTATGAGATCAAAGGACTTTTTTTTGTATCTTCAGAGACTTGCTTGGTTCTTTTCAGGCTCTCATGGCTTATGAGGACTAGAGATGTCTTGTTCTCTTCTTGCAGGAGTTGTTTGACCTTTGTCGACAACTTTCTAGAGGCACGTCTATTGGAGTGGCTCATACTAGATTGATTACTTCCTATTTCCCGCCCTCTCACTTCAATAGAAAGAGCCCTTGGCCAACTTCCAAGTTCATATTGTAGTTCATGATTTATTACGACCTTGAATGTCAGGAATGCTATCTAAGACCTTTAGAAATTGGCTTTGGATCATGCTTTCCTTAGTTGCATTGTACACTTTTTGATTTGTATTTTTGTTGGGACGTGCCCTTGCACTCCCTTTGCCCTCTCTACATTGTATCTCTCAGTCCCATGGATCAATTTTTGTCATCGATGGACATTAATACACAGATTAAATTAAATTAATAACCCACATAATGTTAAATTCATTTTTTGAAAATTTTAAACTTAAGAGTATTATAGACTTTATATTTCGACAGTCCATGTAGATAAATTAGAATGCTTTTGGTGAAAACTGTGTGAGAATTTTTGAATCAACGTTTCGGTCACATTACGTGATCCATCATTAGGATGATAATTTTTGATTCAATGTTTTGGATCACACTCCATGATCCATCATCATTTTTTTCCTCATTTTGATGATGGATCGCAGAGTGTGATCTGAAAATGATGGATTGTAGATTGTGATCTGAAATGTTGATTAAAAAATTCTCACACAATTTTCACTAGAAGCATTCTAATCTAACTTAAGAGCACATTAATAAATCCTTATTTTAACTTGGGATATGATATTTTATATTCATCTATTATTAATTCCTAAACTTGACCACGTTTAGATACAGTGGCAATGTATTCTTCTTGGCTGCTATTAATGGGCTTTTGTATGTTGGGTCCAAGACAAAACAAGCCACGTCTGTATCATGCATAAGCACAGTTTCCCCAAATATAAAACAAAACAAGCCACGCCTAGCAATGTAAGACTCAGAGATTTTTTTTTTTCTAATAATTTGTGGTGCATTACCTTTGATGAGTTTGCCATTTCCCTTGATTGTGCAGAGCTTGTTTTTGATCATTGCAGTTCTTGCGACTCGAACATGCGACCTTGTGAAGCAAAACAGCAACACCATGTGGCCCATCCAGGGGACATCCCTGTTTTTCCAAAAAAAATTGGTATGGGTAGGCGACATTTGGGGAGGTAGGGGACATTTTGTCTTGTCCCCAAAACATCCCCAGTCCTTGAAATGGCATACACATCTCGGGGGTCCAATCTCAATGACAACTTAGTGTGACGTGTCCTGCGGGTACAATCTCAATGACAACCTAGTGTTTGGAATGGTGATGTCAAAGTGTAACACCCACTCTAATCTAACAAAATTATATACTTACATCTAACAACAAAATTTCAGCGGAAAGATTAACTAACTATTATGAAATAGTATCGAATGCAATAGAATTCAAATTTCAACTAACTTTCATTTTCAGCTGAAATAATATTTTCTAACATAATACATATAACCAAGAATAAACTAACTTTTGATTAACTATCTTTCTCCAATAAAATTCAAATATTAAGATAGGAAGGGAGATTAAGAAAAGTACAACTTGAATAGTTTCTTGCTGATTTGTTTGTAAGATCCTCCTCTGGATTCTAGAAAAAGGAATATCAACAAGGGCTTTATACACCCAACCAAGACCATCTAGTCTCCCGTGCTTCTTCAACTGAAGAAACCCGACCCTTCACGAGGGTGATTAGCGAGGAATCTAATAACAACAATATGCCTCTGAGCTTGGTGTCAAGAACCTATACCTCCTGATTGATCTTTTCCCTAAAGGTACCTCCTAATTGGTAAGATCACTTTGACTAGTGGTATATTTGGTACTTGATAGCTAACAGATGCCTATACTACATCGTAACCCTGGCCATGGATTTTTAATAATTATCTGACACTATTGTGCATTCACCTTTGCTCGGCATTGACATTATTTCATATGTTTCTTTTTGGTTACAGGTTTGGATGAAAATCATGTATAATCCACTTGACATACTTACAGATTCATAAGAGATACGACATAAGAACATTTAGACAGAAAGGTATCCTTTAACTCAGTGACCGAAGTCAAATTTCTCAATGAGGCTATAAATATATAAGTAGATGTATATATATATATCCACTTGACATACTTATAGAGTCATAAGAGATACGACATAAGAACATTTAGACAAAAAGGTATCCTTTAACTTAGTGACCGAAGGCAAATTTCTCAATGAGGCTATAAATATATAAGTAGATGTAAGTGTATATATATATAGGTATAAAGAAAAATATTTCTGCAGATTCAAAAGTTTTGGTATTTGAAAGACATACGGATTCAGGAGGTCGTTCATGAATCACAGAATGACAAAATTAATTGGTAATCTTGGTCAGCTACAGCTATCCAAAATAATGTATTTCTATCCATTCCATGATGAACTATAGTATAATGAAAGGAACTATTGTCTTGCTTGAAAAAGCTTTTACAAGTCAAGGCAGAGGAATATGCGACTGCAAAGACAAATCTTGATTGACGGATTGGTTCTTACGGCCGCTCCTATGATATTGATTCTTACTTGCGACAGAGTAAGAAAAGAAATGTAGCCCATGCACAAGAATTAGATGGTTCGGATTTTTGAGTTGCGGTGACGAGGACACTCAAAAGAATGCAAATCAATGTTCATAGAATAGCTTACTAATCTTGCGAATGCTTTTGGAAAGAGGGTGTGAATGCTGCTTCAAAAGATTGAGTAAAGAATGCCGATGAAAAGGATGAACGCCAACAAATATAGGCATGCCCCCTCCTTCCCCCGTCCGCATGCAAGAAGGAACATTTCCTTCTTGCATGCGGGCGGAGTGGAGGAGTTACACATCAAGACTCCAGCTCGCACACCACCAAGCGCTCCTCATGAGGTGAGCGAAATATATTTTATTTAATATACATAAGGAAAATAATTCTTACTAACTTGAAATATATATGTATATGTATGTGCCTTGGCCAAGGCTACGATGATACGTTTCCTTCTTGCATGCGGGTGGAGTGGAGGAGTTACACATCAAGACTCCAGCTCACACACCACCAAGCGCTCCTCATGAGGTGAGCAAAATATATTTTATTTAATATACATAAGGAAAATAATTCTTACTAACTTGAAATATATATGTATATGTATGTGCCTTGGCCAAGGCTACGATGATATAGTTGTCTAGACTTAGACTTAGGCAATATTGTTGTTTTTCGATTCTCGTTACCACACCTTTCCCTGTTGATATCCCTTTTTCCTCGTCAATTGATTTATCCTGCAAACACTTCGACAATTAATGGAGGTTAAATCATTTCTTTGATACGAACATTAATATATATATTATATTCATGCATACATTCATTCTCACATATAAGTGAAAAATATTCATATATAAAAGAAAATCATTCTCACATAATTATACACATTATCCAACGAAAAAAATTCATATTCACATGAAAGTAGTTATACACAACTAACAACATAACCAACATTTCATTGTTCAGAGGAAGGGGATGTAACACAAAGGCTACTGAAAACTTAATTGCATGATGTTTTACTGTTTTTGGTGCATAATCAAGGACATTTAATGCCATTTGACTTGAAAAATTATAATATCTATGGAATACACTATCATGCTTGTGAGAGGTCAGTTATGAGTTACAGGTTGACTTAGCTGCTAGCATGTTTCTGTGCTAAGGCCTAATGATAACCTTGGACAACCTTATAATCTGATGTATCTCACGTAGTTGTTTTTGGTATGACATGTATAGCCCTATAAACTTACTAAGAATATATTATATCATTGGGCATTGGAGTTCTATGTGGGATTAAATAAGTAATTGTGTTTTAAGAAATAAAATTATTAAATATTAAGGATATGTGAGTGCTAAGAGCAGAAATCCAAAATAGTAAGATGCCTTTCGGAGGTCAGTCTACTCAAAAAAATTGTCACTAGGCCCTTGCATGTTAATACCACCATAGATATGGCTAGAAATTGAATGAAATTCACTCACACCATGATGCTGGAATTGAAGATGCATTTGGTCCCTTAAAAGACTTTTAATGCAGACTTTCCGAAGTCCTCCGCTGACCTATTGTGTTTTCCATACGATTGGAAAAATGTGTTTTTTTTAATGAAATAAAACATTCTACCTTGCAACTTCAGTCAGGCACTGTTTGCAGCAATTTTGTGATGGATAAAATATTGGTACTTTCAATCTTCATGGTTCCTCCAGATACATAAATTTTTAGCTAAGGGGTCAAAAGTAAGGGCTGGAAAATTATCAGAAATGCATTGATTTTTTTTGTAGACATTTCCAACTGTTTCCAAATCAGGAAATGCTGATGGACAAGTGAGTGATTTTTTTTCAAGAGGTCGGAAACAAGAACAGAAAATGTTTGTTGGGACACGCAGCTCTATGCAACTTTAATCAGGCACTGTTTGCAATGATTATGTGATGCATCTGGATGGCTTGTATATTTCTCTAATCAGCCACCATTTGACCGTGTCTGTTTCTTTGCATGAATCTTCATCAACCTACATAATGGCCAGTCAGGAGAAACTTTCCTATAAATGCAATGATTCTCACAATGTGATGTTATTGAGAATTTTTTTTCTGTTGTAATTTGCTACGGCAAACTTTTGTTGCTCTCTCTTGGGTTTGCAAGTAAAGGAATATTGGATGAGGGTAGAGTTACATGAGCAGTTGGTCAGAGTGAGGAATATGTGATAATGGAGAATATCCTCTTCTCTCTTGGTCCTATCATCTCTTGAGCATGGTCGGAAGCAAAAGATGAAATCAAAGAGAGATTTCTTGCATGGGTGATGTTTCAGAAAACTGCATGGTAAATTCGAATCCCGTTCCTTTCCATAGTAGTAGTGACCTAAAAAGTTGCTCAACGAACAAGTTCATCTTCAGGTGAAATGAATGCTGCTTCAGAAATGTGGGGAACTAGGGAACTCCAAATTGGCAAATCCTGTAACAGACTGAAAAATGGTGGCCGAAATCAAAAGATCAAATCAACATGGCCATCGTTGATCTTGATATTTTCCAAGCCTCCAACAGAGGTATCTGATGGTCCCTGGTCAAGCAAATGGCTATTTTGCTCTGGGTATGGATGGATTTGAAATTGATTGTTTTGATTATCCAATTTTGTGAAATAATAGCTATAATATGATTAACCCCTTCTTTTGTTGTTTGTCAAAAATGAGCATGCTTAATGAGAGGCACCGAAACCAACATTTTTTTTGCAAGATCTTAGCTTGAGTATCTTTGTTAAAGATCGGTGATATAAGTAGTCTTGTCTGAAATGTGCATCTTGGAAAAACATCCTATTTCCAAAGGATAATACCTTCTGCTGGATCTATCTTATTTCCATCCTTGATATGTGATGTTTAATTCATTAAAATATTGATATGAATCAATTTTAATATAAAATACTTTCAAATCTTTTGCTTCTTGAAGTTGAAATTCAATTTAAATGCTGTGATATGATGGCTTATAATAGGTTTAATATATCCTAGATTTTCATTTGTGCATATGCAGGTCTATATATCATAAACCTGTCTTCATCTTAAATTGGAATGTCATTTCTGACGAAATGTGTGTTCTCATTGTTGTCTTCGCATTCATAATTGTGGAAATGGGCATCAACTTCTTCTTTAAACTTGTATTTTCCTCTTATATTAGCACCTGGTTGAAATACGTGTCATTTAAGTTATCTGAAGCTGGATTTATTTTGTACAGGTGAAGCAATCCCTCTTGAGTACAATTTGGCGGGATTGAATGCTATCAGCTTTGAAAAGGGGTGTTATGTTGGCCAAGAGTTGGTGGCTCGAACTCATCACCGTGGTGTAATTCGCAAGCGAATATTACCAGTCAACTTCAGACTAGATAGTGGAGAAGGTAAATGTTGATAGCTATTAAGATTAAAATCATTAAATTGTAAATATATTATATTTTTCTAGAAGAAACAACAGAGGAGCTTTGTTTGTGTCTTCTCAGGTATCTTTCTTGTATTGTGCCAAATTACTTCCTGTGCTTTCGCTGTGTGTGCATGTGTGCACGAGTTTAGATACTAATGTTTGATGGCATTTTTGTTCATGCACAGAGGTCCAGCAGAAAGTTGCACCTAAATCTGAGTTAATTAATGCAGATACTGGAAAAGCAGTTGGCACTGTTACAACAGTGCTTGGATCTAGGGGTCTTGCTCATTTGAGATTAGAAGCAGCCCTGAAAAATTCTAATCGTTTAAATTTGAAAGGCTTAGAGAATGTTAAGGTTGAAGTTGTACGGCCAAGGTGGTGGCCGAGAGAATGGGGTCAAGAAGAGGAACATCAAGCAGCAGTGGCATAAACTGGCTGTAGAAAGTGAACTAGATTCAATTATTGTAGTTGTAATTTCAATTGCAATTTCGATAAATCTAGGCCTGTCTCATATTTGTACGTAGTCAGTGTTGTTTGATGACTGTTTAGAGTTATATCTTTCCCCTTAATCAAACAATATTCCATCACACACCCTTTGGCTTTAATTTCATTCTTCTTTCTTTCTGTAGCTCTTGGCACCCCCTGCTTCCCTCTTTTGCTCATTCTTTGTTTTTGACTGCAATTGGGCATTATGGGTAGCTGTAAAGGACTGCATGGATATTGGATTTATGCATTATAGGATTGAATATACTATCCTAATTGATGGGAGTTTTGTGGGGGTTTTCTATCAGTATGTTCATGGGCAGACATGCATTTCTGATGTTAAGCTGTCTGATTTCACAAATTTCTACACTGATTATTTATAGGGGATGCATTGATCTGTATTTAGCATCGAAATTCCACAACTAATTCATTTACATGATTTTGATCAATTCCTTATGACAGCTTACCTGCTGTATCTCTGTAATGTTATGGTTTGTCTAAGAAAACAGTGAATTTGTGCTTAGAATTGAATTATATTAGGGCTGTAAACGAAAGAGATTGTTGTATCCATGAATTGCAACAATTTTGAATTGAAAACATCACAAGAACAGAGCATAACACGAGGTAACATGGGGTCACCAACAAGAACTCAATGTGGGAAGAGACTACAGAAAAGTAAGGCTGTTTGCCTTCTCTAGCAACTATCTCTTTGCAATCTTACAATCTGATTGCCCTCACAAGGCCTTAAAGAGCACATTTAACACTTCTTGTGGCATTCTACTCTTGCCATTGCTCTGCAACTTGCTCAAATGCACTCTTAGTTGCACACGACTCCTTAGCACATCTTCAACTGAGAAACTTTCTTTCTTTCATAAAAGAATGGATAAGAAAGAATTGGCTGGGGATTGCTTTAAATGACCCCTGGGAATGTATTTATATAATTTTGGATGAGAAGATGCTTGAACAAGAAACGATTACTTAAAATTGGAAGAGATACCATGTCCACCATCTCCCTTGTCTTTTGATTGATTGAAGGTAAATCAGCACATTTTTAAAGGGCAGAATTGCCACATGCAAGGGAAAAGCACACTGCTTTCAAAACCACGATGACACTTTTTAAATTGCCATGACAGGTGGAACTGACATCACAGTAGTGAAACCACAACCCTGCAATTTTTGAAGGCTTCGTCATTGACAAGACTGTATACTATTTCTTCTCTCTCAGGAACCTACTTCAACCATGTTTGTCTCCAAGGTGTTTGGATCACTTTAGAACCATCTTCAACCTTTGTAGACCCCTATATAAATTTGCATAAATTGATCTTGTTGAGAATAAAAAGCCTATGAGTGTATTAAGGGTGCTATAAGTTACAAATCCAATCGTTTTGTTTAGTCATGGAGAATGGTGGCTTAGTGAGTTAAATTACTATCCTTGCATGATCCAATTTAGATCATATATTCGTTATAAGGAGGTGTTGGGTTCTCATAAGCTTATAAACACATGGATTGGTTACCCCGCCTCATTCAAGTACCACTGGACTTTGCTTGGTAATTTTCCTTTCAATCCCACTTTAAGTCTCTTGGCTCTTCCCTCCTTGGTGTCCTCACTTCCTCCTATAATACATCCTTCTCATCCTTCTCAACTCTTTTGAGCATTGGGTACAAGGTTTTGAATGGAAGTCAACAAAATACCTTCACCGTCATCTAATCTAGAAGGTTGAAAGATGTAAGTTTTCAACATCCACAACAAGATAGAGCTTCATATATGAAAGCAAGTCTAATTCGAATGCATAAGTGTACACTTGTTTAAGAATCTCAATTTGACCTTATTTTCAACTTCTTAGTACCTTACTTTGTTTCCAATTGAACTTACATTCAGGTCAACTCTATATTGACCATTTCTTGTTTTGTATTTAGCTTGAGACTTCGTCAACCTAAGATGCACTTAGGTGTATTTGCCTTATCTTCTTAGGAAGAATAAAAGAAGCTGAGGGGGAGTTGGAAGAGAAGTAGGAGACATGGGAGAAGAAAGAGGAGAGAGAGGAGACAAAAAAAGACGAGGGGAATGAGGAAGAACCTAAGATGTACTTAGGTGTATTTGCGTTATCTTCTCAAGAAGAATAAAGGAAGTTGAGGGGGAGTTGGAAGAGAGAAGTAAGAGACATGGGAGAAGAAAGAGAAGAGCGGAGACAAAAGAAAAAGAAGAGGGGAATGAGGAAGAGAGAGCGGAGGAAGGAAGAGAACAAGGAAAAAGAAAGGGAGTGAGTGGGTATGATAAATAAAATGTTGGTGTGAGAGCATGTAAAGATGTCAAGGTCTTTGGGATGTTGGCTAAAGAAAGGTGCAAATGTAGGGAAATGTGTGAAAGGATCCATAATGGAGGTAGAAAAAATAGGAGCGTGAGGTAGGGTAAAGAATGACATGTTTTCAAGAATGTGAGGATGAGTAGCAAGGAAGGGACAATAGAAATGAGGACCAAGAAAATGAAGATAAAGGGTGGAGAGAGGGAGTGTTGATGCAGATTTTGGGATGTTGGCTAAAGATAGGTGCAAATGTAGGGAAATGTGTGAAAGGATCCATAAAGGAGGTAGAAAAAAGAGGAGTGTGAGGTAGGGTAAAGAATGACATGTTTTCAAGAATGTGAGGATGAGTAGCAAGGAAGGGACAATAGAAATGAGGACCAAGAAAATGAAGATAAAGGGAGGAGAGAGAAGTAGTGTTGATGCAGATTTTGACATACTAACGTTCTTCTAAGCCGTGAAGCGTTGTAGGTTGGAATGCCAAAGGTTGCTCTACTTGGAAGGTGGCTAGCTAGAGTCTTCATAATTTGCGTTTGTGAGGTTTACTAGAATCCCTTAGTTGGAGAGTGCTTTGCCTAGTCTGTTTAAGGGGGCTACAGTGAATATCAAGAATCATGTACTTCATGCAATTAGATCACTATTATTCCATGTAAACCTTATTTCACTTTTAAATGTGTTAATGATTTTTGTTTCAATTTGTTGGACTTCCCACAAGTGATTTTCGACATTAATTTGCATTAAAAATGATTGAAATATTTAAAACAATAATATGTTTCCTTTAAAATCAGAATTTAATAACATCGAATTTGAAGAGTCATGTAGGAAAATTAGTTGCATTAAAAGAATTCAATTCTAAATTTTGAGGACAGTGAAAAATGTATTAAGACTCGAAAGATTTTGCCATTTGGTAGTTGTAAAGTCATCTCAAATATTTGCTTTGTGCAATTGAAATTTATCATTAGAACTTAAAACTAAACTATCTAACATCCATGTAAAAAAAAACACAAAGGAGAGGGGAGAAGGAAAGGGTTAGAGGGAAAATAAAAGCAAAACCAACCCTGATTCTCCTACACACTACTATGCAAATGGATGAGTTCAACATGAAACAAATCTCCATCAGACTCATTACTTGCAATCCAAACACAAGATGGTGAGATCTTTGAAGGAAAAATCACTCGTGTGATTGTTATTGAATTTCAGCGTGCACATATGTGTTCATGTGACCACACAAAACACTTTGCCATCAATGAAGCATTAGTGGTGTAAATACACATTGAATTTGTTGGCACGTGCCTAAATTTGTTCAAAAAGTCCCTTGGTTTTTGCCTCCTTGCTATGTGGTATATCTTTCACCCATTACTGATAATCGATTTGAGAAATCTTTAATGGGTTTACCTTGGTCTATTTGTGTTGTGGTGACTATTTGTCTTCCCCATGCCGTGGCCATGTTTTATTGTTGTTAAAATGTCCAATAAAATTCCCTTGTTTTGTGCTTTCCATGTATTTTCTTAGCTTTTGGGTGCAGGGCTCCAAGTTCCAAAATCCTGTTGGAACCTAGAACATTGGTTCTAATGTCCTTCTTTGGACATTCCCCCTCACTCAATTTGGAGGGTCAAAACTTAGAATTTTCAGATGATCTTGGAGATGGTGATTGTCCAACATCAAATGGACCTTTCGTTTAGGAGTTTTGGCCATTTTGGGAATTTTGGGTTTTTCAATCACATCAGAACATTCTTGGTCCTTGTGTCCTTCCAGGTCCCCATTCACCATTGTTCAATTTGGAGGGTCAAAACTTTGAATTTTCAAATGATCTCAGGGATGGTGGCTGAGTCATCCAGCATCAAATGGACCCTTCGTTTGGGAGTTTTGGCCACTTTGAAAATTTTGGGTTTTCCAGGCACATCAGAACATTTTTGGTCCATGTGTCCTTCGAGGACCCTATTCCTCCTTGCTCAATTTGGAGGGTCAAAACTTGGAATTTTTAAATAATCTCGTAGATGGTGGCTATGCGTGTCACCCAACATCAAATGGACCTTTTTTTTGAGAGTTTTGGCACTTTGAGAATTTTGCGGTTTCCCAAGACATTAGGACATTCTTGGTCCCTGTGTCCTTTTGGGACCCCATTGCCTCTCGCTCAATTTAGAGGGTCAAATCTTGGAATCTTGGTATGAAATTGAAGGCTATGGTTCTTGACGCCCTCTTGCATCTTTTTGGCCTTTTGTTTGGATGTTTTGGGAATTTCGGGTTTTCCATGATCCTTTCAGGCCCCCTTGTTTACAATGCTCAATTTGGGGAGTCAAAACTTAATATTTTTTGATGATCTCAGAGATCTGGGCTGTGTTCATCATTTTTCATCATGTGGAACCTTCATTTGGGTTTTTTTGGTCACTTTGGGGATTTTGGGTTTTCTAAGGACGTCAGAACATTTTTGAAAATCCTTGTCCCTGGTCCTTCTAGGTTTCCATTTCCAGGGGGTGCCCCATGCGGATTTCAGATTTTACGTGGACATCGGGAAATCCCCGTCTCTAATCCTTCCAAGTTTCTAGTTTTTGGCCTAAATACTCGTAATTTTTGCATTTTCAAAGACGTGACAAGACACTGGCAACTCTCAAGGCCACCATTAATAATCCTTTTGAGGCCCGATAGCATGGTAGGTGAGCTCAACACACCTGAGAACTATTGTGGACCCTTCCATGATGAAATCTTTGTACCAAGGCATGGGTAAACACTCCAAATATGCAAGGTTTTCTGGTACAACCAATGTGGTTTTGATGCAACATTTATGGGCAACCTGCAAACGTGTTGACTAGTCCATATCCACGTCCAAGCTGCAACAGTGAATTGTAATACTATATATACACGTTCTTAAGATGTAAAAAAGGCTTGGTCATTGAACCAATTTCTGGACTAAAGTGTCTTAGCAGTGTTCTAGAGCATCAAATGATGCAGTTTGATTTGTAAAGGGATAAAATGCCCCTTGTAAAGCATAGTGTAATGTCCCCTTCTAGCAAGCCAAAATTTTTCGCAACCTTGCAAACAAATTCAACTTGTAAAAGAGAACATTAGTATTCAATTCTTCTTTTATCTAATCATATTAATCCACAAGATGTATTTGAACAATTCTTATTATCATAAGCTATAAGCATTCTATATTTCACTATATCCATTATACATGTTTCATGATTCCAATTGGGAGAGATATACTTGGGTATACATGGTCATCAAACCACTTGCCCAACGAGAGAGGGTTTATAAAGGAGCAGTCGAGGGGTCCATATATTATTCCTTTGACTGAAGACCAACCCAAATCAAATGTGAGGACCGCCCTTTTTACTACTGTTGTTATGACTATTTACAGTACTGTTATTGTTACTTTCATATTTGTGGGATAGCAGTTCCCGAAATTTGTCAGACTATTTAACTTTATTATGTTTTCGGAAAAACTAATTGGGTGATGTTTGGATAAGTTACTTTTCAGAAAAATGAATTAGGGATGATGGAAAATTGTAATATGATTTTTAATTATGTTAAATTGTACTAAGGCATGAGAATGCATGTGTTATTTAAGTTGTTTCGGCTATGATGAATTTATGTGGTTACTGATCTTGTAATTGAGTGTGCAGGGACTACTAATCAAACCACAGATTTCGGAGATCATTCCACACCTTGTTAATTGTTATTCCCTGTTAAGCCGATCTAGTTCCACGAGGAACCAAGATCTCTTTATGTTTGATGTCATGATGTAATGTGGTCTTTCGTATGGTCGAGTGGGTTAGGTTACCCTCATGTAACATTATTTTTATAAGTAAGTGTTGTAAAGAGATTGAATTTGAAATTTCTATTTTTATTTAAATTATGAGGCCCTTTTTCTTGTGCTTTACCTTGACCTGGGGTGTCTTGTATGGGTTAAAATTGACCCTGGGTTCTACCCCATGGGTCCAGGGGCCCATTTGGCATGGGTAACCCTTGAGTAACCTCCATCTAGTCAACTTAACCTTCCCCTGAAGTTAAGTGGCGAAAATTGGAGGTAGGAGGGGACATGATGGGTTGTACCAACACTCAACCCATCCCCTCTACTTTTCCCTAGATAAGAGATGCCATCCATTAGTGAAAGTTACCCCTTCTTTAGTAAGATTCCCCCATGTACTATGGGGACACCCATGTGAAGAAAGGAGAAAGAGGCATGGGTCACCTGTCTTGTTCCCATTTAACTCTTTTTTTTTATTTCTCCCATGAGAAAGTGGAGTCACATGAGAGGAATAAGGAGTACCCTTGGGAATGGAGAGTGACATAAGCCACCTGGACAGAATAGTGATTTTTGGGAAGGGTGAGGAGGTGACAAGTGTCACTTCCCCATTTCTCAAAATTAGAAAGAAAGAGAATTTTGGGTTATTTATTTTGAAATTTTGGGATGAGAGGGAGTTAGTTGAATTTTGGGGAAATCTTTCATTTTGGCCTTACCAAAAATAGAGAAGTTAGTTTGGAAGATAGAGAAGGGAGAGGGAGTTGGTGGCTAAGGTTGGAAGTGAACTCTGTGGACTCTGCAACAACTTCATTCCAGGAGGGCTTTGCAAGGTTGGTCTGAATTTTACCTTTGTTATGGTAGAACTAAAATGTGTATGAAATGTGTGTGAAATCTGTGTTTAAATTTGTTTTCTGTGGGGTTCTTGTCGGGTTGTTTGACAGAGCGTCTCCCACTTGGGAGAAATGCTCATCAAGTTTGGGGTAGGGGAGGAGAGATCCTCCTCGGGTGCATACCTGTTTCCATCTTTTGGGATGTTGAAAGCCTCGAGGGCATGTATCTGTGACTGTATTTTTGACTTGAGAGTCATATACAGATTTCTTACAAATTGTGATCACACTTGGTTGAGACCAAGAGAAATTGATATGAGTTCATTTATCTGTCAGGGTGACACTCTGGAGTCGAGTGTGTCCACTCTCCTGCCCCTTATGAAACTCACTGTAGTTGAGTTTCCGTATTGTGTAAAATAACCACGGGTGTATGTGTGCTTTGGGATTGTTGTTGTTTCTGTTGTGAAGTGGAGTGTTTGAGTACCCAGGTGTGAGTATGGTCTCCCTAGCTCGGGGGTGACCCTCTTGCGGGTCTACGGTAGGGAGGAGAGCTAGACGAGTGGTATTTTTTCTTTCTTGTTTGTCTTTGATACGCAGGTTTTTTCTCTTGGAGCTTCTGGTTGGCTATTTATGAAGAAACAGTTCATCTTCTTGTCATGAGAATTAGGCCTGGTTCATTTCATAGAGATGAAGAGAGAACACCTCTCTTGTTATTGTTGTAAATTAATGATATTCTGGGAGTGAAGAAAATCACCTCCCTGATCTTGTTATTATTGGACTTTTATTGGTTGTCATAAGTTTTCAGTGGTATACTGTTTGGGAGGAGAAAGTTCATATCTGGAAAGTTGGTATTCATGATTGAGAAGCTGTAATATGAATGTGCTTAAATTTTTAAGTTGATGTTTGCAACCTTTGTTCAATAGCAAGTTTTGTGTTTCAAGTATTACTGAAAAGAATAAGTTCGTTTTGCAACTTAATCTGAGTTGTTTACATTGAAAGTTTGGAATTGCTTCACTAGTTGAAATGCTAATTTTCTTTTCAATGTTAAAATGGAAAAGACAGTTTTAAACATTTGAATTATTCTTCATATTTAATGGATTCTGATAAGTTAGAGGAAATCTAGCATGTAAATATATAATCTGTTTGTAAATTTACGAAGTCTTAAATGTTTATGAAAATGGAAATTTATACTGATAATAAGGGAATAGCTATTTACCATTTGGTGAAATTGGGATATATATATATATATATATATATATATATATATATATATATATATATATATATATATATATATATATATATATATATATATATTTATATCTAATTGTTATGACAATTTCTTTCTCACAGGTTGATTTGGAGAAAATGCATAAAGTAGTGAATTTGAGAAATTTTAGGAATTGGAATTATACAAATACATAAAGAATATTTTTTTTAAAATAAATATCTCTATTTCTCTTTTTGAGTAATTCTCATTTTATAGAATAATAGAGAAATTGAAAGTAATTATAATTGTTATGAAATTGAATGTTTTATTCAATATAAAAAAAAAGGGGATATATATGAATATATAAATATATATATATATATATTTGAAAATATATTATTATTGATAATAATCAACGAATTGTGAAAGACTGTCATAGGTTTAGCCGCGGATTAGAAGACAGTCGCGGTTTTAGAATAGGCGGTGGGGGAAAATCCCCACTGCAGACCCTCTTGCATATATGTGAAGGTGTGGAGTGGGGCGGAGCCCCACCCACACCCCACGTCGTGGGAATGTGGGTGGGGCTCCGCCCCACTCCACATCCCCCCCCCCAATCCCTTATGCCTCCCGCGGCCTGCATCAGGCCCGCCGCTCTGCGGCCACCGCAGGTCTTGCCCGCCGCTCTGCGGCCACCACCGGCCCTGCTCCTCTGTCACGCCGCCCATGGCCGCCGTCTGCTGTGAATCTAAAGCAATAAAAAATGTTAGGGCTTGGGCCCTAACATATGAGTGGTGTATTTGTAATATAAATACAGTTTTTTTTTATATAGCTTTATATATATAGGCATATATATATACTATATATGTCTATGTATATAGCTATATATATAATATAATAATGATTATATATATATATATATATATATATATATATATCGTGGTAAACCAATTTCGTCTATGCATAGACTTTAAAATAAATATATTATATATATATATATATATATATCATATCGATAGGAGTAAATCTATGAACCATATTGTTGGACCCTCGTTTCAAATCGTTATAAACTATGTCTCATGGATAGAAAAAAAAAATATATATATATAAATTATATTCTCACAGTAGATGTTATTAAGTGTTGAACACAACAACCAAAGAAGATATATTACCATGAACAGAGTTTTATAAAGTGGTGAACCACCTACATCTATTGACAACGTCATACGAGTCACAATCAGTGTATGAATCGTAATTAAGAGTAACAGTAACAACAGTAATTCTAAACAAGAGAAAATAAAATTATAATGTAAAAGAGAGTTTAGGAATATGCAGTGATACTCTGGGAAGAGTTTCTCGGAAGTTTCAACTATTAACGTACTAAAAATCACCCGGAAAATGAAGAGGAAAATTACACAACTCCTTGCTCAAAAGAACACTGGAAATAAACTTAAGAAGCCACCACTGACAATCCTTGTGGCCATATTAATCTCAACTGTAGCAAACGATCTCATATGTAAACCTGTAAGAGGTTCCGAAGAAAGAAAAAAAAAAAAAAAAAAAAAAAAAACTAACATTGGAAAACACAGAGGAGAAAATGCGCGACATTTCTTACACGGGATAAGAGAACTAAGTTGATGGACCCTTCTGTCAATTGTGCTTAGGAACAAGTTGACTAAGTATTTACGAAGAGGAGGAACCTAGATCGGGGAAGATTAGGAGACCGAGTCCAGCGAAATAGTAAACCAGCCTTTGTGACCTAGATCATCCTGAAATTAGGTTTAATATCAACAATAGCTGCAGTAATAACCCTGATTGACGTAAATCATGAAGAAAGGTCAGGATGCACATAAAGAAAGCATAGAAAATGAAAGAGAGAGAGAGACCGAAATATAAACACACTAAATGAACTAAGAAATAGTTAAGGTAAGGGCGATAAAGATATAATCAGAATTAAGAACTTGTGAAAAGGGAAGAGAGGGCAACCAAACCGCCTTGTTGAAAATGCTAAGTCATAGGAGGGGTATGTTTCAGGAAACAAGAGAGGAGACAGACAACCGTGCCTGGCTGAAAAATGACTAAATAGGGAGATCACTAGCTGTTTTAGTCGGAACAAGGCGTCGTGGGGAGTGGTTCCTCTATCAGCGAACCACGTGCGTAAATGAGTGCAGCGTAATTCCCACTAACGCCGTAAGGCATTCTGCTACCGAACATTGCCGAGGGTTCGAATTAAGAACTTTGGTAATCTCACTCTTGCAATGACGTTAGCAGCATTGTATGGACCCTCTTGTTGATCTATATGCTTCTGGTTGCACGCCATTGTACTTGTATTCCGCCGAAGAGTATAGTGTTTCGCCATGAGAGAACACCGTTGAGCATGCGTACGCATGCGAAAGGGGTTTTTAGGACAGTGTGAGAAAAGTTTTTCATATCTCGTGTCATAACCACATGACAGATGTGGTTATGACACGTGCGATGTGTGTTGTGACCACAAGGAAAATGTGGGCATGACATCAAAGGCCCATCCCTTGTCCCGGAGAGGTACTCTACACCAACACGAGACAAGAGCCTATCCATTACTTGATGGTTCTCTTGACCAACACAAGATAATGGGAATGTATTGGTCTTTAGCCGGATGGTACTCTTGACCAACTACGGCATCAACCATGATTATACCTCATTGCTCACCCATATCCCTTCATCTCGATCTATGGGTTTGGTTGATATGCCATGAACCTTTCTTCTCATCCCCTTTATTCAACATGATTAATTTAAGTATTCATTCTAGTTATTGACAATGTAAGCAATGCCTTAGTAACTTAGTCTATAACAATTTGTTATTATAATCTTCATTATCCATTCATTCATGTTATGATGATCTTATGCATCCTATGCTACACTTATTATTGTTGTTTATCAATCTATGATAGCAATATAAACTATGCATTCACTACATGGTATTTAACTCTTATTCTTTCTTGTATTGAGTATGTAGTAATCATCAAACTTTAGTCATGAGATTTATGCTAGATTCATACCTTTTTATTAATTTCCTCCAATTGAGTTGCTGTTATTCTATACTGTGAGGATATGCCTTGATGATGGTCTGATATGATCTAAATGCTTCGATGGTGTTATATGCTTCGTCAATGTTTCATTGATATTCCTTAACAATGCTTTATGAGTCGATGATATCTGCTGCGATTATGATATAAGGATGTGACCTTTCTTCGATCTGATGCTCTTATTTATGATCAATGTGCCAATTGAGATTGTCTGTTGAGGACATGCCTATTGCTGGATGCAGATATACTTAAACGCTTGTTCGATGATATTAGAATGTGATTGTTTGATGCCTCAATGAGATTGTCGATCTCCCTTAAATACTTTCGCCGCTTTGTGGTAACACGCCTCTTCATATGAGACGTCACTCTTTATCGACGCTTATTGATGGAATGGCTTTTGTTTAAGCCTTGTTTAATTTGCCTTTATTATGTATTAGTTTTGTACTAACTGCTTAGTCGATACTCAATGAGTAATATCAGCTAAGTATGTTGTGTGTTTCTCTTAGTTGGCGGTATGATCTAAGGACTCGATCAAGGTAATTATCTATTCGGTTGCCTTCATCATCCAATATGTTTGGTAAGGGAATATCACAGTCCTCCCCACTCAAAGATTGCTTGTCCTCAAGCAATGCTCAAATTTGGGAGTTTGAGAACTTCCTCGCTTTCCCATGTAGCGTCATCATCTGGGAGATTCTTCTATTTGATAAGATATTCCACAATAGCTCTATTCCTCAATTTCCTTTCTCGGGTAGTTAGTATTCTTTCAGGCTCTGGGATTAATTGCCCTTCATCATCTAAAGGGGGTAGATCTTCACATGGTGTGATTGTTTGACCAAGTACCTTCTTAAGTCAGGAGACATGGAATACATTATGTATCTTGCTGTTTTTGGGCAATTCTAATTCATATGCTACTTCTCCCACTTTCCTTATTACTTTGTAAGGTCAGTCTTGATGGATGATTGCTTGTAGGGTTGTAATCTCAGAATACCCTGTCTCCAACTTTGAACATTCTTTCTACCCGTTTCCAATCAGCGTAGATCTTTTGCTGATTTTGTGC
Organism: Cunninghamia lanceolata; assembly: GCA_027924645.1. NCBI lineage: Eukaryota > Viridiplantae > Streptophyta > Pinopsida > Cupressales > Cupressaceae > Cunninghamia > Cunninghamia lanceolata. Next base: position 14,466,605 of record BSBN01001425.1, on the reverse strand, counting down.
ATGATGTAAGTTGTCCTTGAGAACTCACATGATATCTTACTGTTGTTGAATAAAGTCCTTGGCTTTCGGAACTCGGCTTTCTTGGAGACTTAGGTTCCCAAATGATGGAGCTTCATAACCATATAGGGCTTTGAAAGGGCTCATTCCAATGGACATGTGATGTGTTGTGTTATAACAATACTCGCCCATGTGTAACCATTTGATCCATGCTTTTTGTTGTCCCATGACATAATTTCGAAGATAACCTTCAATCCACTTATTCACAATCTTAGTTTGCCCATTTGTTTGAGGATGGTAGCTGGTACTGGGCGTCAACTCGATTCTTGATAACTGGAATAACTCTTGCCAAAACAAGCTCATCAAACTGCTATCTCGATCACTGACTATGCACTTGGGAAGCCCATGTAATCAGAATACCTCCTTGAAGAAATTCTGCCACTTGTGGTGCTTTATGCTCGGAACTGATGGCCATGAAATGTGCATATTTCATGAGTCTATCCACGACAACATATATGCAATCCTTCCCTTGTGCCTTTGGGAGGTCGGTTATAAAGTCCATGGAGATGCTACTCCATTTTTGTTCTGGAATGGGCAATGGTTGAAGTAGTCTTGCTGGGTGACTTTGTTCTATTTTGTTCCTTTGGCACGCGTCACATTCCTGAACATGTTTAAGTGCATCACCTTTTAGTCCTTTCCAAGCAAATTTTTCTCTAATTTGTCTATATGTTTTGAAATAACCTTGGTGCCCGGCTAGAGGATTATCATGAAATTCTTTAATTATTTTCTCTTTCAACTTGGATCCTGCGGCCATAAAGACTCTGCTTTTGTCTAGAATGATTTCATCCTTTACCTTGAATTCATCATTTGATATATTCCCGTCTAGTATGCTCACAGTGAGAGGATCTTTGGCATATTATGCTATTAGAGTATTCTTCCAATCCGGTGAGATGCTTGTCATGACACATAATGATGGTCTTCTTGATAGTGCACTGCCACAACATTATTTTTCCCTTTTACATATGCAATATTAAAATTGTAGGCTTGTAATTTACTAACCCACTTTTGTTGTTGGTCATTCAAATCTCGTTGCTTTAAGAAGAATTGGAGGCTATTGTGGTCGGTTTTGATTGCAAATTTTCCACAAACCAAGTATTGTCTAAACTTGGCCAAGGCGTGCATGATGGCCAACATCTCTTTATCATATGTAGAATACAATCTTTCCGGCGGGGTTAATTTTCGACTCTCAAAAGCAATAGGATATTTATTTTGCATCAACACAGCCCCAATGCCTTCACCCGAAGCATCGCATTCAAGCTCGAAAGGGAGTGAAATCCGGAATGGCAATTATGGGACAAGTACTCATGGCTTCCTTTAGTTTCTCAAAGGCTTCTTGTGCTTCATTACTGCATACGAATGATCCTTTCTTGGTTAGATTTGTGAGTGGGGCTGCAATCTTGGAGAATTTTTTTACAAATCTTTGGTAGTAGCTACACAACCCCATGAATCCTCTAAGGTGAGTCAGAGTTCTTGGTTTTCGCCATTCCTTGATGGCTTTGATCTTCTCCTCGTCAACTTGCACTCCTTGAGCACTTATCTTATGTCCAAGATACATAATTTCTTCCATTCCAAATTCGCATTTGGAGGCTTTCGCATATAGGGACTCTTGCTCCAAGATAGACAAGACTTCGTTAGTATGCTTGAGATGATCCTCCCATGTTTTGCTATAGATTAGGATATCATCAAAAAATATCAGCAAAAATTTCCTTAGTTGTTTCTGGAATATATGGTTCATGCATGATTGGAAAGTGGCCGAGGCATTTGTCAATCCAAAGGGTAGAACCAAAAATTCAAAATGGCCATAATGACATCTAAAGGCCGTCTTTGGAACATCTTCTCCCCTCATCCGGATTTGATGATAACCCGATCTCAAATCAATCTTTAAAAAATACCTTGCTCCATGTAATTCATCGATGATCTCGTCCACTCTTCGAATTGGATATTTATTCTTGATAGTTTGTTTATTCAAAGCTCGATAGTCCATGCACATTCTCATGGTCCCATCTTTCTTATTTACTAGCACCACAGAAGATGCAAATGGACTGGAGCTCGGTTGTATGTGTCCCATTTCTAAAAGTTCATCGATTGTTTTCTCAATTTCCTCTTTGAACTTTTGGGGATGCCTATAGGGAGTGGTGATGACTGGTTTTGCATCTTTCTCCATCTCAATTATATGTTCAAATCCTCGTTTGGGAGGTAGGCCAGGTGGAATGTCATCAAAGACTTTCTTATGTTTTCTAAGGATAGGTTGGACATCAATGTGGATGGCTTGTCCCATTGGAGTTGATTTGTCTAAAATTAAACATTGGGCTGCCCATTCTACTTGGTTATGTCTAAATATCCTTTCCATCCTTTTTGAAGAGACCATTCGTGGTGATCCATCGGAGAGGCCATGTAAAGTGATCCTTTGTCGTTGGTCTTCAAAGGATAGTTCTAGTTTGGGAAAATCTAGAGTGACTTTTCCTAAAGAGTGTAGCCATGGTGTGCCAAGGACCATATCGTTGTCCCCCATGTTAACCGCATAGAAATCATCATGAATAGGGTGTTTTCCTATGGTTAAGTTTAGTTGGGGTAACACCTTGGAACAACTCTTTGTGGAACCATCAGCTAAGGCTACCATAAACCCCTTGAAGTCTTGTGAATTTAGTCTAAGTCTTTTAGCTACGGACTCATCTATAAAGTTATGAGTAGCCCCGCTATTTACTAGGGCGGTTATTTTGTTACCTTTGAGTTAGCCCCTAAGTCTAAATGGGTGATGTTTGGATACCTTATATATTGCTGCTAGTGTGACCTTCTCCTTGGGTTCAAATTTTCTTCTTTTGGTGGGGTTCTCTTAATTCTCCTCATCGGATAAAGCCTCTATGATGTGTACTTGCCCACATTTGTGACCTCTTTCCTATTTTCCTTTACATTTGAAACATAAGCCATTTTCTTTTAAATCCCTTAGAGTTTGACATGTATGCCCCCTTTCCCAAGGTTCCCTACATTTGCGACATGGATCCTTAACCTTTCTTTCGCCCTTATGGTATAATATTTTATCAAATTTCCCTTTCTTGTAAAATGGTTTGGTGTATGATTGAGAGGAGTGGGTTTGCTCTAATTGCATGGCCATATCTATGGCATCATCAAGTGTAGTGGGTTTGAGGGCTCCTACTAAGCCTCCTAGTCTCTCATTCAATCCTTTAATAAACAAGTATGTGAGCCTTTCATTTTCCACTCCGGATACTCATATTGCTATCTTCTCAAACTCATTTATGTACTCATCTATGGAGCCTTTTTGTCTTAGTAGGGTTAACTCTCAGATATCTTGTTGTGGATGGTGTCGGTCAAATTTATTGATAAATCTTTTGGAGAACTCCTCATAAGAGGTAATGGATTCATGTCCTTGAGTGGTTTTCCATGATGCCACCATTCATAGACCAATCCCTCTAGGTGTAGGATGGCAAATTGAAGTGCATCCTTCTCGGTCATAGGGTTAAGTTGAAAATAGTCATTTAACTTTTGTAACCATGCTTGTGGAGTGATCTTATGGGTTCTGTCAAAATGTGGGAGATTAACCTTGTTGCCCTTTTGCTTCAATTCCTTGTTGATGAGTTTTTTTCCCTTCTGGTTAATTCATTCCTTCTTGAGTTACTATAATCGTTGAATGACACAACTCTCCTCACTTCGGGCTCCAAGCTCGCATAAGCCCTTGCAATGTCATCTTTGCTTATTGAATTTGGAGTGAGTTCTTCCGTTCTTGATGTTTCCTCTTCCGGAAGAAAAGATGGTATAGGAATCCTTGGATTGGATGAAGTATGGCTGTTCTCAGAATGATTAGATCCTACTTCTCTTCCATTTGTTGAGTGAGTTTTAGGATGATCCGTAGTGTTACCCACCTTTTGGAGTGCCTCTAGAAACATTTGTGTTGTCTTTTCACCTTGCTCCATCATGGCTTTAGTGATTTTTTTGTTTTGGTCCATTATTGCCTTGATAGTTGCTTCCATGAAGGCCCTCATTTCGTTGTTCATTTGTTCTTCTAAGAGTTGACGATTCCTCCTAGTGTATGCTTGCATAAGATTGTTTCACAGGATGGTAGGTCGATGCTCTGATAACACTTGTAATGTCCCCTTCTAGCAAGCCAAAAATTTTCACAACCTTGCAAACAAATTCAACTTGTAAAAGAGAACATTAGTATTCAATTCTTCTTTTATCTAATCATATTAATTTCCACTAGATGTATTTGAAGAATTCTTATTATCATAAGCTATAAGCATTCTATCTTTCACTATATCCATTATACATGTTTCATGATTCCAATTGGGAGAGATATACTTGGGTATACATGGTCATCAAACCACTTGCCCAACAAGAGAGGGTTTATAAAGGAGCAATTGAGGGGTCCATATATTATTCCTTTGATCGGAGACCAACCCAAATCAAAGGCCCATCCCTTGTCCCGGAGAGGTACTCTACACCAACACGAGACGAGAGCCTATCCATTACTTGATGGTTCTCTTGACCAACACAAGATAATGGGAATGTATTGGTCTTTAGCCGGATGGTACTCTCAACCAACTATGGCATCAACCATGATGTCGGTCTTTAGCTGGATGGTACTCTTGACCAACTACGACATCAACCATGATGTAAGTCTTTAGCCGAATGGTACTCTTGACCAACTACGACATCAACCATGATTATACCTCATTGCTCACCCATATCCCTTCATCTTGATCTATGGGTTTGGTTGATGTGCCATGAACCTTTCTTCTCATCCCCTTTATTCAACATGATCAATTTAAGTATTCATTCTAGTTATTGACAATATAAGCAATGCCTTAGTAACTTAGGCTATAATAGTTTGTTATTATAATCTTCATTATCCATTCATTCATGTTATGATGATCTTATGCATCCTATGCTACACTTATTATTATTGCTTATCAATCTATGATAGCAATATAAACTATGCATTCACTACATGGTATTTAACTCTTATTCTTTCTTGTATTGAGTATGTAGTAATCATCAAACTTTAGTCATGAGATTTATGCTAGATTCATACCTTTTTATTAATTTCCTCCAATTAAGTTGTTATTATTCTATACTGCAAGGATATGCCTCGATGATGGTATGATATGATCTAAATGCTTCGATGGTGTTATATGCTTCCTCAATGTTTCGTTGATATTCCTTAACAATGCTTTATGAGTTGATGATATCTGCTGCAATTATGATATAAAGATGTGACCTTTCTTCGATCTGATGTTCTTGTTTATGTTCAATGTGCCAATTGAGATTGTCCGCTAATGATATGTCTATTGTTGGATGCATATATACTTAAAATCTTGTTCGATGATATTAGAATTTGATTGTTCGATGGCTCAATGAGATCGTCGATCTCCATTAAATACTTTTGCCGCTTTGTGGGAACATGCCTCTTCATATGAGACATCACTCTTTATCGACACTTATTAATGGAATGGCTTTTGTTTAATTTGCCTTTATTATGTATTAGTTTTATACTAACTGCTTAGTCGATCCTCAATGAGTAATATTGGCTAAGTATCTTGTGTGTTTCTCTTAGTTGGCGGCATGATCTAAGGACTCAATCAAGGTAATTATCTATTTGGCTGCCTTCATCATCCAATATGCTTGGTAAGGGAATATCACACATAGGAAGGTTATTCAAAGACATGCATGTAATGGTATGTCCCCAAGGCAGTTTGTAATTATTCAGGAGGGTGTTTGAACCTAGTTGCCCATCCTTTCTTACCACATTTGCTGGTATAAGTGTAACATAAGCTAGAGAAGTATGTGACAGTATTTTAATTCATTGCAAAGTTTTTGTAATGCTTTTCTTTCTGTTCCATGTTCGTTTTTGCAATTTTGTTTGGATTACTAAGAATGTCTATTGCATAAGATGTGATATATATGCATTGTATGATGATGCACAATAGATTCCATTTATGTTTTCATTTATGTAGCTCTTTCCTCTTTGCATATCCATGACTATGTTGTCCAATGGAGTAGGCACTGGTCTGACTGGTGAAGGGCCATCACTTCTAAAATTATTAATCTATCTCTCTCTTGTTAGCTGTAAGTATATTAGGTCTTGCCATGCTTGCATGATTCAATATTGTACATTTAGTCATACCTTATGCAATTCTAAAATTGAACATTGTTAGCGAATCATGCATGTGTGTTCTTCCCTCTCATCCCTGTGTATGCAATGTTTTTGATAATGACAAGTTAGCAAACAAGGGGCTGAACCCTTTACAAACAAGAGCCCCAAGGGCCCAGTAGAACATGCCAAATCAGGCGACACACAGAACAGGAACAATTGACAGACAACTGTTAAACAACATACGAGGACTAGACAACCCCAGAACTTGAGGGGACAAATCTGACTCCCTTAACCCTAGGCCGCGAGGCATCGACAAATTTGGGGAGTCCCTTCTTTTTTTGCACAAATGACCAAGAAGACTCAGAGTCGAAGTCCACCGAGTGAGGCGAGAGAAGTAGATCCTCAACAGCCACCATGGACTGAGGGAGCCAACAATGCAGAAGAAGAGTCAGGGGCAATTAAAGGACCAGTTGAGGTGATCATCGAGGGTCGAGCAGGCTCGGCCTGAACAATGATAGCAGTTCGAGGCACCAATGGTTCCACTGAAGGGACAACCAGTAGAGGATCCTAGGGAGACATAGACTTTTGGGATGATTCAGCCAAGGAAGGATCCTCCTCTTTGGAGGAACCGTCCGAAGAGGGAGTGCCCACCGTCAAATGATTAGTGAGAGCATTCTTCCCCTAGGTTGTCACGCCCTTGCAGTGAGCTTGAGGGCAGCCAGAGGCCATATGACCAATGGAGAAACATCTCCTGCACCGAAAAGGAAGGCCCTCATAGTCCAACACCTGCGTCCATAGTTTGTCCTCCACTATCAAGACCACATCTCCATGGAGTGGTTTGGAGATGTCCATATCTACTAAAATATGAGCCATTGTAGTATGCCCAAGATCCTAGGTCATAGAATCCACCTTCAAAAAGCGTCCAATGGTGTTGCCAATAGCTTCATAATAGGATTCCTCCCAAAACTGGAGAGGGCGATTCGGAAGTCAGACCCAAACTGGTCTGGTATTCAATGGCTCCGTAAGAGGATTGAAGGAGCGAGTCCAAGGCTTGATGGATAGCGAATGATCACCTCACTACCACCCCCTGTCCAGCACTAGGTCTTGCTCCTCGGAGGACAAAGGTCACTATAAAGAACCCCCTTGCGCTGGGAAAGAGTTCAATCTGCCCAGAGACAAGAGGCTTCCAGGAGTCCAAATCCCAGCCATGGAGATCGGGAAGGGAGGGCCACAAGTCATTAAACCTGCAGACCACACCATGTCTCAAATAGAAACCCTCATTTTCTGTAATCTCAGGACCACAGACCACAACAGGGGAAGCACGGGCACAAGGCATAGGCCTAACCCTAACCTATGATGGTAGTGTCTGAGCACGAGCATTTGAAACAACATCAGAAAAAGTTTTTTGATGGCAGCCTGAAGCGGCCCTAATAGCACCAAGACCAGCCTTACCAGAAGACAAGCCAGTAGCAAGGTTGCCTCCAGAATCTGGTACAAAAGACGACTTCACAATATTTACAGGTGCAAAGGGACCAGCATCTGCTAGAACCCTAGCCACTTGAGGAGAAGGGCCCCCACAGGGCTCCCGATCACCATGAGTGGAAGCATGCCCAACAACTTCCCCAGGAACTTGAGATAGTTCCCTAGGCACCAGAGAAGACAGCGAACAAGCCTCCACCTACAAGGATGCGCCCGAACGTTCTCGCTCTGCGTCTGTGTATGCAATGTTAAGTGGATTCATCTATTGGGAAATACTGTATAACTGACATCTTTGGGTATAGGGTAAGAGTGAATTTTCATCTATTTATTAGAGGTTTGATAAGTCTGTATGTAACTAATGCTAACATGAACTTGGTGACAATTATAGGGGTTCGTAGTTTGATGACCTAATGTTTAAATTGTTTATGTTGTTGAGACCTTAGGGAATACCCCCATTGGCTTTGTAGAGTCTAAAGACGAAGGTGAGTTTACCCACTCACAAAAAGTGGTCCATTCATGCCACCATCTGATCATAAGCCTTACCCATTGCCTAAGCACAACATATCCTTGGCCTTAGGTTCTTTAGGATTGGTGGAACTACATGTTTGAGCATCAAAAGAATCCATCGACATTTAGTGAATTAAATGCAGAGAAATGCGGAAAGAAAACAAATTCAAAATTTGGAAAACTCCAGCAAAAGTGAAAACTCAAAAAAAGTGGAGCAAAATTTGATATGTTGTATTAAAAAATGAGCTTCCATGGTTTTCCAGTCTCAACGGGTTTTCCAATGCTTTACAATGAGTTTCAAGTGAGCATATATAGGCAAGTCATTCCCTCCAAAAGTCACAAAAGACAAATCACATTGGAATGCAAAGAGTTATTTTGGTTTGCTCTTCACATTTTATTCCCTCATTACATCATAATTGAAATTTGACTTGTAGACACACGTTGCTTTCATGTGCACACTTCCAAGTGTCTTGCACTCCTTCAGTAAGACCATCTCCTGCAATTTAGCATAAAAATTTCCGTCTTGTATCATCTTATTCGAAGAACAAGCAACCTGGTTTTGATTCTTCATTTGCTCTAGCGATTTGTGTCCCTTGTTCACAATCTTTATTCGACATCGAACTCCGACATTGTCTTAGCAATTTGCATTTGTTTTTGCATTCTTCGTTCTCAATGAATGACATTTCTAGCATACACTCAACATTGATGAAGGTCTTCTGCTAAATTATCATAATCATTATATCAAGCATCTTCTACGTTTTACAGGGAAGTCTACAATGCCCTTTGACAAGCATTTGAAAACAATACACAGAATCATGTGTTGACATCATTATAACAGGTATATTTTTGCAGGTCTGGTGCATGATCTTTCATAGGAGATCAATGCCTGAAAAGTAGGGTATGACTACCTCTTCATCAATCTGAAGCAATTTCTTGAGTATTTCCATGCTCTAGGAAACCAGGTAATGGCTAATCTTGCAATGAAAATTAGAATGAGAGTAAATAAGCCATGTATGACAAATTGAGCAAATTCTAAATTAAGTGCTTTAGTGTACACATAAACATCGAAGACTCTAGGCGCAGACTAATCTTCCAAATTTTTATTCTCTACCAAATAGTTCATTTCAACTTCACAAATATTGTTTACTTGATTCAATGGAGGCCCCTTTGGTTCTCTTCATTAAATAATTCACTAGGCATGTTCTCAACAGGATGTGGCGGTAGAATTCCTTGCTTATTATAGTCCATCGAATTCTAGTCTTTTCCACAAAATAAGAATTGACCTTCTTTCACATTTGAGTAACCTAGTTTAGATTCTCCACCAAAAACACAGTAATGTTGTCATTTTTATCATATGAAAATGTTCGGTGATATAAAAGCAAGAAGCCAGATGAGAATGACTACTTAATATTGCGAGATTTGATATTCATAACATATATATAGTACCATCCCATGAAGCAATTAATACATTTTGGCTGGAGCTTTGCTTCTTGTTTTTGCTGCTAAACATACTTTCAGACAGTGTCATCAAATTTTTATTGGATATTGCCCTTCCATTTGATACAATAAAGCCTTTAATCCAAACGATTTTAGTGGCCCATTTATGGCCTTGAATCCCTTAAAGTGGGAATGTGCATTGATCAATTGCTGTATATTAGTGTCCACGTTGCACAGTTTTCAGTTCATGCTGGCCGTGGTTGTGGAATTTGGTTTTACATCCACACTTTGAGTTTTTAAAGCCTTTTCAACAAATTCATTTTTGCATATATTCTACAATATGTATGTTTCCATGATACCCCATTTCTTAGAGGCATTCTGTCAAACAGTTGCGTGCCTTGTCTGGTTCGCGTATTTCTTTAAGGAATTCCGTCAATCAGTTTACGCGCCTTACATACATATCAGCCAAAGCATTTCTAGCTATAATACCTAATAAAAATCCTTCCATTATGCATTGATGGATGTCCGTACCCTGATCCGAAGCTACCATATTGTCATTAGTGTGTATAATACTGGCGAAGCCGTAGATTTGGCTTGAAACTGCATTCATAGCATTCGATGAGACCTCATTTGTAGGTTGTGGATACTGGGAAAAGGTGTGAATTTGGCTTTACATCACCATTTGCGTTTGCTTCAAAGTTTCTAACTCCTTGCCATTGCATCCATTGTGTGTATATGCAACGACAAATACTGTTGTTTCGATTCCATCCCTTTTGTTTTGATGCCCTAGCATTTCGGGGTTCGACCACACTTTGCAAAAGTTTTGTAACGTGCAAATTGGGATTGAAGTCTGGTTTGCACAAGGTGCAATTCGGGATTCAGGGTTCTTTTTGCATTTTGCAATTTAAACCTGTATGTTGCATTCTGGTGTCGGAGTTACAACTCCCTGCAAGACGAAAAACAACCACCATTAGGGGAAAGGGCCCAGTTGCCGCCCACACCCCAATAACCGCTATGTTATTGTGCACTTGACCCTCCAATTAAATTTTTTAAACAGAACCAATACATGTAAAATACCAACCTAATAAATTAACACAAATGCACCAATATATGTTCACAACTCCAACTCCATGTATGGAGCGACATGTTGAAATGACACTTTTTCGACCCATGTGCACATAACGCGTCCTAGAGTGAAATGTATAAGTGCCCACAAGCTAAAAGAATAGCTTTAAGCTCTCCGGTCACATACGGAGAAACCCAAAAAAATTCGTCGAAATCCGATATGTCTAGCTATGAGCTTGACAAATGCAAGCGGTTATCGGCACATCGTTGCGCATGTATGGGGCGACATGTTGAAATGACACTTTTTTCAACCCATGTGCACATAACGCATCCTAGAGTGAAATGTATAAGTGACCACAAGCTGAAAGAATAGCTTTAAGCTCTTCGTTCGCATACAGAGAAACCCAAAAAAATTCGTCGAAATCGGATATGTCTAGCTATGAGCTTGACGTGGGCGAAGTGAGGGTGGGCAACTACTAGCCTCTTTCCCCTAGAATATTTAGGCATTAATTTACAAATTAAAATGCTTTGATTACTTTAAAGTTTAAATTACAAGAATAATTAAAGCGTTTTGTTAGATTTAAAAAAATAAAATAAAAGATTAAATTTTGCGACCAGATTGAACTTTTAAACCACTATATGATTTATACATCACTTTGAAATGATGGATACTTGGGTTTAAGCAAATGCAACTAGTAAGTACCAAAAATGCACATAGGCCTACATGGTAGTCTGATGATGATATGGCGATCCAACTCATGACCCTTGAATGCGTGAATTATACTTCTCTCAGCAATATCATGTTTGATAATGCAACCAATAGCCACTTTAGTCCCTAACCCACCTTGTTTAACCTTCGAGCTCACTTTCCAAATCTTGTGCTTTGTCTATCTAACCTTTTAGATCCTCTTTTAGAGGGTCCCCTGGGCAACCTATCCTTACGCTGTAAGGTCACTCAGGTGAGCAACCCTGACAAAACATGCAACCCAGGTCCTAAAAGGGGCGACCTTGTCAGCTTTGAATGTGTGAAATAATTTTCAGTTCTAGTTTTTCTTCTTGATTTTTAGCTCGTTTTTGTTCACGTTTTCCATTGCTAACTCATCCTTTTCTTGCTTTCTTTCCAATGTAAACTATTGTTAAATTCTTATCTTCTCAAAATAGTTTCCCAATCTTCCCTTAGTTTCTTCTTGTTTTCTTTCCTCTCATCTATTCTTAGCAAAATTTTCCATTTTTCTTCAATTAACTCATGCTTTCATTCTTATCTCTTCATCCCTTCCCTCTCATTTCTACCTATAAATACCCCTTCATTCTTCATTGTTCGAACCATTGACACATTCATATGACATTTAGAATTCAATTACAAGCTTCATCTCAAGCAAGCTTCTCGTAGGACTTTTAGAGCTCTTTAGTTTTAGTTTGCAACTTTCCCCTTAGGAGATTTTTGTCATTCTTAGCTAGCATCCATATGCTCTTCACATGACTTTTGAGCCTTTTACTTTCAGCTTGATAGGGCTTTGAGCTTCCTTCCCATTTGCAAATTTCCTCACATCCCCATCATTTCCTATCACCAAGCGGAGGTCCCAATTGTTGCAGAGAAGGTTACCACGAAGCTAGATTTTTGAGGACGTACGCCTAGCACTAGCGCCTTCATACTGGACAACATGTTCTTTATTGATTTCTTAGATTAGGAATAGTAATTAGCAAACACTCTTGCCTTTAAGAAAGTAAAACTTGTTTTATTTTTCTCTTGGTTTTATTGATTTTCCTAGATTAAATTTGTTGCATTGTTAAATTCATTTGTTAGAATAATTTCATTTCAAAACTGATTCTCAAAAATACAAAAATAGACAAGTTGTATTAGGAAAAAATCCATATAGGTTTGCATTGAAAGTTCATATAGTAATTAAATCACATCTAAAAAGTTCTGGAAAATACAAAGGAGCATGCATACATTTTAGTATTAATTTGCATTAGAAACTCATTCAAAACAAAAAACACAAAAAAGAGTAAATCCTCGATTTCATCTTGAGGTATCAAATCAAACAACAAATCAAAATGTTCAAATAAAAAATGCATCTACACTAAGCACTCAATGTGTTGTGGTGTGAAAGAAGATTGGATTGAATCAATCTTGGAGGAAATCATAGAAAACCTCTCCGAACAACCAAACCAAATAGAAGAAACAACCCAAGAACAAGAACAAATCTTGAGGCTAATTCAACAGGAAAATGAACAAAGACAAAGAGGAGTTATGCAACCAAGAACTCAAACTCCTCGAAGATTTGATCGATAATGAACAAAGGAGGCTTGACATTTTTTGCCTCTTTGCAACAAATGAGTTGAATAGAATTAGAACAAACGACCCTTTAGGTCACATTAGAATCACAACCACAACCCCATCCAATGATTTCAACATCAACATCATAACAACGATCGCAACAACAATGAACAAAACATTCAAAACACAAATGGGATCAATCCAACTATGATCTATGATGTTTTGGTCCCTCGAGAATAGGTAACCTTAGTACCGCCGTTGCTTGACTGGCTCTTGCCATGAGAGTAGGAGTGATTGGGAGGTCACCTCTGCTGTTAGGAAATTATCAAGGTGATCAAACCGATTCCACATAACCCGAAAGGAGATAATGATGCATACAAGCTTACATAAATATTATAATGCAAAGATGAAATAGACAAGCCACAAGATAACACGAGATATATCCTGGGAAAACCCTCAAGAAAGTAAAACCTAGCCTCCAAAAGCATCCACACTCAATGTATTATTCAACAATGAAACATTACAATACACTTACAGAGTCTCTATGAACACTTCTGAAACATCAAGCTTCTCCAATGCATCCTCCATGTGTCCAAGCATGAATCCACACATCCTATGTCATGCTTCACATATGCATCACAAGAGAAACTCAATACAATGACAACCCACTCAACCAACCGACCCCAACTACTAACCATGTGCTTGCTTTTATAAAATCAAGCTCACACAAATACACGATGTAGTATAGGGAAAACCATAGGAACTCAAAACCATTGACCCCTCATTTAATTCTTGCAACTAAGTTTTTACTTTATGCTCCAATTAATTAATTAATTAATATATGTCTCCCACACATGAAATAACTAATCCAATGTTACATACAACTTTTACAAGTGGCCCCAAATACATATTTAATGTGGCTAAACACATCACTCAAGATGCACCACAAATAAATATTTATTTTACATAATTAAATAATTCATTTTATGCAAGGTGTACAACACAAGTCTTTTCCTAACATATGCAAGGATACAGTTCATGTGCTGCATTGAAGTTTGACTCACTTGCATTGTGTTTGAGTCATATTTTGAAAAACACATATTTTGGTGAACTTGACATGAAAAAAAAATCATTTTGGGTAAGCTTTTTGCATCTCTATTGCTTTCTTTTCCATCTCCATCTTCATCCTTTTCTTTTTCTCCATTTTTGCCTTTGTTCTCTTCTGTGTCTTCCATTTATTCTATGATGTTTATAGCACCCTCAAATATGACAGAATTTGACAGATGTTAGGGGAGCTTCCCCTCAAGTGAACCTCTCACCCCTACCTCTGAAAGATATGTGCCATCAGATGTGCTGACACCAATTTCAAATTTTTTGATTATGAAGACTCGGATCATGAATCTGACCATTAGGAGCCCCGTAGATCCTTGACTTTCAAGAACATAACATGAGAACAAGATACAATGATTCCACCTAGTCTTCCCTATCAAAGTTGACCATGAGGAATTTGATTTGAAATATATTACCATGGCCATCCCATCACAAGTTATAGAGAAAAGACCATTCAAACAAACGAGAAAGTAGGTCGTCTATAAAAGAACTTACAAGAAGTTCGGGAGGCACGAGAAGCTCTTCATGCAACATATCAAGCTAAAAGATCAATAGCATGTCAAGTGTCGATAAAAAATGTTCTCGAAACAAGTGGGGCCATTCAAATCCCAAATAAAAACAACCCACTACAAGGTGGCAAAAATCAAAGAATCGAGGAAGCCGCACCTATAGACCGTATAGCCACTCTAGTATGAGGAATCAAGATGCTTGACACTAGAGGTGTTGAGCAACCTCACCAAAGAAAAAATGAAGAAAGACTTAGGTTGCAAGGAAATCTCTTTACCAGCAAAATTGAACCAAGCTAGGGGCAACTATATTACCCCTCTATTTAAACTTTTACTCTCACAACACCGGAAATGATGCTTTTTTGCCTCCATAATAGAATCAAACCCATAACATGCAACCAAGTGTCATTCATACAACGCAAAACTATGTGATGCCACCAAAATTCCAAAAAACTAATATTCAACAAGTCTATCCAACCATACCTGGATATCAGGGAAAATTTTAAAATCAAGCTTTCACGCCTATAGGAATTATGTTCGCTCGAACAAACACAACTTCTGAAAATTAGTTCATAGGAACATATCTAGAATATTTGAAAGAACCCTTGGATTACAACATTCACAACGCCTTATTGCCATGTCCTCTCCTAGACTCACCAAAATTCAAAGGAGAGGGTGATCCGGATTCACTACACTATAGCAGTGAGAGAACTCCCCTGGGATGGAGTCGTAGCAAGAATATTCCCAAAAATGCTCGAAGAAATTGCCCTTGATTGGTATTATCGCCTTCCAGAGGCTTCAATACATTCCTTTATACAACTCATCAATGAATTCATTGCGACTTTTGACATGAACAAATTAGTGAAAATTGGAATTCGAGAATTTATGAGCATGAAACAAGATGCAAATGAGTCTATGGCACACTTCGTAACGTGATGGAGGCAAGTCCTCTATTTTTCAACAAGTGCCCCAAACATGGACCATAGATCATATAAATAAGCTTTAGAGTTTTCCTTAAAAATTGACCAAGCAACCATAGATATTAGGTGAAAAACTTATGGACTAAATGGACAACTAGTTACTCAAAATGGCAATAGCAGAAGCAATCCATCCACTATCAAGACCTTGAAAAACAATTGAAATATGACAACATATAGGGTGATGGATACCCCCCCCCCCCCCAACAATGATGTGAACACAGTCAGACATCCATAAAACAATGCCAAAACAAGAAATTATCAAGGATCGTATCATCATCCCTACAACCCTAACACATACTCCTTGTTTCACAAAGTAAAAGGACATGTCAAAAAATCATGCTACAAATTTTAAAGGACCATCTTGAAACTTCCTAATGATTAGTGACAAAAAAATGAGTATCCTTTAAAAGGACAAAGAACATAAAAATCACCAACTCATCTTTGATCAAAACACACTAAGTCATGTGAATTGGAAAAAGATTAGGAAATCTGTACTGCACAAGAATTAGGACAACAAGGTCTCATCACAGATGACCCGGTCTTGTCACAAATAATGGATCTCCTTGGTGACTCTCCTATGCATAGAAGAACTCTCCTTAATGTCCTAAATCTAGGACATCTTGTCCAAACTCCTTCGCAAAGAAAACTTGATGAAATCACATTTAATCTTGAGAAATTACCTTTAGATGATGACATAACTAAACAAGGTAACCTTCCCCTTTACCTACAAATCTAGGTTCTCAAAAATGGCATTAAATGTGTCTTAGTAAATGATGGGGCTGCGATGACCATCCCCCCTTTCTCTCTCCTTCAAAGAATGAGTTATGATGAAATTCACATCATCTGAGAAACCTACATCCTTAGAATCCATAATAACCTGAAAATCTAAACTATGGGAAAAATTAATCTATCTATCACCTTAGGCCCCAAAAACTGTTCCCATCAAATTTTACGTCATTGATGAAGAGACCACTTATAACATGATCCTAGGTAGACCTTGGATTCATAAAATGAGGGTTGTTTCCTCCAACCTATTTCAAGAAATCCACTTCCCTTATATGGGTCAAATCCACATCATCAAAGGAGACCTAGACCCTTCCAATATTTATAGAATGGAACTAGAGAAGAAGAGGAAGACTATAAAAACTAACCTATCCCATAAAAATTATAAAACATAAAAATCCAAGAAAATCAAATAATCCAAAAAGTAGAAAAAATGAGAAAATTTTAAAAACATTTATTTTCATTCTATTCATCGTTGTATCTATCAGTGATGTGCTCTTGTTTGATTTTCATCCTAGCAAGGAGTCTTAAGGTTGTCTAGTATAGGTTGTTCTTATTGAGCCTTAGAGATTCCCAAAATCACTACTATCCATTCCCCTTTACATTCTCGACAATTTCAAATAAAATTGAACTTTAAGCTTTATATAGATCCCAGTCTTAACTATCATCTAGTCAAGTCTAAACAAAATAGGTTTTCAAAATTACAGTTCCTAACAAAAGCTAATGAGTGGACCTTCCCTAATCCTCCTTTATAAAAGGAAATTCTTTAGAGTCAATTATTCTTTTGGTGGCACCTATCCCCTTATTCACTTGGCCAAAAAGTTCACAGGGATCATAACTCTACAAAGCAATCAAAAAAATCAAAAATAAGGAAAAAAAATCAAAAAATCAAAAAAATCAAAAGTAAAAAAAAAGAGAAAATAGAGTTTTTTGATGTTCATACTGTTAGGTGGAGAGTCTAAGATTGAAGTTATGAGGACGACATCCATCAGAGAAGCAAAAAAGACAAAAAAAAAGAAAGAAAAAAGAAAGGACAAAACACACACACACACATAAATTAGATAAACCTAGGAGTCTAGTTGTCTTCTAGGGCCATCTTTTTCTAGGGACCCTTTCCTTTACCCCAGGTTTAACATGGTGGCAAACTTTGGATCTAAGTCTAGTAGGTACCCATAAAATTTGTTAGCTTGTCTACGTTGAAAACTAATCTAAATGGTTGGTCTAGATAAGGATTAGTATTTGGCCTTTTGTGAAGTTGAATTTAAAAAATTGTTGCATCTCCTTCCCACTCCCACTTGATTTCTTATAATCTTATCTCAAACAATTTAGTAGGTTACCTTATGCTACGTCAACCTGCAATCCCCTAGGTTAAAAATCCTACTATGTTTGTTCCATATGCATATCATTAAAAAACAAGAAAGCAATAAATCATGTCATTATATCATGGCATCTATTAGTATGAAAATAAGCATAGAATTTTGCATTTCCATATGTGTCTTAAATACATCCATACATGTTCACATTCACATTGCATACATTTTGTAAGCATCATCATCCATGCGTGATCATCATAAGTACTAATAAGCATCATAATAACATAAACACACGATCTATACAATGATGTGCACAAGAGGGAAAGCAAAGTATGAAACATCAACTACAAATACATATTGATCAAAACCAATCTAAGTCTGATGTCATAAGTGTTAAGTATATCTGAGTACAATTTGTTCCATCAAGGGAGGCCCAAAAAGAACAAAATTGTGCACACAAGCATCCGAATATCCCCATGCAAGGGGGAAACTATAAAAAACTCTACAATAAATAGGTCTCTAAAGGATGACTCTACCCACATAACCTCTTGGGCTTCTACTCTGAGATCTTCTCCTCCTATCTGCAACATTTGAAGGTCTAGGAGTCATGTGAGTATGACTTGGTGAAGGGACGCAACTATGTATTCACAAGTGGTGTATGGACCCATGAAGTAGAAGTTCATCTTTGGACTCTAAGGTTGGCCATCTCTTGAAGCAAGGTAACTTCACCCTTCAACATAGCAATCCTAGTCTACTGAGATATCAGATCTTGGCCAACATGATAAGTTGGAGCAAACACATAGGTGTGATGACTTACTTGTATAGGCAACCCGACAACAATCAAAAGTGCCTTTCTAGCATGCCCACTAGCAGGGGCTAAGATGTGCAAATAAGCATTTCTGATAAGGTCCCTCCATTCACCAATAATGCCTATAAAGAAGAGAAAGCAAAAGAAGAGTGTCATTCAACATTAGAGCTTAATTATTTTTCAAAAGAGAATGTGCAAGAAAGTAGCAAGAGTATATTAGTTTAGTACTCATGAGGATCTCCAAGATGCCATGAGGGATCAACTATCCTCATGTTTTCTGACAACTCTGTAAGAGGAATGAGTCAATGTATAAGCGTAGCCTCCACTAGTGCTACCTCCTCATTCTCAAGAGCTAAGTCCTCTACCTCTGATGCAAGCTCATCTATCTCCTCCTCAGGAATGTAATCCTCATCAAACTTATCCTCTAGCTCATCAGCCTCCTCAACAATAGGTCTCTTAGCTTGTGTAGCTTGTTGTTGTCTTAGATTAGGTCCTCGAAGTGGTCATGTAATCGAAACACCTCGAGTGAGTGGGACCCACTGAGTGCTCCACATTGTGCATCAATCATCTCCTAAATAGATCTCTAACAAGGGTCATTGGGGGAAAATCCTTAAGAAACTCTACCAAATTGTTGAGACACTTGTGCAATGGGATGTGTCTCCATCAGGCATTCCTATCTATCAGGTGAGTAATCCCTTGATAGTAGGATCAAACTATTTTGTCTTCTGGCCACAATCCCTCCATCTCTTTGTAGGGATTTGCAATTAAGTCCCTGTCTGTCAAAGTGGTTATGGATCGTGTAGAAGAGTCAAAATGCCCAAGTCGAACCCATCGCATAACTCTTGGTAATGTTGGATCCAAAGGGGGCATCTTGTGCTAAAATGGAATAATGTGCTCAAAGATCCTTGACATAATTAGTGAAGGATGGTTGAATGCAAGGGCCCCTCATCATGAAATCTGGTATAGATCTTGATAGAGCAAGGTCAATATGTCAATGCCCCATGCAAAAACTATGCCTCACTCTAAGCGATGAATGATTGGTGCCTAGCACCACCTTATCATAGGAACCATCTTGCCTCTTGATAAGTGAGAAGCAATCAGGTCAATCAAGATCTTCGACAAGGGTGAAATGGCAAGAGAAGAATAGAAGTTAGCTGCACATCAAGTTGATCTTTAGGATGAGTCTCACCCATCATAGTTGCCCAAGCTAGTCTCTCTCGCTCTGACTCTCTCTTAGGTAGAATAAGTGGTTCCTCTCTCACAGACACCCTAAGGATGCATTAGACATTGTATAGAGTGATAGTCCACTTTCTAGCATCCCTTCACCAAGTCATACTCATAGGACTCCTAGACCTTTGAATGTTGTAGATAGCAGGAGAAGACCTCAGAGCAGGAGCTCCAGAGGTTATGTGGGTAGGGTTGTCCTTGAGAGACCTATTTATTGTAGAGTTTTTTATAGTTTCCTCCTTGCATGGAGATTCACACGCTTATGTGCACAATTTTGTTCTTTTTTGGGCTCCCTTGATGGAGAAAATTGAACTCAGATACACTTGGCACTTATGACATCAGACAGATCGATTTTGATCTATATGTATTTGCAGTTGATGTTTCATTGTTTGCTCTCCCTCTTGTGCACATAGGTAAGGATACCACTATTGCAGTAAGGGGGAGTATTTAGAGCAGTAAAAGAAAAAATGTTGTACAACAGTAGTGAGCAGTGCAAGTATGTGTAGTATCATAAAAAGGGAGAGAGAAAGAAAGAGTTGTGTCACCCTTTGCCATTGATGTCAAAGGGGGAGAGAGTTCATGTGAAAAACAAAGGGAGAGAGAGAGCATTCAGAGAGAGAATAAGATGTGTAAAAGAAAGGGGGAGACCAAGAAAGTAAAGAAGATTGGTGCAAAGTTATGTCTTGACGATTTTTCACATTATGTGTTGCCATAAATGACAAGGGGGGAGATTGTTGCAAGTATGTGCTAATCGGTGTTGTCATTGATGTCAACAAGCTTGTGTTGTCATTGGTGTCAACTGTGTCTTCTAATGAGGTTGTTGTTGTTTGATTAAGTTGCCTTGCTAAAGGTGATTTGGTTGCTTTGTAGAGGTGCTGAAAATGTTGAGGATATGCTTCTGTTGTTGGGTTTCCAAGTGCTTTTGAGAAAATTTGATTAATTATGGAAATAATGTGCTGAAGACGTGTTCTGGCTTATAGAGTTGTGATCAAGTTTTGCTCCCCATTTCTTCCTTATTGAAGATCTGATTTTGTGATTTGGATATGTTGTTCAGAGGTGTTCAAAGATGTTATATTCTAGATTTGGTGCTTCGGTTCGTTGTGCAAAGAAAGTTATGTTCACCAGTGTGTGGACAGTGTTTGTGAGCTATGCAGAGGTGTCTGGGAGAAAATGTTTTGCTCCACATTTCTCCGTAGTTGTTTATGGTTTTACAGTTCTAGATTTATGCTTATAAGGTATATATCTTTCTCTAGTTCAAGTGGTTTGTGATTTGGTGCTCCGCAAGTTCATTTATTGAGTTGCAGATGATGACAGAGTATGATAGAGCTGGTTAAATGCTCCAGTGTGAACTTACTTCAAGTGAAAGATGTTGCAAAGGAATTTGTTGGTTTTCAGCTACTTGTGGATGTTTCTAGATCATGTTCTAGCTTGGTGCGTGGTCCGCATGTTGTCCTTTGGTTTGAGGAAGCGTGCACTTAAAAGTTCATAGTGTTAACACAAGTTTGGTTGACTTGGTTGTTTACATTATTTGCGGTTGTGCTTCATTGATTGTGGAAGCGTGGAATAACGTGTAAGAGTGGATTTAGATTCGTGCTCAGATGTGGTGTGGTCTATATTCATTCCTTTCCTTCGTGGGAATGTTTAGGTCTAGACCTAATTTGAATTTTATAGGTTAAGATGTGTTGCCAACCTTGGAGATTGATTTCAAGATTGGTGATGGTATAAATGAGTGTCAAGAGTTTGTGTGTGTATGTATGCACAAGGAATATGATGTTTGTGATGCGAATTTGATCAGTACATCGAGAGATTTCATGTGTTAGGCTATTGGATGCAGTGAGCAGAAGGTGTCTACTATTTTTTAGTGTTGTTGTGAAGGTGATGTTTGTGTTGTGAAAATTGAGCTTCATTGGAACTGTACTCCATGCATATGTTAGATGCAATTATATCAGCTCATCCCTAACAGTGGGCCATCTCTTCTATCTCTTTCTTCTGGACAGTGAGTCCTTTGGCAATGAGCCTTTCTTTCTTTTGGACAGTGAGTCCTTTGGGCAATGAGCCCTCCGACAGTGAGCCTTGTGTAATTCAATGTTGTTACTACTTTATATTGTGAGCTAATCCTCACTGTGGTTTTTCCCTTCTTGGGTTTTACACGTAAAATCTGGTGTTGTCTTGTGTTTAGTGTTATTATGATTTAGTTTCTGTTATTTGCTTTTCATGCTTAATCATCATAACATGTTTAAAGGTTTATGTGGATCTAAATGTTTGTGAGGGTTTGAAATTTTTGATACAACTGATTCACCCTCCCTCTCAATTGTCTTGTGCATTCAACAATCACAACATATCCATGATGATAAGAAAACAATCAAAATCCATGCAACTCTAGCCAGTCCCATCCTTTGAAGAATAGCATAGTCTAAACAGACAAACCCTCTAATGCCTCCAAATAATGGGACTACTCGTGTAGCATTCCATCAGATATCGGTGTCCTGCAAGAAAAGGAGCGTTAGGCCAGACCTTCAAAATCTCAAAAAATCCATTAAAAAAATGTAGAAAAACCCTAAAAATTGTGAAACTATTAAAAGTCCCTAAAAATCAAATAAAATCTTTAGAAAACTAACAATAAACAAAGAAGTGTTAAATTGAGAAATATGATTAAGTTTAGGTGTCAAAAACATAAATTTTAGCCTATGATTCTATCAACGAAAACTTTGGGAGGGTCTTTGGGGTGACCTCACCAGTCTCTTGGGTAACCCAAGTTGAGTTGGTAGGGTTGCCCAAGTGATTTTACTTGGCAAAAGGGGTGACCCAGGGTCGTGCTCCAAAGTGCCCTAGTGGGCCCAAAAATTAGAATATTGAATGAAAAGAGGAAAAACAAAAGAAATCTGAAAACTAGTCAAATGCAATAGAAAATTTCAAATTTGATAGATGATTTTGAGAAAATCAAAGAAAAAAGGAATCTAGGGTTTTAAGAAGAAGATTAATCATTTCTCGTACCTAAGTGTCCATGGGAAGATGAGCTGCAACCATAATCACGATATCCTCATTGTAAGCTTTCCATTGACTGCTCTTGTGCAAAGTTTCACCTTCATTTTATTGTTTTATCTCTTTCTCCTCTCTTCTCTTAGCTTAGATTGTATTTGTGATGTTTGTTTTGAGTAGTTTTAGCTCTTTAAACTTTGCTTCTATCCTCATTTGGTGTGTTGTTTCTCTCATCAGTATTGTAGGTTGTCATGACAAGGTGAGACGACTTAGGTAAATTCAAAATCTATGGTACGTTCTCGTCTTCATTTCAATACTTACTTTACCAATCATATATTGGACTCACACTTGAATCGGTTTGTATATCAGGTCCAGATGCGGGACGGCAAAAAAAGGTAATAGTCATGCTTTGGCAGTGGTACCTACCTTTCATGGAGACTACTGTTCCCGAGGGGGAAAATATGTAAGTACTAAAAAATACACACAAGCCTACATGGCAATCTGATGATGATGTGGCAGTCCAACTCACAACCATTGAAGGTGTGAATTATACTTCTCTTAGCAAAATCAAGTTTGATGACACAACCACCAGCCTCTTTAGTCCCTAACCCACCTTGTTCAACCTTTGATCTCACTTCCCAAACCTCGTGCTTTCTTTATCCAACCTTTTAGATCCTCTTCTAGAGGGTCACCCCTTTAACCTTCTAGGTCACCTGGGCGACCCATCTTTAAGCTGTAGGGTTGCTCGAGTGACTAGCCCTAGCAAAACAGGTGACTTAGGTCTTGAAAGGGGTAACCCCATCATCTTTGAATGTGTGAAATAACTTTTAGTTTTACTTTTCTTATTGATTTTTAGCTCATTTTTGTTTACATTTTTTCATGCTAACTTATCCTTTTCTCGCTTTCTTTTTAATGCAAACTATTGTTCAATTCTTATCTCCTCAAAATAGTTTCCCAATCTTATCTTGATTTCTTTTTGTTTTCTTCAATTTTATTTTTGTTTCATCTCTATCCTCTTGTGTATTCTTAGTAAAATTTCCCATTTTTCTTTAGTTAACGTACTCTTCATTCTTATCTCTTCATCGCTTCCTTCTCATTTCTACCTATAAATATCTCTTCATTCTTCATTGTTTGAAACATTGACACATTCACATGACATGTAAAATTGAATTACAATCTTAATCTCAAGCAAGCTTCTCACAGGACTTTGAGAGCCTTTTCAATTTTGCTTTAGTTTTAGTTTGCAAAGCTTCTAAGCTTTTCACTTAGGAGAGTTTTTTCATTCTTAACTAGAATCCATATGCTCTTCATAGGACTTTTTAGCCTTTTTTCCCTTCTTGACAAGCCTTTGACCTACCTTCACATTTGCAAATCTCCTCACATCTCCATCCCTTCCTGTCATCAAGTGAAGGTCCCAATTGTTGCAAAGAAGGTTACCATGAAGTTGGATCTCTAAGGATGTATGCCTAGCACTGGCGCCTTCATACCGAACCACAAGTTCTTTATTACTTTCTTAGATTAGGAATAGTAATTAGCAAACACTCTTGCCCTTGAGGAAGTAAAACTTGTTTTATTTTTCTCTTGGTTTTATTATTTTTCCTAGTTTAAAATTATTGCATTTTTAAATTCATTTGTTAGAATAATTTCATTTCAAACCCAATTCTCAGAAACATAAAAACATAGACAAATTGAATTAGGAAAAAATCCATATAGGTTTAAATTGAAAGTTCATATAGTAATTAAATCACATGGAAAAAGTTATGGAAAATACAAAGGAGCTTGCATACATTTAGTATTAATTTGCATTAGAAACTCATTCAAAATAGAAAACACAAAAACAAGTAAATGCTTGATTTCATCACGAGGTACATCAAATCAAACAATAAATCAAAACGTTCAAATCAAACACCCATCTTCTTCACTAAGCACTCAATGTGCCTCCGTGTGAGGGGAGAATGGATTGAATCAATCTTAGAGAAAATAGGAGAAAACCTCCCCGAACATCCAAACCAAACTGAAGACCCACAAACAAGAACAATTCTTTAGGATAATTCAATAGGAAAATGAACAAAGATAAAGAGAGGAGTTACACAACCAAGAACTTAGACTCCTCAAAGATTTGATTGATCATAAATAAAGGAGGCTCGATGCTTTTTTCCTCTTCACAAAAAACAAGTTGAATAGAATCAGAACAAATAACCCTTTGGGTCACATTATAATCACAACCTCAACCCCCATCCAACGATTTCAACATCAACATCATAAAAACACCATTCAAAATAGAAATACAATCAACCCAATTGTGATTCATGACGTTCTACTCCCTCGAGAATATGACACCCCCTTAGTACCACCACCACTTGACCGGCTCTTGCCATGAGAGTAAGAGTGACTCAGAGGTCGCCTCTGCAAGGATACAATTTATGTGTTGTGTCAGAGTTTGACTCACTTGGGTTCTGTCTTAGTCATATTCTGAACAACATACAATTAGTGAATGTTAAATACAATCAGACTCAGAACTTGATGGGTCAATCTTAAGAACTTCTTCAAGCAATGCGATGATTCTGCGTAATTTTGAAAGGTGTTCCAGAATGTAGAATTTTTACAACTGACACATGATAGAACATGGAAATTATGAGACTTTAAAAGCAATTTCAAATGCATTGTTTAAAATCCATAATTTGCAAGCGGAGGGATTAGTGAAGATTGTGACACAATCCTGAATGTGATAAGTGGCTAAGCAAAAAGCGATAAGATGAACTCAAATTTACAAAATGTTACTTCACAAAGACCAATGCATGAACACTAAGGCAATTGGTCACTCCAAGATCCAATTGGACACAACTTAATCTTTAATGATTGAACATATGACCAAGGACAAGATGGATTCAAGATTAAATGCCATGCTAGAAACATAACTCAAACTTGTCCTTCCTAGACCAAAACATGGGAGGTGAATGAAATATAGGATATAACATATCGAAAAGGATCCCCAAATTTGGCAAAATTTAGGGGCATGTTGTGGAGGTCACAATAGGTAGGAGAATCCATAAGAAAGGTGGAAAGAATAGGGGAGAGGAGGAATGATAAAAGGTAAGAGGAACACTAGGGAAGTTCAAAGAAGTAGGAAATGAATGAGAGAAATAGAAAGGATGGAAAAGAAAAAAGATGTAAATTAGATTTTAAGGTTTTATTTGCTAGTTGTGAGATTGAATATCATAAGTTTCTAAGGTGTAAGAGAACCATGTTCATTAAATGGAAGAACACATTTTTAACTCTCCTAAGTGTGTTTTAAGATTTAAGAATTCTTTCAGTATGTTTACTATACTAAAACAAATCTTGTTCACATTAATTTAAGCCCTTATAAAAAATAGCTATCTAATTTGATCTAAGTATAGAATAACATAGAGTTGAGATTGAAAAATAGTAAAGATCTAAGCTACAAAAAAATAGAGAAAAAGGGGTAGAAAACATGTTTGATAAAAAAATGGATGTGGAAAAGGTGTTTTAGGATGGTTGGAGGATCATATCTATAAATTTTGAGATGATTCTGAGAAGTTGGATTATGGGGATGCTCGTGTCTAGGTATCAAGTGCTCATGTCTAGGTATTGGGATGGTGTGTGCATGTGGATGGAGAAAATGTGGGAGATAAAAATTCCAACAAGGTATGCAAAATAGAGATGCTAGAATGAGGGAGAATATTTAAATTTGAGATAGGAAAATGATGGGAAAGATATTTCTGCAATAAGAGGGTCTAGGATATCAATGGAAGAAAAAACTAGGAATGGAGAGCAATGGGGATGGTGAGGGGTAGCTAAGCCACAAGAATGTTGAAAGGAAGGGGATAATTTCAATGGAGATGGTGATGAATGTGGCAAGGAAAGCATGTAAAAATCCAATCTATCATTGATGGATCTCAATATCCTTGCAATAATGGAATAACTTGGAAAACTTAGTATGGAACAAAGAGTGGAAGAATACCACATGAGGAAGAAGGTAAAATGAGTGATTAAACTAGGTTTACAGGAGGATCACAACCAAATATTAGTTGGAAAACATAGTAAGCATTAGAGGGTTCCAATAGTTGTCGGGTCCCAAAGTTTCAATTTGAATACAGACCTAGTGTTTCAACATGAGAACTTTGGTGGCCCTAGTGTTCAGATGAGCATTTGGGGGCATTAGTGTCCTTGATGAGTTAGGTTTCCAAACTTTAGGGGTAGGTAGATGACATGATTATAAGGCTTTCCAATTGGGTTTTGCATATATGTGACTGATATTTTGGTTAGGAAATGGGCTAAATGATCCTTAAATAAACTAAAGGAATGGATGCCAAAATAAGTGCAAAATTGTAAGATGAGGATTGCAAAGTAGGTGATTTTTTATCTTACACTATCACACAACACCATATACATTGAATTAAAAGAGAACATTTTTAGACAAAGATTTGGAAGCATGAATTTTACTAGACGGCCATAGATGTATGCACAATCTAGTTATGCTAAAGATACTATTCTTCATTTATTCTAAAATGAACAAACAAGCTAAGATTTTATCTAATAACATTCAACAAGAAATTTTACTAAACAAATACATTGAGTATAGCAAATGATTCATGAAATTTTTGATGAAATAAGTGATCATAGAAGGTTGAACTTACAATATAAAGCTAAAAAGTATAGTCTTCCATCCATCATAAAAATTAAACAGACACAATAGTAGGTCTTGTCCATGTTTTTGACCTTGCAAAATTTTGAACTTTTTGTTTTCATTAAATTGACACATGTCGTTTAGTAGTTATCCCACAAATTGTGTCAGAATTCCAGGTCACATGTGAGGTCTTTTTGTCACCTCAGCTTGATCAAGTCAAAAATGCCAATGCTTGTGTCGATTAGTCTTGGTCGCAATTGTTCATAATCATTTTGAATTGATGGATCAACTTATCAAGTCAAAGTAGTCAATTTGTGGTTGTAGTCACAAGTGGTTTGTAGCCAAGTTTTATCTCCTAAAAGCATCACAAGATGGTTTAAATTGAGTCAATTTTCCTATTAATTTGGTTTACATGAAGGCGATTAAATGATTAAATAATCTTAGTGGTAGAAAATCAAGTTTTCAATACAGTGTGATGGATATATTGTCTTGGGGTACCTTTCAGCATCTTTATTTCTCTCAAAACTCACAATTTTATCAAGTCACAGAATGTTTCAAAAAATTTGACATGTTCTAAGGGACTCTCCATGAGGTTCAAACATATTGGTAACGAGATAGTTTAAATCTTAGTGTAATTATAGTTGTTCCACAAGTGCAAATTCACAATTATTTTAAAGTTAACAAGTGGTTGCGAGTCAATTTTATAGTGTAACTTTATTAAATTTGCTAATTTTGATTGCATGATTAATTAAATTGTCTAATCAACAAGAATGTAGAGTCATGATGTTTAGTTTGGATTTGCAACAAAGTTTTAAAGTGTTCGCATGAAGTTGCCTCAGATGTTCGAAGTTATTTTACATAATTTTAGGTTACAAAGGTATAACATGCATGTTCATTTAAGTTCTGCATGATTAAAAAAAATAGTTATTTTATATATAAATAGAGAAATGAGAAGTGAGTTTGCAATTGACATTCACATATAAAATTGCAAAGTTTATTTTATAAGGCAAAAAAGTGGACATAATGAGGACATTGACCAAAAATGGCAAAGTCCTCATATCCTTCCTTCCCATAACCCTACAAGGATATAAAGGAAGAAGTAAAAATGTTTAAAAATCCCTTATAAGGGTGGAACTATAGAACCTATGGAGATATAAGAAAAATTCCAAAATAAAAAGTTCCTCGCACACACCAAACTTCCGCAAGCCTTATAGGGGAGAGGGCCCAATAGTGGTGCACTCTAATTTTATGGGTTGACAGAGTAATGAACATGTTGGTATTTTTCCTAGACTGGATGCTTATTCCCAGTTATCCCTACAAGGTAGCCATCATTGATCAACATGATTCCCGGGCTAGGGGCCAACAGTATAGGAGATAGACTCTATAAATATCTCCTCTTCTTCTTTAGGCTCTGCAGAACCAAGGGGGGTATTCCCTATTCAACATCTATGAAATGTATCCATGAATTAGCTGGGATGTTGATACAAAGCAGATAAATCCTCGCTAATGTAGACCAAAACTGTGAGATACGTGCAAAGGGGCTAGCTTCGGGCCTATATTCAGTTGTAGACAGAGGATTTTGGGTCCTAAAACTACTTCTAAAGTCCTAAAAGTTTTAAAATTGAAGTTTGAGTTTGATTTATATATGGATACAAAACTAGGACTTTAGGTTACAACAGAGATACCAGATCAGATCGGTGCCTATCTAGGGCTCGGAGTCAGTAGACATATATATGTGAATGTTTACCACAGACCTAAGACAGTAATCAGATTTCAAGGGGTTTCTAATATGTCTGCCTTACAAACAATACCCAAGAGAGAGTATTTAGTTATTTCTGCTTACAAACATCCTTACTGCAATGTATTCTTCTCAACACTTAAATCCAAAACATTCAATCTACTCCTTGAACAGAAGTAAGAGACTAAGTATTCAATATAGAAAACCTATATTCTAGAATCTATAACACCCCTTAGATGTTCAGAGTCAGAAGAAAAACACATTCAGTTTGGAGACAAATAACAAAATACATGCAATGAAGCATTACTCATTTAAATTAACATGAAATTGATAATCCTGTGCATAATACATACAACATACAACTCATAAACTAGCAAAGACACCTGAAATAGAGTCACCAAAAACTTGTATTCCTACTGCAATACCAAAATTTGTCTAGTTTTTAACAACCACATGAGTAACACAGTTTGGCTTTTATACCAAGATTGTGTAATCAGCAAAATTAATTACAAGGCAAGGTCAAAAATTTACCAGATGCAGCGCATGATCTAAATGGCGCTCAAAATTGAATGCGGCAGAGGGACAAAGAGGAAGGAGCAGGTGGGCTCAGGATCTGAGCTGCCACCTGAAGATCTTCTTTCATAAAATCGGTGGTTGACTTGTCATTCCACCTAATGTACCCCTGTAAGCACTGCCATTAAGATCAACCTACCCGCACCCCTTAGAAATGTAGCAACGGATCCATCAGAAGTTTTCCCACTCAAAAAATGCGGCCACATACAAAGAAAACCTTCACTGTTGGACGTTAAAACACTACCGTCGATTTATATTCCTTTGCTAAGATCATCAGCTCAAAATCATGCTAAAAATTTGCCAACCAATGATAACGTGCCACGTAGGCACTCTGCTCCTCTATCGTTGACTTTTCCCCTTTCATTTTGCCTTTCATCGCTTTGTATATTACACACATACAAGCACAAAACATATACAAAGCAGACTTCATTGCATCTATCCATCGGATTTGAAAAAACCTTCAAGTCCAGGCCTTGTATCCTCATGGATTTGCATATCGGCACATATACAAGTGCAAATATACAAGTGGTGGGCCCAACCCATCTTCTCTTTCTTTTGCACATTTCATTGCACATCGCATATACAAATGCAATGTACAAGCCGCAGACACCACACATTTCTTCTACTAGATTGGAACACTTCTTGGAATCTGGCTTGTATCCTATCATTGTACATCAGGTTGTATATTGACATATACAAACATTTATACAAGTCACGGACCCCAAATAATTATACAGTAGCCTAAAACTTTCATCGGGTCCATAATGTATCTTCTTGATGTATATTTTGCTTGTATGCAGAATATACAAACACAAACATACAAGCAGGGAATCTTTTTAGAATATGTGATAAATGCATATTTCCCTTGTATGCTAAACATGTACAAATCTATTTGTATGTCCGCGGCACTATTCACTTTGCATGTCGCGGGCCTTTGTACTGTAGCACATGCATATTTGGCTTCCTTGTATATATTTCATTGCATAAAACCCAATGTACATTTGACATACATCCATTCTTGCACATACAAACATGGAATCTCCTCCAGAATATTCCTGCAAAGTATCTTTTCCTTTGTATGTCTCGCTTGCATATTATACATACAAGCCTGATATACAAGCATGACCGTCATACAAATGGCGGATATTCCCAGAATCTTCTAGAAGATTCCCTCAATGTATATGCAACCCAATATAGATTGAGAAATGCATATAACTCAAATTTTCACCATTTTTGGAAGCCGATTGGGATTTCACAAGCTCACCAACATACATGATCAATTGCACATACAAACTTAACAATTTTCATGAGTGCAACAGGAAAAGGCGGTGAAACAATGCGTGGGGGCAGGTCAACCTATGAAAACCTAAACATGAGGATGAGATTTAACCACCATGAACCCACCACAAAAGGCAAGCAACAGAATAGATAAAACAATGCAAGATCCCATGACTCAGAAAATTTAGGGTTTTAAAGAGAAAACCTGCAAACATTCAAGCTCAAAACCCTAAACATAAATGATTACCAACAAAACATACAATATTGACATTAAAAAAATATATCTTTGAGTGGCCAAGGATGTGGACAATTCAAATATTTTGTTTCACCCACATAGACCAAAAACAAAAAGTGTCATCAACCTACTTTTTGTTGAGGGGTCATAATAGGCCTCTAAAAAAAGTTAGATCAATATTTGTGCATTAAGTCATGTTTTTTAGTGTGTCAATGTGGCATCATATGATTTGTTATTTTTTGAATGTAATGGGCATGTTTTGTTCAACTATTGGGTCCTCTCTTAAAACTACTAGTTCCATAATTGTAAAATATTGGGCTTTCAATGTACATGTACTATGACAACTATTGGTAACCACACAACTATTGGACCCTCTCCCCTATTAAAAGAAAATAAATAAAGTAAAAGGAAACATGGATACTTTTCTCCATATATGGACTTTCCTGGCATCCCTACGAACCTTGTATTCCCGCATAATAAAGTAAAGTAAAGCCTTCATGAGCAGTGATCTCCAAGAATGTCATGATTACATAAATTTGCATAAGGGATTACTTGAAAAGGTTTTAGAAATGTTCAAGTGAATGTAATGAGCAAGTTTAAAGATAAATTTTGTGATCGTTATCAGCATTTTCCATGCCCACCGGGGTTGCAGAGTACACACAAAATGGATTATTGAAGGGGGCATTAGAAACTTTCTAGCAAATGTAGTTTGTAGGATACACACAAACGGATGGTTAAAATGCTTTAGATACTTTCCAACAAATGCTATTAGTAGGTGTAAAACAACATTCTCCACCATTTGCACCATTATGGGAGCTTTATAACAAGGTGTGGATGCCATGATGTAATAGAAATGGAACGTGTTAAATACTATATTTACAATCTCATTGATAGACATTTATAAGCATAAACAAGGATGTGAACTGTTTGACAAAATGCCTCAAAGCAATACACCAACATAGGTTAAAGAGCACTGCACATTTTCCACACACCAATTTCAATCATAAAATGCCATTTCAATCCATTACTCTCCTAGATCCCATACCTTTATTTGGAGGAGCTTGTGAAGAAGGTGGTTGCACATAACTAGAATATTTTTGGAGGATTAAAGTAGGAAGAACCTTCCACAGTGATTGACACTACTGATTTGTATAGCAATTATGTGTTGAAGACTTTGAACACTCATTTAGCTCCAAATACTATTAGCAGTGTTGGTGTGAACAAGGGTATTACCTATGCGGTTTCTCTTTGTAGTGTGAACAAGGTGCATTATCTAACTAGTCATTAGTTATGACCTATTCACACATGTTCACATGCTAAGTTTACTTAGGATACATCTAGATGTTTCTAGTTGTCATGTGATCTTACCTCTACTTGACATCTTATCCTTTAGTTGTCACATGTCATAGGATTAAGACACTTGTCATTATCCTAGTTGATCACATCTCTCAACCTTGTCTTTATAAGCAATGCATATCATGTACATTATGTAGTTTGCATTCTTCGATAGAATAGAATTATTCTCTCATGTTTGGATATCTCTTGTTCTTTCATTGAAGCTCCTAGATCTTGGGCGGCTACCTTTATGGCCAACTCTTACACGCAAGTGTAAACCAATGTTCTCCACCACCTGCACCATTATGGGAGCTTTATAACAGAGTATAGATGCCATGATGTAATGGAACACATGAGTTCTATTAATGTGGTCAATTTTTTTTAATGTTACTTTTTAAACTTTATATTAATAAGAGAGAAATAATATAATTTTCACAAAAAAAGGGTAAGGTGGTAAGACAACGCAAAATTTTCAATGCAAAAACAAAGAAAAATTAAGAAAAAGGGCCAATGGTTAGTGCATGACTTAGAAGATTTGTTTGACATTATAGAACATTTTTACAATATGGTGATGTGGACTAAAAGGAAGTAGGGTATGCAGGAACACTTCCTACACTAAACTTCTAAGGAGAGTGTTGTGCAAATTTCAATATTTTAATGACTATCCTTAAACATCATCCACTTCAATAGTCAAAAGTCAATTTTGGCCAATAAAAATAGGACAAATATTAACTACTTTTTTTGTAGATGAGGGGTAAAATTTATATTGATTATTTGACCATTGCAATGGATGATGTTTAAGTAGAGTGTCTTTAACTATTATAGAAAGTAGAAACACATATAAACATAAAAATAAATAGTATACGATAACATAAGTGTACGTGGGGAAATCCTTTCAAGAGAAAAACCCCACTCCAAAGCAGCCCAATGTATTATTTAGTAAACAACATAGTTACAATACATTTATAGAGAAAGCCTTCGCAGGAGTATCATCAACCAAAGATCCAAAGGAATTTTGAGAGCATAACAATACCTACAAAATTCACTATCAAACCTCCATCTCAAGCACTTAATAAATAAGAGATACAATACATGAAACTATCAAATGGTAATTAGAAAACCATGAGCTAAAACTAACCAAAACAAAGGCACACAAATTGTAACATGCCTTCTCATATTACTCAGAATTACACACACAATTTAATAAAAAAGTAAAAGAACATGATAAACATGAGTGAAATATATATTTTTCTTTTTATCATTTGCTAAATTTCAAAGAAATAAAAGCATATATTTTCTAAATATTTTTCAACCTTGAAATTCAATATATTAAAAGATAAATTATAGTGAAAACATTTCACTTTACATTTACAAATACATTGCACTTGGCAAAAGAATAATTTTACATCATAAATCAACATGAAGTTTAACATAAAGAGTACTATCTCTAGAATTTTGATATCTATCATTCAAGTCTTGACGAGTCTTCTGCTACAGAGGGAGAGCATAATCTGAGTGCTTTACCTCCAACCACAGACCAACGGTCTCCTGCACACCTTCATTTCTAGAAGTGGCCCTTCCCTTCACAAAGAGTATAGACATATGGATCTAACAAGTTACCATCTAAGTCCTAGTGTTGTGTCCTACGTAACTCAATCGACCATATGACTCTAGACAATCTTCTAGCTAAGTATGATCATTCTGACAGGTTACACCATCTAGACACTATGAACTGACTAATGCATGCAGAGACAAATGCATCACTGGGCCAAAGATTCTAAATAAATAGACGTTGAAATAAATGTAGTTGTGTGTTCACACACCTCTAACTTGATTTGGAGACTATCTCATCTTACAGTTTGACTTGTTGGGCTAGTATCTCTAGGCATAATTGTCTTGACTGAACTCAATTCTTAGTCAACTGACTTAGCATTTAATGTTGAGTCTATGATATCTACTTGTATAGGTTTAGAAGAATTAACCTTTTAGAGAGCCCTTAGTGGCATTCTTCCACACATCAGATTTTATAACTCCCTGTCATTCTACTCATCGACTCAAGATTAAGCACTCTTGTGCTATAAGTCATATTACAACTTAAACAAGATATCATTAAACTTTATCAAAAGCTTCTTAGACACTATCTAGTTTATAATATCTTAGTCTATGGTTTTTTTGACTCTTATACTGTCGACCATAAAATACAAAGGACTAACACAAAGTCATAGTCCGATTAGAGAGTTTTTCATTTATCTAAACCCTTTTGGGTAGATGCTAGGGTTTAACTTCTCTAACCCAATCTCATTGGTGTATCAAAAACACTCCAAGGAAAAATTTATAATATAGAAACAAAGACCTCTAATCTTCTTTAAACCACTTAAACATTGGTCTAGTTTACATCTCTCAAAAATTCTATAAAAACATAGATCATCAGGTATATCCTCAAAAATATAAAATATTAATGAATACTATCATTATTATATCTAGTCTTTGAACTAAGTTAATCTTTTAGTCTACAATTTAATAACAATTCAATATCTTTGATCTCTTGGTTTTCACAAGTCTATTGACCATTTGATACTGGAAAGATTATGAACTCTTGTGTTTCATCCTAGAGTAAAATAACAATACTATCATGATGTGGTTTGCACATATGATATGATATCTCCTCTCTTGGTGTTTTGTCAATACCCATATATCTTCATTTCTAAGATAAGAGATTAGCTATCACATAATCTTTGATAGATCACAATAACATTTATACATAAAAGTCTTAGAAACTAACTACTTATCTCAATCTAACCTTTTATCTTACTGCTAGGTTACTATTAGAGTCTTCAACAATTTAGTCTCGACCTCTAATGAATAATTTGTCTTATGATACTACTGAGATAGTAAAGAGATAAGACAACTACATATAGAGCTTGAAACTCCTTCTAAGCCTCAAGATCATCCAATATAAGTAATACTCAGTCATCTAAATATAAGAGACAATCACTAATATTGTAATACTATTATGGAAATGAAGGAACAAATATAAGTGTGTAACAAATTAGCCATTGCTGACTAGACAAGAATAAAATACAATTGACCTTTATGTATAAGACCATACTGCCCTTCGGCCTGTAAAGGCTTACTAGTTTGTGAATACTAATCAAAAAAATCTCTTGGCCTATTGGCCTACACAACTCACTAGCCTAAGATAATATAATAAGATCTTCTAATCCTATTGGCCTACAAACTAAGTATAGCAAAATATACTTATAGGCCTTATAGGTTTGATATCTTAGCAAAAATATGAAAACACTGTTATCTACAGATTTTACTAAAGAAACTATATCATAAAGTGATTCCACAATGGTTTCCAAACTAATGTGTACAATACATAATCTTTGTTCTATTGGAAACAAGGTGGATAACTGAGAGGGGGGGGGGGGGGTGAATTAGTTATCTTAATTATTTAACTTTCTTTTCCTCTTAACAATTAGTGCAGTATCAAAACATATAAGCATACATGAACATAAGAGCAGAAAAGAAATCAACACACATAACACAAGGATTTTTACGTGGAAAACCCTGTTAAGGGAAAAACCACGGGGTGACTAACCCAAGATTGTATTCTCTGTTAAAAGAATAGAAGTACAAAATGACACTTGCCAATTAGGGCTCACTGCCCGAGCACACTGCTCACAAGAGGTTCACTATCTATAAGGTATATAGAATGTAACCAGGTGTTTGACCTAATCAAAGGCATCCACATATGCTGAGGTTTAGTTTTAGTTAGGCTCAATATACTGATCTACTGCACTTCATTCTTCATCTGTTTTAGTGCTGTTGTTCTGTCACATACTGGACTTATTTTACTGCTTCCACACTTATCTCTACCTTTCTTCACACATTATCACACAACGCACACACCTTCATACCAAAATCCATCTGGTATATATATCCGCACCAAGGATTTCAACATCTTTCTAGTCAACAAATGAAATACTTAAGATATTTACAAAACACTGATCTATCGACTGAATCCATGCTTAATATGTGATGCGTATCAAATTTAGAGACATAGAAATCATCATTCATGTCAGCCAACCATGAATGATCCCTCAAGAAGCTTGATCACCATCAATTTCTCATCCAGATTAAGGTCTGATGCTCTGCTGGTTAGTTCTTGCTCAGTCTGCTCTGCCTGTCAGGAACCCAACACTTAGGAGCTCATATCTTTTCACTTTTTCATCACTGGAGGCTCAATCTCTAGAATGTGGTAGTCATGGTACTCCTCTTGACTTCCCCAAGTCTGCACTTTGCTGAGATACTTCCTCTGAGAGATTCAGACCTGATTGTCGGACCTTGTTGCATGCTCTGTTCTTGTTCACCGGACCAAAACACTCTTCAATCAAATTTCTGGTATAGACATACTATGTGCTGTGGATGAGTGGGATGGACTTTGTTGCCATCAATGACAACACTCATGAAGCCACACAGTTTCTCTTGCCAACAATCTCCCCCTTTGGCATTGATGGCAACACTTAGTGAAAAATGACTAAGTGTTATAACAAACTCCCCCTTGGCTGATGCTCTATCTTATGTACACTTTTACCGAAGCTCCCCCTTAGTTGGATTCCAAATTTTTCACTACTCCTCACTCCCCCTTTGACATCAATGGAAAAGGGTGGAATCCACACACCAAAATTTGCAAAAAGTAACCTATACATAGCTGCATATATACAAGTTATACTTACATAAACTTAAGTATATCCGTAAAAGTGGTTTTCAACTGGACAAATTCTGTTGCCCAACTATGCTTCATCCTATCCAAAATGGAGATGTGACCACTTAACAAAAATGCAAAATCTTTTGCCCTCTTTAAGTCTACTGGATCACTGGTTCGGGCTGTGGTCTGAGCGTCAGTTAGGGCCTCATGCATTGCCTCTAACTTAGGGATAATTATCCCTCTTAGTTCACTCATTCTACTTATTCTATTCTTCTTTTCCTTCTCAAGCCCCTTTATCTCATTTATAGTGGCAATAGCTTGGCACTCTTGATTCATTATGGATGAGGTGAGAGGATCAAAACTTTGGGATAAACTTGATAGTTTACCCTCTTGTTCTTCCACCTTCTTTGCAATGTCTGCTGTCGGTGTGGACCAAGATAAACAAAATTTGTATTATTCTTCGCCATCTTTAAGAGCATTTTCTAGGCTCTTTATTCCAATATTTAGATTTCTCCTATCATTTTCTATGAGCCCCTATACTTTAGAGAATCTCTTACCCAAAAACTCTTTCCGGACTTTCTCTTTTGCTGATTTCTCCAAAGAATCAAAATGTGTGTTAACAGAATTAACAAGAGATTTCAAACTACTAGATGAGGAGGCCGAAAGATCCTTTTGGAAGGATGGCATGATTTTCTCTAGCACACTGGATGCAATCTCTATTAGCTCACAATCTTCCATGTGAGACTTCAGAAGCTTTTCTTTTGCTTTAGCTTGAGCAAGAGATGCTACCTTCATTGTCTGGACTAGAGAGAGGGAGTCAAAATTGAGTGGTCCATGAAACAGTTCTGGTTCATCCATCTCCATTAATTCCTTGGTCAAGAAAGTCTTCACTACTTTTGCAATGTCTCTTGCTGGAGACTTCTTTCCTTTTGCAACCTCAGAGCTGTCATCAGAGATCTTCTCTGTTTGTTCTTCTTCTCTTCCCTTTTTCTCCTCTTCTTGACTTGCTTTCTCCTCTCTTCTTGCTTCTCCTTCGGTTCTAGTGTCTGCTGGGGGATCCGAAGGAGAGATGTTTACTTCTTCATGGACTTCCTCTTCTAGAATAGAGGAATCCAAGTCCTTAGTCTTCTCCTCAACTATCTCCTTTAATTCTTCTGTAATTTTCTCAGTAGAATCTTCCTTTGATGCACTTAATTCTTTGACATCCATGGCAGAAGGTTCATCACTTATGTCCTCTATAATAGGAAGATTGAATATTTTATATGCATTCCAGAGGATGTCTTCAGTCTCTTTTGCCACCTGATCAGTCTCTCCGAGCATAAGCTTGTTCATTCTAGCCTTGCTCTAGAACTCATCCTTGCAATCCTTGAAGATCATGTTCATTTGTATTGGAGTGATGGAAGGATAGAGCTGAATAGCTATCTGTTCTCGGATCTCCATATCCTTTTCCTTGGCATTGTCTTTTTTGAGTTCAAGTACTTTCTCTAAACTCTTGGGGATTAGAGAGATGATTTCAATGAATGCTTTATTATATATGTTTAAGTACTTAACTGTGGCTTCTTCCAAGATCCTTTTGTTTGTCACTATACTCATCATAGAATTCTATCATTGGTTGCAGATTCCATCCACAGTAACTGCCTTGATGACATCATCAATGGAGAGAGTAGGCCTTTCAACAAATTCTTCTGTCTCTTCTTCTTTGTTTGCACTGACAGAGGATTCACCTGATGATTTCTTCTTCTTCCTCATTTTCTTAATTTCCTCATCGGTCTCTTTTTCTTCACCAGCCTTCTGACTTGTATAGGATCTGGTAGCCTTGATTTTTGTTCTCTTTTCTCCCTTTCCAGATGTCTTTGCTTTCGGTTTGGAGGATTTTGAGCTTTTAGAGGTGGTAGGTGCAAAACTCTTTGAGGATCTAGTCCGGGAGGGGGCTTACACCGGATCACTTTCTTTTTCTACATCTTGTCTCTCTTTCTCTGCTCTTTCTAGTTTCTCTCTATTTGTATTGACTACTTCTTTTGAAATGCCATATCTTTTGGCAACTTCCTCTACTTCTCTTCTCACTTTTCTTTTCATCTATGATTGTCTTAGCTCAACATGAATTTTCACACTCAATTCTTGAAAGGTTCCAAACCTTTCTGCCTTAGGGTCCTTAGGCTAACTTAGTAGGTGTTGGACATGCAGTTCCAGAATTTTCTCATCCAGCTCATAGCTCATTGGCATAATCTAGACTATTCTGGGCTCTACTGCCTTCATTAGGCATTGATCATTGTCTACCATAAAACACACTATATCTTTATATTTTTCAACTAATGTTCGAGGAATTCTTTCTCTAGCCTACATCATACTTTGGAAATTCTTGAAATATCCCCAGAGAGCTGTGCTTTGAGCCTTGGCATCACCAAGCCCATACATATAATCTCTGATTTGTATGGCAACAGGTCTGTCATTTTGCCATATCCATCCACTAGTTCCGGGTAGCTCATTCATATAGTAGAAGAATAGACATAGTATCAAGCCACTGCACTTAAATGAATTCTTCTTATCCTTCTTTTTTTTCTACAAATTCTCTAACAGTTGGTTCAAGAGAAGCTCACAAAGATCATAATCAACATTTTCTCTTAGCATCTGATAAGTAGTGTATATTGATGTTCCAGATATAGAATTCTCCCTGCTGGAGTGATATATTTTATAACCAATTATCATAGAAGCAAATTTGATATCCGGATCTATGATATCCTCTATTGTCATTGCTCTTTTGTCAAATTTTGATCCGATAGCCTCACTTACAGTTTGGTTCTTGACCGATTTAAGAGCAGGCAACCCACCAGATGAGTGCAAACCAGTTACTTCCCTGATTGCATCCTTGGTTATCTTGAAGGGCTTCAACAACCACATGAAGTTATCATGTATTCTACTAAGAACATACCGGACCCATTCATCTTTTGCAAAACAGGGGAAATGGATGCAATGCCCAAAATGCTTATCCTAGATGGCCTTGTATTGGGGTTTAAGTTCAAATATTTTATCTATTAATTCCTTGTGATAGATATCCATCAGCTTGGATTCCCCAAATTCCTCAATGTTGGCGTGAATGTATACCCTAACATCTTCTACGTGCAGAACCCCATGTAGAATGCTAGAGAATGCGCCTAGGGGATCAACTTCTAGGGATTTGTAAGGATGTTTCTTGAACTTAGGGTGCAGCCTATCAATGATCTTAACAACATTTGGAGTAGCCATCTTTCAAAAGATTCAGAGAGAGATATTCAAGAGTGGAAATACCTTTTTACGCTTCTAGGGTTCACGACAAGAGCTGAAAAGATCGTTGGTTGAATCAAATTCTGCGGTTGATCTTTGAGAGGGTTGAAGCAATCTTGTTGCAAAGCTCTTTCTTTCTTCTTCTCAAATGCAAATGTGCAATTGATGAACAAAAGAACCCTTATATTTATGCGCAAACCCTAAATTCATATTGCAATAAATGCACACCTTAAGTCATTTCGGTTCCCTTGTTTTGACCTTGTTCTGAGAGAGAT
This sequence comes from Cunninghamia lanceolata, assembly GCA_027924645.1. Classification (NCBI taxonomy): domain Eukaryota; kingdom Viridiplantae; phylum Streptophyta; class Pinopsida; order Cupressales; family Cupressaceae; genus Cunninghamia; species Cunninghamia lanceolata. The sequence goes on along the minus strand of BSBN01001425.1, from coordinate 14,425,910 downwards.
CCTTTCGAATCACTGAGATACACTTAGAATTATTCTTGGTGATAATTGACAATCTATCTTCCTTTCTCCAATCATTCCATTTATCCGCAGATCAAGATATTTCAATTTTGAATCATACCGGATCTAACTGTGAAAATCCTGCTTTTACCGGATGACTGTTAAACTGGATCAATCTTGAATGATTAACCTCTTCAAAACTCCTTATGGATCTTTTATATTTTTACCAAGGGTTATTTAGATCTCTTTGAGAACTCTTCAATCCACAACACTCCATGTGCCAATTTTAGGCACCAATTGACTGGCTGGGGGAAATTGTTTTCTTTTGTGACTCCCCCTGAGCCAGAGCTCATCTATTTAGTTTTCGGAAGGAATATCAGCACCAGATTCTAGTGTGGATCCATCTCCAACATTTTTTGTACTTCTCTTTACCCAAATCATGTTCATTTCCCTTTGAACTTCATCCACATTCACTTTCCCTTTTCCTTTGTCTTGATTTTGATTATGATGCACCGGACCCCTTTTATCCTGATTCTTACTTCTGTAGAATTTGGCAATATGACCGGATCTATTGCAATTGTAGCAAGCTATATTTCTTTGCATATTTGACTAATATCCTCTTAATCTGCATTGATTAGCCATATGTCCCATTCTATTGCATGCAAAGCATCTACCATCGAATGAATTGTTTATTTGCATATTTCTACATTCATGAGATTTGTGACCATACCTTTTGCAGTTAAAACACTATCTAGAGAAGGATGAATTACTCTGATTCATTCTTCTTCTGCACTCATTTACTTTATGACTGAAGTTGTAATTGTAGCAGTATCCTTGAGTATTTGTTTGCCTTACCAAAGGTCTTCTAGGCCTGTACCTTAGATTTCCTGATCTAGAGTTCTTCTGACCGGATCCGGAGCTTTCACCTTTCTCATATCCCAAGCCATGCTTGTCATCTACCCTCTTTTGTCTTTCAAGAAGAACTTCATGTTGAGTAGAGCTTATCTTGAATTTTTCTTTGTCTATCTAATTCTCAAGTTGTTCTTCATTATCTCTAGCTTCTTCAAGATCAGATTCTAGATGCCTGATTATTCTATCCATTTTGTGGCAGTCTTCTGACTTGTCCTTGAGAGATTGTTTTAGATTGTCTTCAATTTTTCTTTTCTCTTCAATTTCTTGGGTGAATTTCATAACCTCTAATTCCATTTCATGTCTTACCATAATGACCTCCTTTGATAGCTTCTCACATAGCTTGTTTTTCTCATTCAGATCTTCATTAGTATTATTGGCTTCACGTTGAATCGCTAATTGTTGAAGAAGTTCCTTCTCTTTTTCACAGAGATACTCAATTTTTCTTTTAGTTCATTTATGAAGTCATCATCTTGTTTGAGTCTTTCCCTCATGTTATTGACTTCAGAGTGACATTTCTCAAGATCATCTAGGGCAGACTGAAGTTGTTCCCTCATACCATACATATCCATTGAGATTCCTAGATCTTCCTCAAGCTGTTAGGCTCTGTTTAGAGGAAGTTAGCTCTGACACCAATTGTTGGAAACAAGGTGGATAACTGAGAGGGGGGGTGAATTAGTTATCTTAATTATTTAACTTTCTTTCCCTCTTAACAATTAGTGCAGTATCAAAACATATAAGCATACATGAACATAAGAGTAGAAAAGAAATCAACACACATAACACAAGGATTTTTACGTGGAAAACCCTGTTAAGGGAAAAACCATAGGGTGACTAACCCAAGATTGTATTCTCTGTTAAAAGAATAGAAGTACAAAATGGCACTTTCCAATTAGGGCTCACTGCTCGAGCACACTGCTCACAAGAGGCTCACTGCCTACAAGAGACTCACTGTCTACAAGGTATATAGAATGTAACCAGGTGTTTGAATTGATCAGAGGCATCCACATATGCTAAGGTTCAGTTCTGGTTAGGCTCAATATACTGATCTACTGCACTTCATTCTTCCTTTGTTTTAGTGTTGTTGTTCTGTCACATACTGGACTTATTTTACTGCTTCAACACTTATCTCTGCCTTTCTTTGCACATTATCACACAATGGGCACACCTTCATACCGAAATCCATCTAGTATATATATCTGCACCAAGGATTGCAACATCTTTCTAGTCAGCAAATGAAATACTTAAGATATTTACAAAACACTGATCTGTCGGCTGAATCCATGCTTAATATGTGATGCGTATCAAATTCATAGACATAGAAATCATCATTCATGTTAGCCAACCATGAATGATCCCTCAAGAAGCTTGATCACCATCAATTTATCATCTAGATTAAGGTCTAATGCTCTGCCGATTAGTTCTTGCTCAATCTGCTCTGCCTGTTAGGAACCCAACACTTAGGAGCTCATATCTTTTGACTTTTTCATCACCAAAGGCTCAATCTCTAGAATGTGGTAGTCATGGTACTCCTCTTGACTTCCCCAAGTCTACACTTTGCTAAGATACTTCCTCTGAGAGATCTAGACCTGATTGTTGGACCTTGCTGCATGCTCTGTTCTTGTTCACCGGACCAAAACACTCTTCAATCAGACTTCTGGTATAGACATACTATGTGCTGCAGATGAGTGGGATGGACTTTGTTGCCATCAATGACAACACTCATGAAGCCACACAGTGTCTCTTGCCAACATGTTCTCTTGAACTACGTTCTCTACTAAGTAAGAGAACACATTCCTATATGCAAACAATGATAATAAACTAAATACAATTTGAAAATGAAAGGATAGTGTTATTCTAAGGCATTCATACCTCTCTAAGCCATCGATATCAATTCCTGACCTACTTTTGGTTTATCCTCTAGCTATTTAGGCTCAACTCCACCTATTCCTCTGAGTATCCCACTCTAAATCCCTATAGATTTCTTTATAAAATACCACTCACTATCGTTATCACAACACTCATAAAAGGCTGTTATCATTCGAAGATATCATTACTGTGTGCTTCCATATCCTTAACTCTTAATGATATAGTCTTTTAAGACTTCAACACTCCACCTTCCCACAGAGTCCTTGGCAAATTCCTTTCCTATTATCATGCTTTGATAGCATGCAGACGTAGTGGAGCTACTGGTCTATAATGACCACTCACTCATACTCCTCCTTAACTCCTCAAATGATGTGGGGATGGGAGTTGAGTGCTCCATAAATACATGGAGAGATTTGCATAAATCTTATCATACCACGATGCAGAAGAATCTCTTCGACATCATATTATAAGTATAAATTATAGATATTATTAAATAGATATATAACATCATAGTGTAGGTCTATACAACGTATTCTCATGTTGTTCCTAACACTTGACAAAATACAAGAATGGGGTCAAGATATTCTCCCCCTCATAAACACCAACAAAGATAGGTTATCAAAACAGAAAACTTATTAGAAAACAACGATCTAATAAAATAGTTTAACCACTAATATTTAATTAGTTATAATAATAATAAACTATAATCATGTCACATAAGGAAAATAACAACTATCGACCATATCTTGTCGATGGTCGTACTATCCTACTTGGTTTTTTGACAAAACCTAAGCCAAAGGATCTTGACGACAAATCGATGATTGTCGAATCAAAACCAACTTAGACCAAAAGAGTTGAACACAATGTACCAAACTCGACAAGGGTTCACTAATGGTGCAAGCACAAGACTTAGATGGCAACAACCTATCCTTATCCATATGTCTATTCACTTCTCTCTGATGATGCTCTCCCTCTCTTTCTTGGAGGGCAGAAAACTTGTTTCCTGGTTACACTTGCAATCAACCAAACTGAGATTCACATCATTAGTTACTTCATATATCTTATGAATAAATAATCATGAAATCATATAATCACATGTCTAATTCTAAACATATAAACATAAACTCATGATATCATTGATTTATCTTGACTTTTTCACATAACGTCAAATCATTAAATCATGCATAATCATCTACTAATTACGTGCAAGTAAAAAGTAAAACATAGTCAAAATTTGGGGTGTGACATATCTCCCCCCATAAGATTCATCGTCCTCAATGATCCAATGTATCCAAAATAATATCATGTTAAAGTTTTTGTTCAACTTTGCAAAGCATAAAACAAATGAGGAAATCTTTGATAAAACAACATGGAAATCTTCCCATGTGGCACTATCCTCTACATATTGGTCCGACTGGACCTTGCACTGAGTAACCTCTCTGTTACACAAGCGGAGCTTGCAAACTTCGAGCACTTTGAGAGGCTCGATCATGACCACTCTTGGGTCCTGTACCTATAAAGCATTCCAATCAAGAATATGATTATCACCTATTATATACTTTTTCAAATATGAAACATGGAAAACATTATGCATCCTGGAAAGAGCTGGTGGTAGAACAATTCTGTAGGCAACTGGATTGATAACTTCAAGAACTTCGAAGGGTCTGACATATTGAGGAACTAGTTTGGAAGACTTTGCAAACTTTATGGAACTTTTGAGGTTTGACCATTAAAAAGAACTTTTCTCCAACTGAGAATTACCTTGGTGTATGCTTGGCATCAGCGTAACTTTTCTGTCTATCATTTGCTTTCGCTAATCTTTTCCTGATCAGCTTAATCTATTCTTCCATTTTTTATAACATCTCTGGACCAATGCTAATCCTACCTTCTAGCTTATCCCAGCTTATAGGATTTCGGCATCTTCTTCCATACAATGCTTCAAATGGAGCCATCTTGATTGTAGAATTGTAGGAGTTGTTATACACAAACTCCACAAACGATAGATACTCTTCCCACTTGTATTGTTTATCCATGCAATACATCCTTAACAAATCTTCAAGAATTTTATTTATCCTTTCAGTCTGACCATTTGTCCCAGGGTGATAAGCTGAGATTATATTGAGCTGAGTTCCTAGCATTGAAAATAAAGTTTGCCAAAATCTTGACGTCATGCATGCATCTCTATCTGAGATAATCTTCTCAAGAACTCCATGTAATCTAAACACTTCCTGAACAAACTTGTGAGCTATGACTAGTGCTCCATCTGTTAAATTCCCAGGTATAAAGTGAGCTACCTTGGTGAGTTTGTCGACCACCACTAAAATAGCATCATGCCTATTTCAAGTCATTGGAAGACCTTGCACAAAATCCATGCTAATGACCTGCCACTTCCACTCTGGAATATCATGTGGATATAGAAGTCCTACTAGATGTTGATGCAACATCATTCTTCATTCTTTTCCAGAAATAAAGAGGTTTCACATTGGCTAGGAGTTTGGTTACTCATGGATGACCTGAATATGGTGCTGAATGAACTTCCTTCCACACAAGGTTTCTTAATTCTGCTAAATCTAGAACATACATTCTTCCTCTGTATCTTAGAAGCCCGTATGGTTTAAAATAGAACCCATCATACCTTGAGTCTTGAGGATTCATTAATAAAGCTTGCTTAACTTGGTCATAATAGTCATCACCTGCAAATTTTTGCAATACTAAATCCTTGAAGTTGGAGTGGATAAAGACAATTGAAGAGATATACCTCCATTGACTCAGAGCATCCGCTACTCGGTTCTCTTTGCCCTTGATATAACTTATCTAAAAGTCATGGTCAGATATCAATTCCAACCATCTCCTTTGTCAAGAATTCAGATGAGGTTGGGAAAATATATACTTAAGGCCATGATGATCCATCTTCAACTCAAAAAGCTTCCCTAGCAAATAGTGTCGCCAAACTTGCAAAGCGTGTATAACTGTTGCTAACTCCAAATCATGAGGAGCATAATTATGTTCATATGCTCTTAGCTTCCTAGATTCATAGGCTACCACTTGCCCATTCTGCATAAGAACTCCACCTAAACCTTCCCCTAAGGCATCAGTGATGACAACGAATTGACTTTTCGGATCAGGAACTTTCAATATTGGTGTAGTTGTCAACCTCTCTTTTAACTGATCAAATGCCTCATGACATTTTTATGTCTAGTCAAAATGCTTTCCCTTTCTCTAAAGTGAAGTGATTGGGCTTGGAATCTTAGAAAAAATCAAAAAAATTCCTATAATATCCAGCTAACCCCATGAAACTGCGCACTTCATGCACATTCTTTGGCACATGCCACTCAAGTATAGCTTTTATATTCAGAGGGTCTACATAGATTTCTTCAGTTGATATAATATGTCCCAAATACTATATTTTTTTCTAAAAGAAAGTACACTTAGAAAGCTTTCCAAACAATTTATGCTCTCTCAACCACTGCAGAACTATCCACAAATGCTCTAAGTGCTCTTCCTCATTCTTAAAATAAATAAGAATGTCATCTAGAAACACTAGAACAAATTTATCCAAGCAATCTTGGAAAATATTGTTCATCAAATTCATGAATGTTGTAGGGGCATTCATAAGTCCAAAAGGTAAAACTTTGAACTCATAATTCCATACCTAGTTTTGAAAGTTGTTTTATGAATGTCTTCATCCTTTATGCTCAACTAATGATATCAGATTGCAAATCAATCTTATAGAACACTGATGCACCACACATTTGATAAAAAGATAATCAATACGGGGTAGAAGATACTTATTCTTTATCATTTCTTTGTTAAGCATACGCTAATCTATACATAGACACAAAGTTCCATCCTACTTTTTAACAAATATCACAGGTGCTTCCCAAGGAGAAACACTGGGTCTAATCAATCCCTTAGCCAATAACTCCTGAAGTTGGGCTTTCAATTCCATCAACTCCATAGTAGTCATATGGTATGGTGCCTTTGAAATCAGCTTCGATCCAGGTATTATATCACTTGAGAAATCAAAATCTCTCTTCAGAGGTAATCCTGGAAGTTCATTTGGGAAAACATCCTGAAAATCTCTAAGGAAAGGATAGTTCTCTGATACACTTTTTTTACTAGGATCTTCTTCTACTTGTTCCATTTTGACTGCAAAAAGTGTTAGTTGTCATTGCACCAAAAGATCGACCTTTTAATGCCCGATACAACCACTTGACTTAACAAGCACGGGAGGCCGTTAAGCCCTTGTCACAAACCACCACAGCGTAGTGCTGAACAAGGAGACTAAGGGCCACACCTTGCAACAATCCCCCCCAGCACAAGCACGGGGTTTAAACCTGTGACCTCGGCTCTGATACCAACTGTTAGTTGCCGTTGCACCAAAAGATTGACCTTTTAATGCCCGATACAACCACTTGAATTAACAAGCACGAGAGGCGGTTAGGCCCTTGTTTCAAACCACCGCAGTGCAGCGCTGAACAAGGAGACCAAGGGCCACACCTTGCAACAAAAAGTTGACAACCTTTTCGCCTAGCCCTCTTCGGTTGTATAGCAGAGATTAGTTTGATCTTGACTTCTCTTTGAGTGCCTTGCAAAAAGACTTTGTTTCCTACATCATCTAGACACTCAACTATTTTTGCAAAATAGTTGACATTAGTTCTATGCCTCCATAGCCAATTTATTCCTAAGATAACATCATAGGAACCTAGGGGGGCTACAAACAAATTCACCTCAATCAAAAAACTAGGAAGATCAATCTTAGCTTCAAACATGCATTGCTTTACTATTCTACTGACCAGGGTTTAGCCATAAATCCAACTCTTCTAGGAAATTTACTTAATACTCTTGGAGAAATAAATCTTTCAGTTTCTCTAGTATCAATCAAAATACAAATAGGAACTCCAAACAAAGTACCTGTAGCCTCAATGGGAGTAATCTAGTACTCCTAGCAGTTGTCTAAAGCCACATGAATCCTCTATTGAAAAGCTGCTTGTTGGGTAGGTAAAGCGTTACCATGCTATTGAGCTCCTTGGTTCTTGGTTAGACATTGATTTGCATAATGATCTCCACCACAAGAGAAACATCCTCCTGGAGCTCTTCTCTTCTCAACAGGTTTGCCTAAATTATTATCGTTCCTTCGAACATTGCTATTGCTCTTCTTCTTATTTCTGGGTCCATTCCTATTATTCTTGGAACCTTTATCACCTTTCTTATTCTTATCTTGCTTGCCATTCCTTTTCTTGAAAGGTTGAGAATTTGGTGTCTTGTTAAACCTCTTGTGATTCTTCTCGCGATATGAAGAAATTGACTTCAATTTTTGCTCTTGTTTGATTGCCTTTTCTAAAACTTGGTCCATAGTGGTAGGACAATGCACATCCACTTCTCCACCTATCTGGGCATTCAGACCCATGACAAATTTCCTGATCGTGAACCTTTCATCTTTATGATATTGAGACACATACTTTAGGAGAGGGGTGAACTTTTCCCAATATTCAACCACTGACATATCCCCTTGTCATAGATTCTAAAATTCTGTTAGCTTTTGGTCAAAGAAAAGCTGTGGTAACCACCTCTGGCGAAATAAGACCACAAATTGATCCTAGGTTAGGCTCAAAGAACTTAACATCAGTTCCATTTTTTTGTTCATCCACCACATGGATGCTTCTCCTACCAGTTGAAAGGCACCCCATACTGCCTTGGTTATCTCATAATAATTTTAGATCTTGAAATACTTTTTCATCTCTGTCAACCAAGCTTCAGCAGTATCACCACGTTCGGTTCCATCGAACTTGGGTGGCATGACTTTCTTCATATCTCTTGATAGATCAGTGGAAAGTCTACTTTTCTTCTCTTCTTGAGACTTAGTCTTATCAACATTCTCCCTTTGTTCACTATGAATATTGGATTTATGGACATATTCATCATCTCCTTGATGTGAGTCCTCATTTCCTCCTTCGGATCTACCTTGATCCCTAACCTCCTGTTCCAAGTTTCCAAGCCTTTCCTTGGTTTCATTTAGCATGGTCAATATCTGATCCAACTTAGCCATTGGGTTTTCAGAAGGATTCAACTCTCCTTTACTATCTTCAAGATTTATTCAAGTTTGAACCATGATGATACTCTACATCACACTTGATATTTATATCAAATTATAAATTATAATTTAGAATAATGCATCTCATTAATTCAAAATTCATCGATAAAATCCATTCAAAAAACTCATATTTGAGCAAACAATCACATCTTTATTATAGTTTGTTCTGGGTATAATTACATCCTTATTTAGATAATTAACACAACAAAACTACATGTCACTATTAGTTAAAGGATATTCATCAAGTTCCTCTTCCCCGTCAAAATCCAATAAAACAAACTTAGAGGGTGGATGTACATGCATGTACTCCTCCATCACCTATTTTCCTAAAATAGGAGCATCATGACCACACACAAATGGCATGTCATGACTAGCAGAAGGTTTACTTATTTTAACTACACAAGTAGGAACAATAGGTTTCTTAGCCAATTTAAGGCATTATTTCTTTTCTAGCCGTATATGCTTAAAATTGTTAGCCAGGGTATCTGAATCCTCCAGCCAGACACCCTCAGCATAATTAAAATGCTTCTTGAGTTCAACCTCCTTAGTAGGTTCTTTCTTAACTACTAACTTGGGCAAATGCTGAGGAACAAACTTTCTGGTAGTTTTCTTGGTTGTCTTCCATGCCATTTTGACATAAAACCAATTTCAAACATTAGCTAATCTGCTAAATGTTGACAAGTTTTCTCATAGTGAGCACCTATGTCCATGTGTTGAACTTGGTTTGTTCTAATACCATATGTAACATGCCTCCTCATATTACTTGGAATTACACACACAATTTACTAAGAAAGTGAAAGAACATGATAAACATGAGTGAAATGTTTTTTTTTTCTTTTTATCATTTCCTAAATTTCAAAGAAATAAAATCATATATTTTCTGAACATTTTTCAACATTGAAATTCAATATATTCAAAGATAAATTATAGTGAAAACATTTCACTTTACATTTACAAATACAATGCACTTGGCTTGAAAGAATAGTTTTACATCATAAATAATAACATGAAATTTAACACAAAGAGTATTGTCTTTGGAATCTTGATATCCATCGTTTAAGTCTTGGCGAGTCTTCTGCTATAGAGGGAGAGCATCATTTGAGTGTTTTACCTCCAACCATAGACTGGTGATCCCCTGCACACCTTCCTTTCTCAAAGTGGCCCTTCCCTTCATGAAGAGTATAGACATATGGATCTAACAAGTTGCCATCTGATTCCTAGTGCTGTGTCCTATGTAACTCAATCAACCATACGACTCGACAATCTTCTAGCTAAGTATGATCATTCTAACAGGTTACGCCATCTAGACACTGTGAACCGACTAATGCATGCAGAGACAAATGCATCACTTTGGCCAAATATTCTATATAAATAGATGTTGAAATAAATGTAGTTGTGTGTTCACACACCTCTAACTTGACTTGGAGACTATCTCATCCTACAGTTTGACTTGTTTGGCTAATATCTCTAGGCACAATTGTCTTGACTGAGCTCAATTCTTAGTCAACTCACTTAGCATTTAGTTCTAAATCTAGGATATCTAATTTTATAGGTTTAGAAGAATTAACCTTTTAGAGAGCCCTTAGTGGCATTCTTCCACACATCAGAGTTTATGACTTCTTGTCATTCTACTCATCGAATCAAGATTAAGCACTCTTATGCTATAAGTCATATTTTGACTTCAACAAGATATCATTAAACTTTATCATAAACTTCTTAGACACTATCTAATTTATAATATCTCAATCTATGGTTTTCTTGACTCTTATACTGTTGACCATAAAATACAAAGGACTAACACAAAGTCATATTTCGATCAGAGAGTTTTTCATTTATCTAAACCTTTCTGGGTAGATGTTTGGGTTTCGCTTCTCAAACCCAATCTCATTGGTGTATCAAAAACACTCCAAGAAAAAATTTAGAATATAGAAACAAAGACCTCTAATCTTCTTTAAACCACTTAAACATTGGTCGAGTTTACATCTCTCAAAAATTATGTAAAAACATAGATCATCAAGTATATCCTCAAAAATATAAAATATTAATGAGTACTATCATTATTATATCTAGTCTTTGAACTAAGTTAATCTGTTAGTCTACAATAATAACAATTCAATATCTTTGATCTCTTGTTTTTCACAAGTCTATCGACCATTTGATACTGAAAAGATTATGAACTCTTGTGTTTCATCCTAGAGTAAAATAACAATAATATCATGATGTGGTTTGCACATATGATATGATATCACCTCTCTTGGTGTTTTGTCAATACCCATATCATATCTTCATTTCTAAGATAAGAGATTAGCTATCACATAATCTTTGATCGATCACAATAACATTTATACGTAAAAGTCTTAGAAACTAAAGACCTATCTCAATCTAACCTTCTATCTTACTGTTAGATTACTATTAGAGTCTTCAACAATCTAGTCTCGACCTCTAATGAATAATTTGTCTTATGATACTACTGAGATAGTAAAAAGATAAGACAATTGCATATAGATCTCAAAACTCCTTCTAAGCCTCAAGATCATCTAATATAAGTAATACTATGTCATCTAAATATAAGAGACAATCACTAATATTATAAGGCTACTGTGGAAATGAAGGAACAAATATAAGTGTAACAGATTAGCCATTGTTGACTAGACAAGAATAAAATACAGACAACCTTTATGTATAAGACCATACTGCCCTTCGGCCTATAAAGGCTTACTAGTTTGTGAATATTAATCAAAACAATCTATTGGCCTATAGACCTACACAACTCACTAGCCTAAGATAATATAATAAGATCTTCTAATCCTATTGGCCTGCGAACTAAGTATTGAAAAATGTACTTATAGGCCTTGTAGGTTAGTTATCTTAGAAAAAATATGGAAACACTGTTATCTACAGATTTTACTAAAGAAACTATATATCATAAAATGCTACCACAACAGTTTCCAAACTATTGTGTACAATACATAATCTTTGTTCTCTTTAACTATGTTCTCTACTAAGTAAGAGAACATATTTGTGTATGCAAATAATGATAATAAACTAAATCTAATTTGAAAATGAAAGGATAGTGTTATTCTAAGGCATTCATACCTCTCTAAGCCGTCGATATCAATGCTAGAGCTAGTTCTGGTTTATCCTCTAGCTGTTTCGACTGGACTCCACCTATTCCTCTAATTATCCCACTCTAAATCCCCATGGATTTCTTTATAAAATATCGATCACTATCATTATCATAGCACTCATAAAAGCTTATTATCATTCGAAGATATCATTACTATGTGCTTCGATATCCTTAACTCTTAATGATATAGTCTTTTAAGACTTCAGCACTCCACCTTCCCACAGAGTCCTTGGTAGATTCCTTTCCTATTATCGTGCTTTGATAACATGAAAACATAGTGGATCTGTTGGTCTATAATGACCACTCACTCGTACTCCTCCTTAACTTCTCAAATGATGTGGGGATGGGAGTTAAGTGCTCCATAAATACATGGAGAGGTTTGCATAAATGTTATCATACCACAATGCAAAATAATCTCTTCGACATCATATTATAAGTATAACTTTAGATAACATTAAATAGATATATAACATCATAGTGTAGGTCTATACAACGTATTCTCATGTTGTTCCGAATACTTGACAAAATAAGAGAATGGGTTCAAGGTATTCTCCCCCTCTCTAGTTTTGCATAAACACCAACAAAGATAGGTTATCAAAATGAAAAACTTATTGGAAAACACCAATAATGAAATACTTTAACCACTAATATTTAATTAGTTATAATAATAATAAACTATAATCATATCACATAAGGAAAATAATGACTATCAACCGTATCTTGTCGATGGTCATACTATCCTACTTGGTTTTTTGACAAAACCTAAGCCAAAGAATCTTGATGACAAATTGACAATTGTCGAATCGAAACCAACTTAGACCAAAAGAGTCGAACACAACATACCAAACTCTAGGAGAGTTCACTAATGGTGCAAGCACAAGACTTAGATGGAAACAACATGTCCTTATCCATATGTCTATTCACTTCTCTCCATTGATGCTCTCCCTCTCTTTCTTGGAGGGTGGAAAACCTATTTTCCTAGTTACACTTGCATTCAACCAAACTAGGATTAGTACATCATTAGTTACTTCATATATCTTATGAATAAATAATCATGACATCATATAATCACACTACTAATTCTTAACATATAAACATAAACTCATGATATCATTGATTTACTTGACATTTTCACATAACGTCAAATAATTAAATCATGAATAATCATCTACTAATTACGTGTATGTAAAAAAGTAAAACATAATCAAAATTTGGGGTGTGACACAAATCCTTAATTCCAATATGAGTCCATAGGTTAAAAATAATATATTCCTTCCACTTGTCATAACCTAGTTATAATCCACTCACCAAATTAGGCATTCCATTTTAGCTCCATTATCTCCATCCAAAGATGCCTTATGACCTACCACAAGTTGGTCAACAAGTGTAACTCCCTCTTACAATTTTTTTGTGTCTTAGATGTTTTTACATTTCCAATGTAGGAGACCCAACTTCTAAAGGCCATAACTTTTTATTCAAGGGGCCAGTTGGGCCCATTTTTTTAAAATGTAGAGATCAAAGAGGTTTACATGACAAGCACCTAGGAATCGATGTCGAACAATTGATTTTTTATTTTGGCCAAAAACCAACTCTACAACCCAAAAATTGAGTTTTTCTATTTTTTAACCTGAAAATCACATTGTTTGTAATCTTAACATTAGGTGCAAGGTTGAGACACCTTTCCTAACATGGATTGAATTTTAGAGTCTCTATTAATAGAATTATAGTTTGTTCAAAAATGTTCACGAACTCTCTTTCAAGGTCATTGATGAATCCTGTTGAACACAACAAAAAATTATAGGAATTTGCTTGATGATCTTTGGTGTCCTTAGTTTTGCACCCAAAGAAGGAAATCAAGATTTTGGTTTGGCAGAACTGAATCAAGATGTTAATGATAATGAAATTAGCCACCCTATTCATGATCATGAACAAAATAAATCATCCTCCAAAGAGGCTGCAAAACATGGTCCAATCTTGAGGGATCTTTGTAGTGAAACTCACATGCTTGGGGTTAACTAGAATGATATTTCTTAGCAACATCAAGAGAATTGGTCAAAAGAAGATAAGAAACCCGAGTTATTCTTTGTACTTTAAATGTTTATTTTGTAGCCAAGAATGGTGAAATGCTATCACAGAGAAATTATATTTAGAACAATCTAGTGAATAAATTTTAAGCAATAGAAGAATGCTCTATGTTAACAAAACATGTATAAATGAGAAACATCATATGAAAAATTCTCATCATTTCCCAATACATAGGTGTGCTGTACCTAACTATCCAACCCAAGAGGTAATAAATTTGTTTCTACAACTAGCTCATCTATATAAGGTAGAGGTAGAATATCAACAACACATGCCAACAATTTTTTGAAGCACTTTAGAAATCAACATCTAACAACTCTGCTCATGAAATATATGACATGATGCTTTAAAGGAAAGTACACCTACAACTAGTGCACATGAATTGTTTGACATAATGCCATGACAACCACATACACATCAAATTCAAATAGAGATTATATATTTTATTATAAAGTCCATTTGATTAAAGTTTGTAATGATTTATTTTAAATGAGCTATGAAATATACTCTCATTTTGGGGTTTTGGGATTGGATTTAAACATTTTATAATGTCCAGGAAGAAAAAAGAAAATGGTATGGGAGATGAATTTCCTCTCTATTTAGTGTAGAGCTATACGATTGAAAAAAGGGTTACGTTACTAGAGATTCTGACTAAAACTACTTTTTGCAAGCACGCAATAGATTGATTGTAAAGGGAATTTATGGGACTTTGAGTCCATCTACAAAGAAATAAGAAGATTTCTAAGAAAAATTGTGTCTTTAGACTCTTCTGTTGATTTTGTGTCATTCTCCTAATGTGAAGTCCTTTCTTTATTGATTCTCTTTATTAAAATGCAGGGAAAGAATTAAAGCTTTGTGTTTAGTTTTGAAGGAACCTAGTGAATGGTATGTAGACTAATATATCTCTCTCCCATTCTTCATAAATTTTTATGCCATTCTTAAGTATGGTACATAAATGCATTTCTTCCTTCTTTTTTTGCATGTTTCATGAAAAGTATTAAGTGGTTGAATCTTCATCTTTCTTGTTGTTGGAACGAGTCTAGGGTTAAACTCTATTTTCTATTTATCTCTACATACTCTCCTTTTTCAATCCATTAATTTTCTTGTTTGTTCTCAAGGAATCTGTAGATGGTTTTCTTATGTTTCTCATCTAGGGTTTCTCTGTGCATTTTCCATTTTCTATTTTGTGCCCTTTTGTATTTTCTAGTAAAAGTACACGAAAATTCTAAAATATCCCTATTTTATAAGGGAGATGCCTCTCTCAAACATAGAGGAAAATTGCATGTTAAATGTTGATTTCTCCAACTATTGTGAATATTTGTCACTACCCATTGGATGGGTCACATTTATTTTAACAAAATATCGTAGAGGCAAATCTATTTACCAATAGATTTTTTTCGCAACTCTAATGGGGAGAAAAATGCTAGTACATTTTTTGTTTTTTAAACATTTGAAGGTACTTCCCCTAGAATGAAGTTGGCTAATCTACCATAAATGGAACCTACTTGGATTAATTGATATATGAAAGGATTCACATTAAGGCTAGAATACGATTTCCCAGGAAGTAGTCGACATCAAGAAAACCAAGTAAGCAACCAAAGACCTATGAAGTGAACTATGTTGATGACCAATGAAATTCTCGCATTGAATGATGAGGTAATCTTTTCCTTTTGGAATCAAATTAGAAAAAGCATTTTTGAGGTTGAGAAAATAGTGAAACCATTTACAAGATTATAAATTTAAACTATTGATTGGGACTCTTCAAAATACAATTCATATTTTGAAAGAGCAAGAAAACACATTTGCAAAAATTATGAAGTCCATGATTGATGAAATTCTTGCATTGAATGATGGTGAAGTTATCTATATGTGGAACAAACTTAGGAAAAGTATTGTATAAGTTGAAAAGATGAGATTAGACCTTTTGAAAAGATTTTAAATCTAGTTTCTTGATGAGATAACTTAACATGAAATTGTATATGTTGCAAAATGAACTATCTTAGTCTATGAAAGAATTGGTGCAACATCTTTAAAGAGAAAGAGGATAACCACCTACTATTGACAATCATTCCAATTTCTCAATTTTTGATGAACAAAAATCATTCTTGGACCCGCTGATTGAATCTCATGGTGTAGAGGCTATTGAAGAATCATATTGATATGATAAGGACAATGATGATGAATCATAATTTTTTCTTGGTGATCAAGGGAATACCAATTTTTGACACCTTGGGAGAGTAACGATCACCATCGTACTTAGTCAAAAAATATGAAAACATGTTCCTCCCTAATTATCACAACCTTTGAACAAACTTCCAATGATGTGACCTACCAAGAAGAAATTAAAATGATTCTTTGCTTATATCTCCTCCTCCTCCTAAAATGGAAGCCATTGATTTTGAGGCCATTAAAGAGTGCTTAGTGAGTAGCATGATTGAAACAAAGATCAAAGATCAACTTGAAATTGAAGAACCTGAAGACAAACCAACAATTATTCTTCTCCTAACTTGCATGCAACTTGAGTATGCAACATTCAAGTTCCTTGAAAGAGAGGAAGAAATTGAAACTTTGCAAGAAGAGGTAAGGAACAATCCTATTTTTGAATCATCTATGATAACTCCTATAGTTTCATTACAATGCCTTGCCTCTTTTGATCCTGATCAACTAAATGAAATACATATTAGAAAAGAAGAGGAATGTTCATATAGTTTTGATGAAACTTGAATTTTTTTAATTCAAGAACACACATGGTTGAACAATGGATGAATAATGATATTGAAAGACACCATGCATAGTGGTAGAAATGGTAATGAAAAGTGTGAGTATGACTCGGGTTACTTTAGTGATACTTCATATTATAGCTCTAGTAGTTATACTTCATCTCCAACATATTCTCAAGGTCACACATCCATACACCATCAAAATGAGCTCATTAGGCAACAAAAAGAAATTAAAATTCAAATCAGTTTATTTGAATCTAGTGTGTAGTCTAATGCTTGCCATGTTGCCCCTAAAACACTAAATTGCTCAGTCCTTTTTAATTCCCCTTGACACCATATACAAACAGTTAGACCTCTCATAGGTCGATTATGAAATGAAGACTACGAAAACTAAGGTAATCAGTCAAGTTCCAGTCTTTGATGGACATAATTAGTATGATGGGGGGCACATGTATGGATATAATTCAAATGAAGATGAGGACATGTGGATGAGATTATTTGTGAGATCTCTTAGTGGAATGGTAAGGATATGGATTGAAAGTTTCCTAGACCATTATTTTTCTTCTTTGAATGACTTGGTGGCTGCTTTTGTGTGAGCCTCTTGTGGGTAGTGTGCTCAGGCAGTGAGCCCTAATTGGCAAGTGCCATTTTGTTCTATCTATTCTTCTAACAGAGAATAATATCTTGGGTTAATCACCCCGTGGTTTTTCCCTTAACAGGGTTTTCCACGTCAAAATCATAGTGTCATGTGCATTGGTGTTATTTCCATTTCATGGTTTTGTTTGCTTATTTGATTTAATGTTCCATTAACTGTTAAGGAAGTTCAGAAAGTTGAAATAATTAGGATAACTGATTCACCCCCCCTCTTAGTTATCAACATTTTTAAGCATATAAGGTTGGTTTGAGTGTGGTGTAGGAGGACTAGAAGCTTACTACTTTGCAATAGACTTACCTTACTCTTGATGCCTTGGAAAGAGTGAGAAATGAATACATGGCAAGTTTTTTGTCCTCAAAGACATAGAATGTAAAAGATGAATTAGTGGAGGATAGGAATGTAATGATTCAGGTTGAGTGTGTAGTCAGAAAGGTTGATTTATGTGATGCAACATCATATGAAAGTTGTGTAGAAATTGAATATGGTGTGGCCACCTATCTTCAGTTGAATGGATCATCCATTAGGGATGATGATGATGTTGTTTTACAAATTATCTCCCACTCTGAAGTCAAATAAGGTAGTGACATGTTTGCACTCAATGATAACCAATCTGAGATAAATGTTGGTGTAGACAATGGTGTTCACTCTGAGGGCCTTGCCATGAATGATGGTGTTATTGTACCTAGGTAAGGAAGATAAATTGTAACAACTTTGTTATTCACTAGATGTACTTCCTTGCTTTATTGAATTAGAGGATGTTGCAAATGAGAAGGAAGATCATATTGTTGTTCTAGGTCATGAGATTTTGAACCTTAATGAATTTTTATAGTTGGGTTTGGAATAGTTGTAATGCATTGATACAAATTGAATTGAGGGTGCTTTTTTGAGCTCATTGGTTGAGCATTCTGATGTAGGGTTGGTGTGTTCACAAAAGAATCAAATTTCTTGTTTGCATTAGGTTAATGCAGAGTAGATAATTGATGAATTTCTGAATAGCATCTTGTTTGCAGCAAGTTGCATTGAAGTACCTAAAACAGAGAGGTGATTTGAAGATGTTGAGTCTTCGCTTGAAGTGCCTAAAATTTCTAAATTGCATGCTGATGGGATAGAATTAGATTTGAATCAAATTGATTCAATCATGGAGGAATATGTCACCGTTTATGGGATAACTAGGATACAAGGTGAAACTAAGCCATCATGTGGCATTGCCCAGTTTGAATTTACAATTGTGTTGGATCCTTTTCAACTTGGTGTTGAAGAGGACAATCTTGTTCTTGTTGATTTGCGTGTGGATCCAGATTTGTATCATGTTGCCATGGAATTGAAAATTTAAATTTGTTGTATGGGGAAGCATGATGAAGATTCTTATTTTTTGTGGTTGCCCCATCTTGGTGGCATCCATTTCTCTTTCTAGCATGGTGATCTTGATATTAACATCCTAGATGTGCATGTTGGGGAGAGGCTTCATTTGTTGCAATTGGGTGAGGGATGAAATTTTAACTTGAGGATGTTGAGTTTCTTTTTCAAGTTAGTCTTTGATAGAGGAAATAAATTTGGAGTAGCTTGTCCATGACCTTGTGCCATGGATCCTTGCTACAGGGTCTAACTTGCACTTGATTGTAAGTTTTGTCTCCCAACCATCCTTTTATTGTCTTTGTGCTTCCATGTCATTAGTTGTGGTTGTTTTGTACATAGTCTTTGTGTATTTATTTTCCCTTGTACATACATTCTTTTGGTGTTGTCCCTATCCTCCCCTCCTCTTTTGTTATTTTTGTCTTTTCTCGAAGATAACTAGATCCTCATTGTGCTTGCAAGAGGCACACATGCCCACTAGAGCTAGTGTTGGTGTCCAACTCATTAAATCAAAAAAACCTAAAAATTCTCACCAAAATCCTTCAATTTGCTTTTTAGTTCATCCCTTGAGTCTTATAGTGGATTATTACCTTTGAAATTTTTGAAAAATGTTGAAAAATGGCCAAGTTAGAATAAATTAGAGTTTTCAGCCTCACAAAAGGAACAAATCAGAGTTTTCCAAGGTTCCTGGAACCTTGGAAAACTTTGACGGGTTACTTTTGTCTGTAAATTCTGGGTTGTCAGGAACTTTCTGACAAGGTGGAAATCACCAACGATCACATAAGGAAAGAAGAAGGCCATTGGAGTTCGGGGTGTTCCTAAGAACTAGGAATTCGTCAATGAGTTCCTAATTCCTAGGAAAACTTCAATCGATGATTTGAAAAAGTTATAAGGAAAGGTGGGAATCAGGTAGTTCTAGGTTAGGTGGAAATCCCTAACCAGATGGAACTATTCCTAGTTCCTTCCAAATTTCTAATGGAAGAAAAGGAACAAAAAGGTAGGATAAAAATATATAGGTTGGGCAGTTCTAAGTTGGGTGGAAATCCCCAACCAAGTAGAATTGTTTTGGTTCCCGTCCAAATCATTGATGGAAGGGTAGAAGGAAAAAGTGAAGATAAAAAATAAGTTAAGGCAAGATAATTAAATGTGGCCAAGGTAAATGAGAGGAAGAAGAAAAGGAGAAAAGTGAGCATTTCGATGAGTTCCTATTGAGTAGGAAATTGCCGACAAAGAGGAACGAAGTGCAAAAGAGACAAAGTAGTGGATTTGGCGAGTTCTTGGTTGGGTGGAAATTGCTAATGGGATGGAACAAAGAAAAAATAAGCAAGGAAGTGGATATCAGCAAGTTCTTGGTTAGCATAAACTTGTTGATGAAATGGAAAAGAGAAAACAATGAGAAATCAAGGAGTTCCTAGTGATAAGGAATTCGTTGATAAAGTTCTAGAATGACCTAGAAGTGCCAAAAATGTCAAAATTAATATTTTAAACTATTATAAAAGCTTCTTAAATGTGTTTTTTCACGTGTAAATTGTAGAAATGCACCTACATACCTACCTAGACACCGTTAATGCCCAACTAAGCATGTTGCGGGTGGATAAAGAATTGAATGTAAATGTACATGTTGGTAGATGAATTTCTAGTGCCCTAGGACTATTGTAGATCCTTTCCTAATCAAACCAATCTACAATGGCATGGGAAAACACTCCAATCCTATAGGTTTCTCAAGTATAACACTTAGGGATGTGATGCAAGCAGTTGGGTGAGCTGTAGCTTGTTAACCACTCAAAAACCCACGCCTAAGTTGAAATAGTGAATGAAATACTATATATATACATGTTTGAAAGATGTAAAGGGGGTTGGTCATTGAGCTAATTTCTGGGTGGAAGTGTCTCAGTAGTGTTCTAGGGTATCAAATGATACACCTTGATTTGTAAAGGGAAAATGTGCATTGTGTAAGCATAGGAAGACTATCCAAGGACAAATGCATGTAATGGTATGTCTCTAGGGCAATATGTAAATATTTAGGAGTGTGTTTTAACCTAGTTGCTCATCCTCTCTTACCATACTTGCTAGTATGAATGTAATAGAAGTTAGATAAATGTGTGACAACATTTTAATTCATTGCAAAGATTTTGTGATGTTCTTCCTTTCTTTTTCATATGGGTTTTTGCATTATTGTTGGGATTACTAAGAATGTCCATTACATGAGATAAGATATATGCATTGTTTTTGTTATTTTCTCTGAATCGGCAGAGGGTTTGCCAGTTCCAATGCACAGGCAGATTCGGCCAACAGACATAGGAGGTTGTGTGAGCTGCCTCCCCTTCACTTCTGGTTTTGCCGCACCAAGGGGGGTGTCCCTATTTGATAAAGATGTAACATTTACTCTCCAAATGATAGAAAGATTTAACTTTGTAATAACAGGCAGAATACTCTCATGTGTGGACCAAGATTTGTGTGATAAATCACAAGGTTGGAAACATTCTTGGACATATTTGTCTAGTCAGGTATGAGAGTATGTAGGGGTTCCTAATCCTACTCCTATAACTAACAGGTTGAAATTATGGAATGGTTTGAATTTGATGGTTTGGATGCAAGATAGGGGTTTTGCATTATAACTACTAACCCAGGAGCAAACCGGTGCCTATCTCAGGGCAAGGAGTCAACTAGACGTATGCAACAGATGGTTTGCATCTAGCATTCAAGTTTCAAGGGGTTGGATTGATGCTTACCTTACAAACATCACCCAAGAATGGGTATTCAGCTACCTCTACTTACAGATATCCCTGCCGACATACAACCTTCTCCATGCTTAACCTAAAATAGTTTAATCCATTCCTTGAATGGAAGTTAGAGATGAAGCATGTGATACAGAACCCTGTATCCTACAATCTATGAAACCCTTAGCAACCAGATTCAAAAGAAGGAGACAAACAGATAAACACATGCATAAGAGCATTTTTCATCTATATCAACATGAATCTGAACATACCTGCAAAATAAATTCATGATGCAAATCATAAACTCCAAAATGAGATAAAACAGCCAGGAGATGCCCTATTTTTCACTATTTACACAAAAATGCCCAGGTCTTCAACCACACCAATGAATAACACAGTTTGGTTTTTATACCAAAACTGTGTACGCAGCAAAATTAATTACAAGGCCAGACAAAAAAAACTGCTAGATACAATGCATCGTGAGAAATGGTGCTCAAAATTGAATGCAGCCGAAAAGCAGAGGAAGACAGTAGGTAGGTTCAGGATCTGAGCCACTGCCTGAAGGTTTTCTTCACAAGCCTGGTAGTTCACCTGTCACCTCACCCATCGATGTCTCTACACGACCCCCATTAAAGTCTCAACTACTTGCGGGATGCAACAACATATGCATCTGGAGATTTTCCTGCTCAAAAAATGGTTGCACACACTCAGGAAAAACCATTATTGTAGGATCCAAATAAGGCTGTCCATCCACTCCTATCGTTGAGATCCATGGCTCAAAATCACACTGACTAGTCATCGGCCAGTGAAAACGTGCCACGTAGGCACCCCATGATTCTATCGCTGGCTTTTTGCTTCTTCATTTTGCCTTTTTCATCCTTGTATATGCATGAATGGATGCATATACAATCACCACTGTTCACCCTTCAAAAATCCCTTGTATATGCAAAATGCATATACATCTATTTGATATACAAGGCAGACCCCAAACCTATTTAGAACAAATTAAAATTCAATTCGGGTCTGGCTTGTATCCTCTTTTCCTGCATATTTCCTTGTATATGTGCATGTACATTTGCCTCATACATACAAGGCAGATTTCAAATTTTAATGAGGCACGCTGAAGTTGCTTTGAAATCTGGATTGCATCTTAACCCTTGTATCTTTCGAATGTACATCGGCATACATACAACTGCCTTTGCATACAACTGGTGGGCCCGACCATTTTCTCTCTCCTTTGCACTGTTCACTTTGCATGTCGCGAGCCTTTGTATAATTTTCAATGTACATTCCCTTGCACATACAAACAAGGAATCTTCTCCAGAATATTCCTACAATGTATCTAACCATTGTATGTGCACCCGAATGTATATTGCATATACATTCCACCTTGTATATCCACGGACCCACCACATGCATCTCTACCTCGCCACTGTAGCAAATGTACATTTCACTTCCTTGTATATCTTGCTTTGTATATGACCCGATATACAAAGTGAGAATATTCCCAGGAATCTACGAAAGATTCCCCCTTTGTATATGCACCTTCCAAAGCCTGATATGCATATAAAATGCATATAATTGATTTTTTCAAAGGCCGATGGAGATTTTGCACCCGCCAATGCACATTTTGACCTGTATGTATATACAAACATCTTTGTATATACAAAGACACTTGCACCTTAACTGATTTTTTGCATTTCTTCAACTGTAGAGGCCGAAAGTGTTAGAGTCTTCTTTGGATTTTGAATAGTATGAAGGTGCCTGCAGATTTAAGCACTAACAGAGGGTCTGTCTGGGGATGCATACCTCTTGTAGGCATGGCAAGGACTTCAGATCTCTGCGATGCAGACCAATCCCTTATCCATCGGGCATAGAGTCGAAACTGTACTAACCTGCATCACAAAACACATTTATTAAAATTTACTTGGTAGCCCAGGGCCACCAAAAAGGAAAAACCAAAGTTTTCCTTTGTCAAACACTTGATTCTATTTTCATTTCTTCAAATGAAGCCTGAAAGCATTTAACCACTTGCAGCATCCAGCATTGCAATTGGTTGTGCTGTTGCTCCTTTCTTTTTCATTGACAAATCTACAACGAGCCTCATCAGCGTACATTATCATGAGTTTTAGAATGTCATCATCATATGAGTCATTGATGTTGCTTGGGAAAATGACAGACTCACATGAAACAAATGAATCCACATCAGAAGTTTGCCCTTCTTCAAAAAATAAAAGCTCCTCTGTATCAAACATGCAATATTCAGGCACAAGCAACATCTCATAATCAAATTTATCTTTATAGACATGCAGATATTCATCATTACTGTGCTCAGCAATCATATCATTTATGTCCACCTGGAATGTGTCAAAAGAAGGCAGAAATAACTTAGAATGCAGCCCTATACTGAAAGCTTCATAGTTACCCCTGCAACCAGCACTATCCCCAACTGTACAAGCACATACATCTGCAACTCGTCCATCCACCTCTAAATAGTGACCCTATTTCTCCTCCTCACCAATGCCTTGATAATCAAATACAAAATTTTCAACCTCTGCAATGTGAAGGTGGTCAGAATCTTCAAGGAAACACTCATATTCAGCATCCATAGATATTTCATCATCTGAAAGGCTCACATACACATCTGAATGCTAACAATCACTAATACATTCACTGTTGTCCCTTGAAACAACATCCTCTTCATTCAGAGTGAATCTCTGCATATCCATTTCACAAAAATAATCAGGCATAACTGGGATATGCATACTGCTGCAAGACACAACCTCATGTATATCTTTCATTTCATCACTTGAAAGGCATTTTGTGTCTGCAGGCTCCTCATCTAGAGGCTGATAACAGTCTTCGTCTTCACCATTATAAGATGTGCCTACATTTTCTATAACATTTTCTTCATGTGTCATCATATCATGGCTGCACATACTATTCTGAAATATATTTCCCTCTACACAATCATTTATCAATGAACACACTAGAACAACAGAAATATATTCAATTTGATAACTGTTTTTACAAATTGCAACCATGAAACCTATTGGCATTCCATATTTCTCACTGTTTTCAACATCCATAGCAAATTGGTAGGCCTGGTGAAGTGTGACTGGTTCTCTATCTCTCAATGAACAACTCATTTCTTCATCAAATGCAGCCAAATAAATTACTAAGCACAATAGATTATTGGGTCTCATATATTCAGGGATTTGCTTAAGCAACTTAATAAATCTAAGATTAAAAGCTGGAACCAGTTCCTCATCTTCCTTTTGGATATTCATAAAATGTATGATCAATGAGGCCACATCAAATCTTTTACCAAACTGCTCTAGGAATGCAATTTCTAAATCTATCCATGAAGAAACTGAACATACAGGCAGGTCTGAAAACCAAACTCTAGCATCATCTTCTAATGACTGAACAAAGAGTCTCATTACAACATCTTCATCCTCTACCTCATAATCTTCTATTAAATTACAAAAAAATTGTAGATGTTTGTTTGCCGATTCAGAATCTGATCCACTATATTTTGGCAAACATTTTCTAATTTCATTAGGAATAATGTTTGGGTAACCAATAATTCCTGTGAAATTTAGGGCTCTATATCTTTTAATAACAAATGGTTTTCTTTGAGAGCACAACCAGGCATGCTGTTCTAAACTCATCCTTTTTGAAAAGATGAAATACTTGGAAATATGTTGCATCCTTGATAGGTTCAATCAACAGAGTTGCCACCTCTCATAGAGAGGACAATATATCAACAATGCACTTATATTTTTTGGATTCACCACGCCAGCAGAGCACCACAAGGTCATTTTTGGTATTGCTGCAACAACATCACTGGAAACAAGATTTTCTAGCCTTTCGATCGCTTGACTCTCTCTCTCCCCAGCGGAGTCGCTAATTCTGTTGGTTATTTTCTCTGAATCAGTAGAGGGTTTGCCAGTTCCAATGCATGGGCAGATTCAGCCAACAGACACGGGAGGTTGCGTGAGCTGCCTCCCCTTCACTTCTGGTTTTTCTGCACCAAGGGGGGTGTCCTTATTTGATAAAAATGTAACATTTACTCTCCAAATGACAGAAAGATTTAACTTTGTAATAACAGGCAGAATACTCTCATGTGTGGACCAAGATTTGTGTGATAAATCACAAGGTTGGCAACGTTCTTGGACATATTTGTCTGGTCAGGTATGAGAGTATGCAAGGGTTCCTAATCCTACTCCTACAACTAATAGGTTGAAATTATGGAATGGTTTGAATTTGATGGTTTGGATGCAAGACATGGGTTTTGGATTATAACTACTAACCCAGGAGCAAACCGGTGCCTATCTCAGGGCAAGGAGTCAACTAGACGTATGCAACAGATGGTTTGCATCTAGCATTCAAGTTTCAAGGGGTTGGATTGATGCTTGCCTTACAAACATCACCCAAGAATGGGTATTCAGCTACCTCTACTTACAGATATCCCTGTCGACATACAACCTTCTCCATGCTTAACCTAAAATAGTTTAATCCATTCCTTGAATGGAAGTTAGAGATGAAGCATGTGATACAGAACCCTGTATCCTAGAATCTATGAAACCCTTAGCAACTAGATTCAAAAGAAGAAGATGCATGCAGCAAAGGAGACAAACATATAAACACATTCATAAGAGCATTTTTCATCTATATCAACATGAAACTGAACATACATGCAAAATACATTCATGATGCAACTCATAAACTCCAAAATGAGATAAAACAGCCAGGAGATGCCCTATTTTTCACTATTTACACAAAAACACCCAGGTCTTCAACCACACCAATGAATAACACAGTTTGGTTTTTATACCAAAACTGTGTACTGAGCAAAATTAATTACAAGGCTAGACAAAAAAAACTGCCAGATACAATGCATCGTGAGAAATGGCACTCAAAATTGAATGTAGCCGGGAAGCAGAGGAAGAGAGCAGGTAGGTTCGGGATCTGAGCCGCTGCCTGAAGGTTTTCTTTGCAAGCCTGGTAGTTCACCTATCACCTCACCCATCGATGTCTCTGCATGACAGCCATTAAAGCCTCAACTACTCGCGGGATGCAATAGCATATGCATCTAGAGATTTTCCCGCTCAAAAAATGGTCGCACATGCTCAAGAAAAACCATCGTTGTAGGTTCAAAACAAGGCCGTCGATCCACTCCTATCGCTGAGATCCACGGCTCAAAATCGCACTGACTAGTCGTCGGCCAGTGAAAACGTGCCACGTAGGCACCCCATGATTCTATCGCTGGCTTTTTGCTTCTTCATTTTGCCTTTTTCACCCTTGTATATGCATGAATGGATGCATATACAATCACTAATGTTCACCCTTCAAAAATCCCTTGTATATGCAAAATGTATATACATCTGTTTAATATTCAAGGCAGACCCCAAACCTGTTTAGAACAAATTGAAATTCAATTCGGGTCCAGCTTGTATCCTCTTTTCCTGCATATTTCCTTGTATATGTGCATGTACATTTGCCTCATACATATAAGGCAGATTTCAAATTTTAATGAGACACGCTAAAGTTGCTTTGAAATCTGGCTTGCATCTTAACCCTTGTATCTTTCAAATGTACATTGACATACATACAACTGCCTTTGCATACAACTGGTGGGCTCGACCATTTTCTCTCTCCTTTGCACTGTTCACTTTGCATGTCGCGAGCCTTTGTATAATTTTCAATGTACATTCCCTTGCACATACAAACAAGGAATCTTCTTCAGAATATTCCTGCAATGTATCTAACCATTGTATGTGCGCCTGAATGTATATTGCATATACATTCCACCTTGTATATCCACGGGCCCCACCACATGCATCTCTGCCTCGCCACTGTAGCAAATGTATATTTCACTTCCTTGTATATCTTGCTTTGTATATGATCCAATATACAAAGCGGGAATATTCTTGGGAATCAGCGAAAGATTCCCCCTTTGTATATGCACCTTCTAAAGCCCAATATGCATATAAAATGCATATAATTGATTTTTTGAAAGGCCGATGCAGATTTTGTACCTGCCAATGCACATTTTGACCTATATGTATATACAAACACCTTTGTATATACAAAGACACTTGCACCTTAACTAATTTTTTGCATTTCTTCAACTGCAGAGGCCAAAAGTGTTAGAGTCTTCTTTGGATTTTGAATAATATGAAGGTGCCTGCAGATTTAAGCACTAACACATTGTATGATGATGCACATGAGATTACATTTATGATTTCATTGTTGCACCTCTTTCCCTTTTACAAATTTGTGACTCTCTTGCCCACTTGAGTAGGCACCGGTCTAATTGATGAAGGGTCAACTCTTTCAAAATTATTAAAAATTTCTTGTTAGCTATATGAGTAGATTTAGGTTTCATCATGCTTGCATGATTCAATAATATATGGTTAGCCACAATTTATGAAATCCAGAAATTGAACATCTTTAGAGAATCATGCATGTGTGTTCTTTCCTCTTGTCCCTATGTATATAATGTTAAGTGGATTCATTTGTTGGGGAACACATTATATTTGTTATCTTTGGGCGTAGGGTAAGAGTGGATTTTCTTCTACTTATTTGAGGTCTTTAGGTTTGTATGCAACTAGTGTTGACATTAATTTAGTGACATATTTTGGAATTCATAACACATTGGGTATGGTTGCTTAAGGGCCTTAAGTTGAATTGTTTTATTTCTCTTTAATTGTCTTGTGTTTGAGACCTCAGGGAACACCCCCTTGGCCTAATAGAGCCTAAAGGCAAAGGTGAGTTTACCCACTCATAGCAAGTAGTCTATTCATGCCACTATCTGATCATAAGTCTTGCCCATTACCTAAGCGTGACATCTCCCTGGCCTTAGGTTCTGGTATTGTGTCTTTAGGATTGGTGGAACTACATATATGAGCACCAACAAAATGGTGTCATTTCTAGGGATTGCATTATTGGGTTGAAAAAAAATTGAAGGCTCTACCGGTAATTGGACCTAAAAATATTTTGACCTTGGTAGTTCTATCGCGACAAGGATTTCCTCATTCAGTAAGGTGGCGACTTTGTATAAATGTCCAATGTTTTTGTTGATTGTTGATGCCTATTGATGGTGTAGAAAATTATATCTATTTGGTGCAGCAGTAGGATAAAGGTGCATAAGTTGTTTCTTCTTTACTCTTGAAGCAAGTTATTCTGCAATAAATATTCTAGAAAGGGTGCAGTCCTATTTCAACATGTCATGAATTTCCAGTCATGGCCTTTTGGTCTGAATATGTTGATATGGCAGCCCATGCTTATGATCCATCTTACCATTCATGCCCTAGAGATTACACAGATGAGTATGAATTAGGTTACTTCAGTGATGCTTCATATTCTAGCTCCAATAGTTATACTTCATCTCCAACATATTCTTAGGGTCATGCATCCATACACCATCAAAATGAACTCATTAGACAACAAAAAGAAATTGAAAAGTAAATCAAGTTATTTGAATCTAGTGCGCAGTCTAATACTTGCCATGCTGCCCCTAATAAAATGAGTTGCTTAGTCCCTTGTTATTCCCCTTGACACCATCTATAAATAGTTATACCTCTCATGGGTCAATTATTAAACATGAAGACTATGACAACTAAGGTAATCAGTCAAATGTTAGTCTTTGATAGACATAATCAGTATGATGGGGAGGCAGGCACATGTTGCTGCATTTTTAGAATTCATTGACAGATTTCAATTTGAATATGAGGACATGTGGATGAGATTCTTTGTGAGATCTCTTAGTGGAATGGCAAGGAGATGGATTGAAAGTTTCTCAAAGCATCATTTTGCTTCTTGGAATGACTTGGTGGTTGCATTTGTGGAGGATGTGACTAGTCTAGACCCTATTTCTCTTGTTCAAGAATTGGCAAATATCATATGATAAGAGGGAGAGTCTAGCATAGACCTCAGTCATAGGTTTGTTGTTGTATTGTCAAAAATTTTAGGCAATTTCAAACCTGCAGTCCTAGATTGCATTCATATGTTTTTTGAAGCATATGAGTTTGGTTTGAGTGTGTTATAGGAAGACTTGAAGCTTATTTCTTTGCCGCAAGCTTACGTTTCTCTTGACACCTTGGAAAGAGTGAGAAAAGAATACATGACAAGTTTGTTGTCCTCAAAGATAGAGGTTGTAAAAGATGAATTAGTGGAGGGTAGCAATGTAACGATTCAGACTAAGTGTGTAGTTAGAAAGGTTGAGTTGTGTGATACAACATCATATGAAAGTTGTGCAGAAAGTGAAGATGGCGTGGCCACCTATCTTCAATTGAATGGATCATCCATTAGGGATGATGATGATGATGTTGTTTTGCAAATTATCTCCCAGCTTAAAGTCAAAGGTGATAGTGACAGGTTTGCACTCAATGATAACTGATCTGAGATAAATGTTGGTGCAGACAATGGTGTTCACTTTGAGGGCCTTGTCATGAACAATGGTGTTAAATTGTTCTAGATGTAAGTAAGGAAGATAAATTGCAACAACATTGTTATTCACTAGATGTACTTCCTTGCTTTATTGAATTAGAGGATGATGCCCGTGCTCCCCTTGTTACAAATGGGAAGGAAGAACATGAAGGTGTGCATGATCATACCATTATTCCAGGTCATGAGATTTTGAACCGTGATGAATTTTTAGAGTTATATTTGGAACAATTGTCATACACTGATACTTGCATTAAGGGTGCTTTTTGAGCTATTGTTTGAGCATGTTGATGTAGGGTTGGCATGCTCACAAAAGAATCAGATTTCTTTCTTGCATGAGGTTGAAGAAGAGCAAATAATTGGTGAATTTCTAAAAAATAATTTATTTGCAATAGGTTGTATTGAAGTGCCTAAGACAAAAAGATGATTTGAAGATGTTGAGTCTTTTCTTGAAGTGCCTAAATTTTTTGAATTGCACACTGATGCGGCAGAATTGGATTTGAATCAAGTTTTTAATTCAATCATGGAGGAAAATGTTAGCATTTATTGGATAACTAGGATGCAAGGTGAAACTAAGCCATCATGTGGCATTGCCCAGCTTGAAGTTGCAATTGTGTTGGATCCTTTTCAGCTTGGTATTGAAGAGAACAATCTTGTTCATGATGATTTATGTGTGGATCCATATTTGTATCATGTTTCCATGGAATTGAAAAGTGAAGTTTGTTGTATGGGGCAACATGATGGAGATTCTTGTTTTTTGTGGCTGCCCCATCTTGGTGGCAGCCATTTGTCTTTCCAACATGGTGATCTTGATATTAACAAACTGCATGTGTATGTTGGTGAGAGGCCTCATTTGCTGTTGTTGGGTGAGAGATGCAATTTTAACTTGATGATGTTGAGCTCCTTTTTCAAGTTGGTCTTTGATAGAGGAATGAAATTTGGAGCGGCTTATTCATGGCCCTGTGCAATGGATCCTTGTTGTAGGGTCTGACTTGCACTTGCTTGTAAGTTTTGTCTCCTAGCCATCCTTTTATTGTCTTTGTGCTTCCATGTCATTAGTTGTGGTTGTTTTGTACATAGTCTTCATGTGGTTGTTTTCCCTTGTACATATGTTCTTTTTGTGTCGTCCCTACCCTCCCCTCACCTTTTTTTTTTGGTCAACTCCCGAAGATAATTGGATCCTCATTATGCCTGTAAGAGGTACACATCCCCAACTAGAGACAGTGTTGGTGCCCAACTCATTAAATCAAGAAACCTAAAAATTATAACCAAAATCCTTCAATTTGCCCCTGAGTTGATCCCTTGAGTCTTATAGTGCATGATTGCCTTTGAAATTTTTTAAAAATATTGAAAAATGGCCAAGTTAGAAGAAATTGGAGTTTTGACCTCACAAAGGGAACAAATCAGAGTTTTCCAAGGTTCTTGGAACCATAGAAATCTCTGACGAGTTCCTTTTGTCATCAAGTTTCGGGTTGTTTGGAACTTCTTGACAAGTTGGAAATTGTTATGAAATTATAGGTTGATCAAACCAATTCCTACATAACCCTATGAGAAAATATGATGCATACAAGCTTAAAAAAATACCATAATGTAAAGATCAAATAGACGAGCCACACGATAACACAAGATATATCCTGGGAAAACCATCAAGAGGGAAAAATCCAACCTCCAAAAGCATC
Source organism: Cunninghamia lanceolata (assembly GCA_027924645.1). NCBI lineage: Eukaryota > Viridiplantae > Streptophyta > Pinopsida > Cupressales > Cupressaceae > Cunninghamia > Cunninghamia lanceolata. The sequence continues at coordinate 14,394,251 of BSBN01001425.1, read as the reverse complement.
CACACTTAATGTATTATTTAGCAATGAAACATTGCAATACACTTACAGAGTCTCCATGAACACTTCTAAAACATCAAGCTCCTCCAATGCATCCTCCATGTGTCCAAGCATGTAACCACACATCCCATGCCATGCTTCACATATGCACTAGAAGAGAAACCCAATACAATGACAACTCACTCAACCAACCAACTAGCCCACTTAAGAAACCCAATACAATGACAAATCAAAGTTTTCAAATATTCCTGGAACCTTAGAAACTCTAACGAGTTCCTTTTGTTGTCGAGTTTCAGGTTGTATGGAACTTCTTGACAAGGTGGAAATTGTTAGGAAATTACAGGTTGATCAAACCAATTCCTACATAATCCTATGAGAGAATATGATGCATACAAGCTTACAAAGATCAAATAGACAAGCCACACGATAACACAAGATATATCCTAGGAAAACCATCAAGAGGGAAAAACCCAGCCTGCAAAAGCATCCACACTTAATGTATTGTTTAGCAATGAAACATTGCAATATACTTACAGAGTCTCCATGAACACTTCCAAAACATCAAGCTCCTCCAATGCATCCTCCATGTGTTCAAGAATGTAACCACACATCCCATGCCATATTCACTACAAGAGAAACCTAATACAATGACAACCCACTCAACCAACCAACTAGCTAACCCAAACCACTAACCATGTGCTTGCTTTTATATACTCAAGCTCTCACAAATACAACTTGTGATATTGGGTAAAACCATGTGACGCAAAACCATGAGTTCACAAAACCATTACCCCTCAATTAATATTTGCAACTAAGTTTTCACTTTATGATACTAAGTTTTCTAAATATTAAATAATTGCCACAAATATTAAATATTTTTCTTATGTCTCCCACACAAAATATTTGACCAATGTTACATACAACTTTTACAAGTAGCCCCAAATAAATATTTAATGTGGCTAAACACATCAATTAAGATGCACCACAAATAAATATTTATTTTACATAAATAAATATATCATTATTATGCAAGGTGTATGATGAGGTATAAACAACCTCATTTTTATAAAAAGCCATATAATTCTTTTTTGTCCTGACCAATCACTTTAGCCATGCCAATTTATTTTTTTTAGAAACAATATTTATCTATTTTTGATAAAATGATGTATAAATCTTTATTTTCAAATTGATTGAAATTAGCCACTAATCTTGACTTAATTGTTGTAGAGCTTGTGTAATTATGCAGGGTTCCATGTATTGCCTAATAGGAGTGGACTTCAAAGAGGTTGGAGTCAGAGCGTCAAATTTTAGGGCACAAGAAATTTAGGCATACATCGTAGACTTTGTTAAGAAATTATGTTATTTTCTGTTGGGCATACTTAAGACTTTACTGCTCCACTCAGAGCCTTTAATGTGTTTTATTTCAAAGACATCCAATTAGTTTGTAATTTTGTTTTCCTTTAAAAAACTTCTTCAATGACATTTACCCACCATCTGAAATTTAGGATTTTGTAGTAGTGCAGTATATATATGTAGTTGCTCAAAAGAAGGAGCATGTTGTTGTGTTATGTTCTGATACTATTCAGCTATGTTGTATATTTTGTGATACTTTTATGACATGAATGAATATCGCCAGTCTTATTCTAAGTAATCTTTTTTGAGTAATGGAAGTATTATGAATGGGATTTACTTTGGAGATGTTGAAATACTGCATGTGATTTGAATCGATAGTAGGATCTCCCAAGAGCTGACCACTCAAGGGATTATAGAATAGATAAGTATTTTTATTGTTGGTGTTGACATTTTTGTTTTGTGCATGTTCTGTTTAGATAAATGTCACTTTGTGCTTAGCTCTGTTATGTGTTCCTACAGGTTGTGGTTTTAAGTTAATGATCTTTGAATTCTCTTTACTTAAAATTTCTAGAGCATCCACTATGTTCATAAAACTGTTGTTAGATATTGATTAAAAGATGTTAAATGTACTTCTAGTTAGTAGTTAGTTGTCTTTGTTTTGAATTCATAGTTAAACTGCAAGTGTTGATTCTTAGATAGTTTACATGCTTTCTAGATTAGGAATTTAAATGCTTTCTAGCTTAAAGATTTCATGCTTTCTAGTTTAGATCATGTTTAAAACTTTTTAAAAATTTAGAAAATCTGTTACTAAGTGAGATGTCCAAAAATTTCCCCTATTGCATACAGCCTTGGACACTACCTGGTCGACATAATTGACATATTTTTAACTAAAGTGTTAGGACCTTACAACAACCTATCACGTTTTGGTGTCATTGTCAGGGACATTCTTTTCTAGTGTTAATAGGAGACTGCTTGGATACCTCCTTTAGAAAAAAATACTTGTCAAACTTTTTTTTCTGCATGGTTAGGAAACGAGGTTCGTGCGGAAGATTCATACCAAGAACCCCCCAATAGTAGTTCCAACCATAAGCAGGGAGATAGAAGTTATGAATTGTTCAATCAGGATCAACTCAAGACCTCCCAAAATACCCTAGAAGTTCAGCCATCAGACCAGACCTTTGAAGAGGAGACCATTTAGCCAATAAACCTAATCTTTGAGGACAACATTCCTTTTAACATCATGGCTAATTGTCATGCCCGCATTTCACATGTGTTCACAACACGCTAAACCGCGTGTCATGTCCACATGCATCATGTGGTCATGATACGAAATATCAAAAAAATTTCCCCTAACTACTCCAAAAGCCTCCCTCGCACGTGCAAGCGTGCTCGATGTGTCTGACTAGGTTGTCTAAAAGATAGTTGTTACCGAAAGATCCTCTCACATGAGTATGTAGATATCTTGTCACTATGTTTGGTGTTAGTTAATTTGTAACGTTCAGGTTTTCTCCAGTGGGTAATTGGCATTTAGTTTGTTTCGATACCGGTTCGCTTATCCTCTTGATTTCATACCATAGCTCTTCAATCTATTTAACTTGATGGATTTTATCATTTCCTGGTTACCATTAGGTTTAATATCTTATGATGAGATCATGTTTTATGGATCGATCTGATGAATTATCAATTAGTTTAAAATCAATTAATTGTGTATCAATTATTCTTAGTTAAACATTTAAATATACTTACATATTTAAATATCTTCTTTTCTTTTTGATATATTCATTTTATTTCAAGAACCCCTTTCACAAAGATTAGATAGTTAATCGGAAACCTATAGCTTTGCTTAATATCACATCTTTATTTAAACTTCAATACATTTATACGATTATATATATATATATATATATATATATATATATATATATATATATATATATATATATATATATGAATGAATATGAATATAATTCTTCATTCATATAAATCTTTCAAATGATTTAATTTCTTTTCTTTTAATTTACAAAACCCACAATATCAATTGCAATGTATTTATATATGGTCATATATGTATATGCACCTATATATATATATATACATCTATTTAATTTAAAACCTATAAGACCCTTACTAGTGGAATTTCCACTTAAAATTTTATAGAGTATTTTACATGAGGCCAACCCATAATGTTCCCATGTATGTATATATATGTATGTATATATATATATATATATATATATATATATATATATATATATATATATATATATATATATATATATATATATATATGTATGTATGTATGTATATATATGTATGTATGTATGTATGTATATATATATATATGTATGTATGTATGTATATATATATATGTATGTATGTATGTATATATATATATATATATATATATATATATATATATATATATTCATAAAATTGTTTACTTGAATGCTAGTGGGAATCCCATTTTCTTTTTTTTTCTTTTAAAACATTATTGATAAACACCAACTCAAGGTGTAGAGGGTTAAAAACCCTAACGACCTTGTTGTTGAATGTTTTTTTTGTCTCTTTTTTTTTTTTGAATGCAGATAGAGATGGTGGTAGAGGTGGGGCGACGGCGGCGCACAGGGGAGGCCGACTGTGGACGCAGGCAGCGGAGGGTCTAAGGAGGTGGTGAAGGCAGGGTGTTGGGCGATGGGCGGAGTGGAGGGCGCGGTGCGCAGTCTACAGAGGTGGGGTCTTTGGGGCCGTGAGGCCTGCGGATGTGGAAGCTATGGCGGGGGATGGGGGGAGGGGCGGAACCCCACCCACAACCCACTTCGTGGGGTGTGGGTGGGGCTCCGCCCCTCCCCACACCCTCTGTTAAATTAGAGATTGGTGGGGGTTTAAACCCCCACCACAAAACATACAAAGTTTTTGACTGTGTAACACAACAGCGATTCCTCCTTTGTGATCCATTTCAGTTTTTTGAATATTCTATTAATATTTATTAAATGATATACATATATATGTGTGTGTGTGTGTGTGTATCATTTTCTCGATTATATTTAATCTAAAAATATACTAAAAAATATATGTATATATATATATATATATATATATATATATATATATATATATATATATATATATATATATATATATATATATATATATATATATATATATATATCGATTTCTCTACAAATTTTCACAACTAAAAAGAAAGTAAATTGATTTACATATATATATAAATATATATAATTTATATATATATATATATATATTTATATAATAATCTTCATAGCAAAATACTTATCACTCTATTTTCAAATTACAATTTTAATTTAATATTTAACCAAATGAAACAACACATTGATTATTTAAATTTGTATATGCCTTTTTGTAAATTAACAAGTAAATTTCCCATTTTGAATGCATATATAGATCAGATGTAAATACATGGAATAGTAAATAATTTCATTTCAAGTACTCACAATAGTCAAATACAATTTGATTTAGATTGATTCCATTTGCAAACTTAACTCAAGATGTGATTTTCCTTTTTTTTTATTTCAAGGCAAATGCATCAAACAATAAAATTGTAAAGGTAACTTTCACACTAGATAATACAAGAGAGGTTTATCAATTGATCCAACTCACAACATACACACAACTTCTCACTTTGATAACAACAAATAATGACAACAATGAAAAGTATTCACAACTCGAATACACTCTAAGGGAGGAAACAATTCCTTCTCCCAAACGTACAATGACGTAATGTAATAACCAATTTAAATCACAACAAATGACATAATGAGGGAGGATAAACTCTCTACTCCCAAGATAACAATTTTTACAATAATTACAAGAGGGAAAATTCCTCCTCTAAAAATTCTTACAAAGTGAACTCATAAGGACTTTAAAGAACCAAGTCCTCATTACAAACATGAGAAAGATCATTTTCATTTAACAAGACAAGATCTTCTTCAATACTCTTAATATGCTTCAACAAGACTTGCAAGACAACAAAGAGTACAACAAGAACCATCTAGCTCTCCTCCCTACCATTGACCCACAAGAGGGTCACCCCCGAGCTAGGGAGACCATCTTCATACCAGGGTAGAACACACAAGACTACACTTCACAACAATGAGTACAACAACCAAGCAATGAATACACAAAACCCCATGGTTTACTCACATTACAATGAACTAGCTTAAGTGAGTTCAAGAGGGTAGGGAAGTAGACAACTCTAACCCCCAGGTGTCATTTTTCATAATATACCACAAGGTAACACAAGGCCTCAAGCCAACAAGTATTTCTTTCTCCACAAGGCCTCAAGCCTTCCAATAAACCTAAACACTAGGGATATCCCAATAGGCACAGATGGCCAAAAGCCCTCTAGGCTATAAATGAATCCAATATGCTCACAAGGCATGGAAAATAACAAGAACCATATGACATCTAGGGAGGGTCACACCTCCCCTTCCCTATACTAGATGAGCATTTCCTTCCAACTGGAAGGAGCTCTTTCCACACCCAGAACAAATAACCCAAAACTAACAAACAAAATCAAAGAAGGCTAATTCAAAGCTCATTCATTAATCAGAGACAACATACATTTCAAACAACATTCACATAGAGAGTAGAATTGTATCACCAACCTTCCAAAGCCCAATTATGGAATGAGAGTTGCTGTAGAGCTCCTCTTCCCACCTTCTTCTCCAAAAATCCCTTCTTCTCCCAATAATCCAACCCATTCACTCTCCTTCTCCTCCTACTTTTAAAACTAATTCCTCTATTTTCCTAATTTCCCAAGTTGGAATAAATAACTCAACCCCCCATTCCTCCATTAACCTAGTGGTCATAAAACAATGTACCCCCACTCAATAGGTTCCCCATTAAAGCTCACATGTAGGAATAAAATAAAACAAGTAAACTTAAAATAAAAGAAAGAGTGGGTGGCACAATACCCTCATTAAGGGAAACCCCACCAAAAGGAGGCACATGGAGATAAGCACTCCATTATTAGGGAATCATGGAGTGGCTTTATGACTTGGAAGTGGGCATGAGTGTGGATTCCACTCATCCCATGTCCCCCATGCTTCCAATTTCGTCACTTTACTTCACCCTGAAGTTGAAGTGACCATATGGAAGTTAACCCAAGGTTAACTTAGTCAAAAAGGTCCCTAGACCCATAGGGTACAACCTAGGGTTGTTTTAAAACCTAGTTAAGACTCACAGAGTCAATTAAAACACAAAATAAAGGGTCTAAAAGAATTACAATTTAAACAAGATTAAAAACATCATTACTTACAACACTTATCATAATAAAAGTAAATCAAAATAGAACCCTTATTCCCTTGACCTCATGCAACATTAACACATTACAACATTTTCCAAGCACGAGGTTGATCTTAGTTCCTCATTGAACTAGATCGGCTCACAAGGGATACAACATAGGTATGAGATGGTCTCTTGTAATAGTGGTTTTGTTAGAAATACCTGCACACTCAAACTCGAAGTCAATATCACATATAGATATCATAGCCGAAGCAAAACTAAATACATGCATTTTAAACATTCAACCATAGCATCATATTGAGTTTCCATAACCATTCATCATTTTCTTTAAAACAATATCTAAATTATCATTGCACAAATATTTCCTTAAAATCAATTAGGTTCAATAAGCAAGATTCCAGAACAAAAGTCTCTCAACATATAAACAATAATAACAATCACTGCAAATAGTCTCATGAACAGTATTGTAAAAAGTAGGCCTCACATCCTCTCCCCCTAAGATTGCACTTCCTCCTGGAAGTCATCAAAGAGGTGAGGGTAAAGTGTCTTCAGTCTCGTAGCATCTTCCCATGTTGCAGTGACTTCATCGTACATATCCCACTAAACTCTAACCTGGTCCAGCTCTCAACTTCGAAGGCCCAGCGTCTGACGAGCCAATATGCGTATGGGCTCCAAAGTCAGCTGTCCGTCTGCCTCTACCTGAAGAGCACTCCAATCCAACACATGAGACAAATCAGACATATATCGTCGTAAAACTGAAACATGAAAGACATTATGGATATGAGACAGGTTAGGTGGCAAGGCTAAATGGTAGGCTATAGGTCCTATCCTCTCTAGGATCTTGAAAGGTCCTACAAATCGGGGTGCGAGCTTAGAGCCTTTTCCGTAACGGATTGGACTCTTATGCGGTCGCACTCTCAAGAAAACTCTGTCACCTACTGAGAAGCTTCGATCTGTCCTCTTTGCATCTGCATACTTTTTCTGTCTATCTTGAGCTTCATGCAGTCTCTGTCTGATCAAGGTAATCTGCTATTCCATACCAAGGATCAATTCGGGACCAATGGCAACTCGGTCTTCTAACCGATCCCAACTCAAAGGTGTTCTGCAAGGTCTGTCGTATAAAGCCTGGTAAGGAGGCATACCCAACGAGCTGTGATACCTATTATTGTAGGCAAACTCAACTAGATACAGGTACTCTTCCCATTTAGACTGATGATCCATAACATACATACGCAACATATCTTCTAACACCTGATTAACCCTTTCTGTCTGGCCATCGGTCTCAGGATGATAAGCGGAACTGAAGTTGAGCTGTGTGCCCAATGCCTGATGTAGAGCTCTCCAAAATGAAGATGTGAAAATGAAGTCTCTATCAGATATAATACGGCGAGGTACTCCATGTAGTCTGACAATCTGATCAAGAAATACCCTCGCCACCGATGGAGCATTGTACGTTGTGCGTACTGGTGAGAAATGCGCCACCTTGGTCAACTTGTCAACTGTCACCATGATGGCATCATGGTGTCGTGATGACATAGGTAGACCAACAATGAAGTCCATGAGATGGTGTCCCATTTCCATTCAGGTATCTCATGTGGGTATAAGAGCCTTGCTGGATGTTGATGCTTGGCCTTGACCCTCTGACACTCAAGGCATCGAGCTACAAACTCTGCAATATCACGTCTCATCCCAACCCAATGGTATAACGATCTCAAGTCCGCATGCATCTTCTTCACCCATGGATGCGCTGCATAGGGTGCTCTATGAGCCTCCGAGAGTATCACTGCATGCAAATCACCCGCACGGGGTACATAGATGCGCTGCTTAAGTGTAAGTAATCCATCTGACTCCAAGGAATATCCTTCGTACTTTCCCTTCAGGACCCTCTGATTCTGAATCTCTTGCTGCACCTCAAGGAACCACTCGTCTTCAGGCAGATGCTGTAAGATACGTTCTCTTAAATCCACTTTCAAAGATAGAGTCAGGATCTCGTGGTGCCTTCGACTCAATGTGTTGGTGACCACATTTTCCTTTCCCTTGATGTAGTGGACATCAAAGTCATATTCACATAAGAACTCCATCCAACACCGCTGGCGGGCATTCAAATTCAGCTGAGTGAAGATAGACTGCAAGCTATGATGGTCCGAATGGAGCTCAAAGCGTCGGCCCAAGAGGAAGTGTCTACATCGAACAAGAGCATGAATGACAGCTGCTAGCTCAAGATCGTGCGTAGGGTAGTTCAACTCATGTGTTTTAAGATTTCACGATTCATAAGCAACTGCTCTACCCCCCTGCATAAGCACAACTCCAAATCCCTCTAAGTATGCATCCGTGCAGACAACAAAATCTTCTGCTGGATCAGGAACATCTAGTATGGGAGTGCTGGTAAGTTGTTCCTTAAGGATTCCAAAGGCCTTCTCACACTGCTCTGTCCATGTGAATCCTTTCCCTTTTCACTGAAGGGAAGTGATAGGATGAGCTATTCTGGAGAAACCTTCGACAAACCTACGGTAGTAACCGGCTAGTCCCATAAAGCTCCTCACTTCTATAACACTGGTGGGTGCTGGCCAGTCCTGAATAGCCCTGATCTTCGATGGATCTACAGAGATACCATCGCCTGATAATATATGACCCAAATACTGCACCTCCGTCCTGAAGAAGGCACATTTCACCAAATTGCCAAATAGTTGATTCTCACGCAAACACTGCATTACTTGTCGCAAATGATCCACATGTTCCTCCTCGGTCCGTGAATAGATCAAGATGTCATCAAGAAATATGATCACAAACCGATCTAGGTAAGTATGGAACACCCCGTTCATAAGACTCATGAACACTGCAGGGGCGTTCGTCAAACCGAAGGGCACCACTGTGAACTCATAGTGACCATATCAGGTTTGGAAAGTAGTTTTATGAATATCTACTTCTGTAATTCTCAACTGGTGATAACCAGACTTTAGGTCAATCTTTGAAAACACTCTAACTCCTTGCATCTGGTCGAAGAGATCATCAATTCTCGGCAGAGGATATCGGTTTCTCATTGTCACTTTGTTCAACTGCCTGTAGTCCATGCATAGTCGAAGAGATCCATCCTTCTTCTTAACGAAGATAACCGGTGCACCCCATGGAGATACACTGGGTCGGATGTGCCCCTTCTCTAGCAATTCTTCTAACTGTAAGTTCAGCTTTGTAAGCTCATGAGTAGTCATTCTGTATGGTGCTCGAGATATTGGTTCTGCCCTTGGTACTAGATCAATGTGGAAATCAACTTCTCTGTGTGGGGGCATACTAGGTAACTCTGGTGGAAAAACATCTTCCAACTCCCTCAGGATGGGGTGGTCATCTAACGTAGTCTCAGGTTCGTCTTCTGATCTATCACTGACTATGATAGCAAATAACTGACACCCCTTCCACATGCAACACTTAAGTTGTTGAGCGGATACCGTTTGAGCAGTCGTGGGCTTCTGGATGCCCACTAACTCTACAGTAGTGCCCTGATCATCAGTGCAACTAATTGTCTTATGTCGGCAATCCAGCTTGGCTCTGTGAGCCGCAAGCCAGTCCATGCCAAGAACTATGCCGTAGGTTCCTAAAGGCATCACTCTAAGATCCCATGTTGTAGTGAATGAACCCAAGGAAACTTTACATTTTCAGACAATGGAATCAACTGACATCCTGGCCCCAGAGGCCAGTTCGACCTCCCACCTAATGTCCTGCCTAGAAGCCACCAGCCTGCATTGTTCCACTAACGATGTAGAAATAAAGGAGTCGGTAGCTCCGGAGTCAAAAAGGATAGAGATGGGAGATTCTGCTACCATACCTGCTGTCTCAATGACTAAGGCCTGAAAATCGGCCTGGCGGTTGTCAACCGCTGCAAACATACAGTGGGATTTACCCACGTCACCCACTGTCTGCTTAGATCCTCCTGCATGATGATGTCCTCTAGCTGTATAACCCAGTGGGCACTCTCTAGCTATGTGTCCTGATTCACCACAATTATAACAAGGGCCTCTGACCTGTACCTGTACAGTCTGAGTTCTACTCGACTACTGCTGCCCGGTCCTGCCAGTAGATCCCTGTGAACCCCTAAACGACTGTTGTGGTCTCGCAGGTCCCACAGATGGTCCCTGTTGTCTTTGATCTCTGCGCGGGCCCTACTACTGCCAACCTCTATTATTGCCCCCATATGATTTCTATTGTGTTTTTGCTTTCTGTTGCTGCTGTGCCTGCTGTTGCTGCGGGGGTCTAGGAGGTAATGGTGTTGAACTGTGTCCTCCTTTAGGGAAATGTTGTGTCGGTCTATGGAAGTTTTGTTGTTGCTGCTACTGTCCTCGATCCTGGAACTGAGGGCGAGAATTCTACCCCCGTCCCTGAATCTCTTCTGCAATGTATGCCTTTTCAGCAGCCTCACTTAGTGTCTACGGATCTGCCATCCGAACAGGTCATGATATACTATGGTTTAGACCTCTGATAAACTTGTGTACCAAGAGTTTCTCATCATGGAGATATTCTGCATACCTGGATAACTCTGTAAATTTACTCTCGTACTGAGCCACCGAGAGTCCCCTCTGCTGTAGATCATGAAATTCATCGATATGACTCTGTCGGTAGTGGTCAGATAGATAACACGCGTTGAAGCACTCAATAAAAGTCTCCAATGAGAGTGTATCTATGGAAAGGTGGTGCTTGCACTCCTCAATGCGCCACCATGTAGCTGCGGCATCTCGTAACAAGTGCACTGCCACACGGGCCTTCGTGTTGCCTGCGTAAGGTTGCAACGCGAAGCACCTGTCCAAACTAATAAGCCAGGCTTCTGCCTCGGCTCCCTCTGTAGTTCCAACTAATGTAGGAGGGTTCAATCTCAATATATCCCTAATGGGATCCCCCCTGTCACTGTGTCCCCTGTAAGGCTCATCTGCATGATGCTCATAAGGTCTGGAACCAAATTGCTCTTTTCTCACTGTCTCGTCATGCCTGACATGACGTGTGGGGCTCCTGCTCCGGGCCCTGCCGGCCGAACCAACCTCCTCTATATCAGGTAGCTCGACATACGGCTCCACACGAGGTACCCCCGTAGCTCTATGTGGGGCTCCTCACGTGGTTCGACATGAGACTCAGCTCGTGCCTCCACGTGTGGCTCCTCTCGTGGAACATCCTGGGGCTCATCACGTGGTTCTACGCGCGGCTCGACTATGGCCGGTGGAAGTCTATCCAAAATAGCCTGTAAGGCTTGTAGTATCTGTGGTCCCATCTCAGGTGGGACTGGCGGTGCTTGTGGTACCTGAGGAACTGATTGAGCCTATATAACTAGCTGAACTTGTGGGATTGGCTATTCTGGTGGGACTGGTTGTTTCGGTCCCACAGCTAAAAAATCAGTGCGCACCTTAGTGGCTGGAGTGCGGTGGGACACTGGTTTCCGAACTCGTCTGGGAGGCATCCTACAAAATGGAGTAGACTCTAGTCAGTTTAATCGCGGAAGAATAATGTGCCTAAACAAGCCCAGTGTTTGAACTCTGGGCTCTGATACCAAATGTCATGCCCGCATTTCACATGCATTCACAACACGCTAAACTGCGTGTCATGTCCACATGCGTCATGTGGTCATGATACGAAATATCAAAAAAATTTCCCCTAACTACTCCGAAACCCTCCCTCGCACGCGCAAGTGTGCTCGATGTGTCTGACTAGGTTGTCTAAAAGATAGTTGTTACCGAAAGATCCTCTCACATGAGTATGTAGATATCTTGTCACTATGTTTGGTGTCAGTTAATTTGTAACGTTCAGGTTTTCTCCGGTGGGTAATTGGCATTTAGTTTGTTTCGATATCGGTTCGCTTATCCTCTTGATTTCATACCATAGCTCTTCAATCTATTTAACTTGATGGGTTTTATCATTTCCTGGTTACCATTAGGTTTAATATCTTATGATGAGATCACATTTTATGGATCGATCTGATGAATTATCAATTAGTTTAAAATCAATTAATTGTGTATCAATTATTCTTAGTTAAATATTTAAATATAATTACATATTTAAATATCTTCTTTTCCTTTTGATATATTCATTTTATTTCAAGAACCCCTTTCACAAAGATTAGATAGTTAATTGGAAACCTATAGCTTTGCTTAATATCACATCTTTATTTAAACTTCAATACATTTATACGATTATATATATATATATTTTTTATATGAATGAATATGAATATAATTCTTCATTCATATAAATCTTTCAAATGATTTAATTTGTTTTCTTTTAATTTACAAAACCCACAATTTCAATTGCAATGTATTTATATATGGTCATATATGTATATGCACCTATATATATATGTGTGTGTGTGTGTGTGTGTGTGTGTGTGTGTGTGTGTGCCTATATATATATATATATACATCTATTTAATTTAAAACCTATAAGACCCTTACTAGTGGAATTTCCACTTAAAATTTTATAGAGTATTTTACATGAGGCCAACCCATAATGTTCCCATGTGTATGGGATTATATATTTATATAAACTCTTTAAATAACCTTTGGGTTCATGCCCATCTGTTTATACTTAATATATATATATATATATAATTGTTTACTTGAATGCTAGTGGGAATCCCATTTTCTTTTTTTTCTTTTAAAACATTATTGATAAACACCAACTCAAGGTGTAGAGGGTTAAAAACCCTAACGACCTTGTTGTTGAGTGTTTTTTTTTCTTTTTTTTTTTTTGAATGCAGATAGAGATGGTGGTAGAGGTGGGGTGACGGCGGCGCACAGGGGAGGCCGACTGTGGACGCAGGCAGCGGAGGGTCTAAGGAGGTGGCGAAGGCAGGGTGTTGGGCGATGGGCGGAGTGGAGGGCGCGGTGCACAGTTTGCGGAGGCGGGGTCTTTGGGACCGCGAGGCCTGCGGATGTGGAAGCTACGTCGGGGGATGTGGGGAGGGGTGGAACCCCACCCACATCCCACTTCGTGGGGTGTGGGTGAGGCTCTGCCCCTCCCCACACCCTCCGTTAAATTAGAGATCGGTGGGGGTTTAAACCCCCACCACAAAACATACAAAGTTTTCGACTGTGTAACACAACAGCGATTCCTCCTTTGTGATCCATTTTGGTTTTTTGAATATTCTATTAATATTTATTAAATGATATGTGTGTGTGTGTGTGTGTGTGTGTGTGTGTGTGTGTGTGTGTGTGTGTGTGTGTGTGTATCATTTTCTTGATTATATTTAATCTAAAAATATATGTATAACTATATATATATATATAATTAACAAATTTCCACAATTTCTTTTAATTTTCAATTTTCAATAAATCATTCCATATCGGTATATATATATATCGATTTCTCTACAAATTTTCACAACTAAAAAGAAAGTAAATTGATTTACATATATATATATATATATAAATATATATAATTTTTATATATATATTTATATAATAATCTTCATAGCAAAATACTTATCACTCTATTTTCAAATTACAATTTTAATTTAATATTTAACCAAATGAAACAACACATTGATTATTTAAATTTGTATATGCCTTTTTGTAAATTAACAAGTAAATTTTCCATTTCGAATGCATATATCGATCAGATGTAAATACATGGAACAGTAAATAATTTCATTTCAAATACTCACAATAGTCAAATACAATTTGATTTAGATTGATTCCATTTGTAAACTTAACTCAAGATGTGATTTTCCTTTTTTTTTTATTTCAAGGCAAATACATCAAACAATAAAATTGTAAAGGTAACTTTCACACTAGATAATACAAGAGAGGTTTATCAATTGATCCATCTCACAACATACACACAACTTCTCACTTTGATAACAACAAATGATGACAACAATGAAAAGTATTCACAACTCAAATACACTCTAAGGGAGGAAACAATTCCTTCTCCCAAACGTACAATGACGTAATGTAATAACCAATTTAAATCACAACAAATGACATAATGAGGGAGGATAAACTCTCTACTCCCAAGATAACAATTTTTACAATAATTACAAGAGGGAAAATTCCTCCTCTAAAAATTCTTACAAAGTGAACTCATAAGGACTTTAAAGAACCAAGTCCTCATTACAAACATGAGAAAGATCATTTTCATTTAACAAGACAAGATCTTCTTCAATACTCTTAATATGCTTCAACAAGACCTACAAGACAACAAAGAGTACTACAAGAACCATCTAGCTCTCCTCCCTACCATTGACCCGCAAGAGAGTCACCCCCGAGCTAGGGAGACCATCTTCATACCAGGGTAGAACACACAAGACTACACTTCACAACAATGAGTACCACAACCAAGCAATGAATACACAAAACCCCATGGTTTACTCACATTACAATGAACCAGCTTAGGTGAGTTCAAGAGGGTAGGGAAGTAGACAACTCTAACCCCCAGGTGTCATTTTTCATAATATACCACAAGGTAACACAAGGCCTTAAGCCAACAAGTATTTCTTTCTCCACGAGGCCTCAAGCCTTCAATATACACTTCTCCACAAGGCCTCAAGCCTTCCAATAAACCCAAACACCAGGGATATCCCAATAGGCACAGATGGCCAAAAGCCCTCTAGGCTATAAATGAATCCAACATGCTCACAAGGCATGGAAAATAACAAGAACCATATGACACCTGGGGAGGGTCACACCTCCCCTTCCCTATACTAGATGAGCATTTCCTTCCAACTGGAAGGAGCTCTTTCCACACCCAGAACAAATAACCCAAAACTAACAAACAAACTCAAAGAAGGCTAATTCAAAGCTCATTCATCAATCAGAGACAACATACATTTCAAACAACATTCACATAGAGAGTAGAGATGTATCACCAACCTTCCAAAGCCCAATTATGGAATGAGAGTTGCTGTAGAGCTCCTCTTCCCACCTTCTTCTCCAAAAATCCCTTCTTCTCCCAATAATCCAACCCCTTCACTCTCCTTCTCCTCCTACTTTTAAAACTAATTCCTCTATTTTCCTAATTTCCCAAGTGGGAATAAACAACTCAACCCCCCATTCCTCCATTAACCTAGTGGTCATAAAACAATGTACCCCCACTCAATAGGTTCCCCATTAAAGCTCACATGTAGGAATAAAATAAAACAAGTAAACTTAAAATAAAAGAAAGAGTGGGTGACACAACACCCTCATTAAGGGAAACCCCACCAAAAGGAGGCACATAGAGACAAGCACTCCATTATTAGGGAATCATGGAGTGGCTTTATGACTTGGAAGTGGGCATGAGTGTGGATTCCGCTCATCCCATGTCCCCCATGCTTCCAATTTCGTCACTTTACTTCACCTGAAGTTGAAGTGACCATATGGAAGTTAACCCAAGGTTAACCTAGTCAAAAATGTCCCTAGACCCATAGGGTACAACCTAGGGTTGTTTTTAAACCTAGTTAAGACTCCCAGAGTCAATTAAAACACAAAATAAAGGGTCTAAAAGAATTACAATTTAAACAAGATTAAAAACATCATTACTTACAGCACTTATCATAATAATAGTAAATCAAAATATAACCCTTATTCCCTTGACCTCATGCAACATTAACACATTACAACATTACAACATTTTCCAAGCACGAGGTTGATCTTAGTTCCTCATTGAACTAGATCGGCTCACAAGGGATACAACATAGGTATGAGATGGTCTCCTGTAATAGTGGTTTTGTTAGAAATACCTGCACACTCAAACTTGAAGTCAATATCACATATAGATATCATAGCTGAAGCAAAACTAAATACATGCATTTTAAACATTCAACCATAGCATCATATTGAGTTTCCATAACCATTCATCATTTTCTTCAAAACAATATCTAAATTATCATTGCACAAATATTTCCTTAAAATCAATTAGGTTCAATAAGTAAGATTCTAGAACAAAAGTCTCTCAACATATAAACAATAATAACAATCACTGCAAATAGTCTCATGAATAGTAGTGTAAAAAGTAGGCCTCACACTAACAATCACAATGATGACCCTTTCAATGGACGAAGAGAAAACCAAGGAGATGGTGATAACCCAAGAAGAGCAGCACGGACATTTACCTATCCTATTGCTCTCAACAAAGATGACGATGCACCCATGAAAAATATTTCACCATCCATTTTACCGACTTTCTGAGGATTATCCTTTGAAGACCCTGACCAGTTCCTCTTCAAGTTCAAAGTCCTGTGTCAGATTTATGACTACAAAAATGATAACCAAAAACTTAAACTCTTCTCCTTCGCTCTGAGAGATGCTACAATGCGTTGGTTCATGGGATTAGTTTCAGGGTCGATAACCACATGGGATGACATGGAAACTATCTTTTTAGAAAAATATCAGAGTTACTGTAGAGTTAGTGATAGGAAAGAGGAATTGTTCAAACTAAGGCAAAAATAAGATGAGAGCCTAGAAGATTACCTTGATAGGTTCATCTTTTTAACCAAACGATGTGGTGAAGAAGCCATAAGCCCAAAAATTCTAAAGATCATATTTCTCAAAGGACTTGATGAGGATGCTAGGAGAAGTCTAGATTTAATGGGAAAAGGAGATGTGTCCCAACTTGAACTCAGTGATATCACTGAGTTATGCCATAATTTCTCTTGTACTCGAGGAGGTATCCATAAATCTAGTCTTTTGAGATGCTCAAATGAAATAGGTAAACTGTGAGAGGAAGTAGCAAATTTGAAAACTGACATTCTTGTTCAGCTAAACACCACTCTGGATGGAATACAATCCAAAACACATAATCCTAAAATCTTATCCATCTACTGCCCTAAGTGTCAAAACAAACATTTGTTAAGAGAGTGTCCTTTAGACAAAGCTGACAATTGCCAAATTTGTGAAAAGAGTCATGCTACTGACCAATGCGAGATCCTGACTGTAATCAAAAATTCCAAGAAAAGGTCATCTCACACTAAGGAGGAGATCAATTTTGTGGGTCAAAGACCTAGAGGGAATTTCTCCTATAGCCAAAATTCAAATCCATCTTGGTGACCTCCAAATAATTAGAATAATAGTCAATGGGCAGCACCTTGGCCTCAAGCACCACCTAATTGGGGACCTTACCCTTGGGGACCACTTGAATGGGCAAATCAGTCGTGGGGAAACCCTCAATGGCCAAACTAGACTCAACAACAATGGTATCCTCAAAATCATGCACCTCAATAGAATCAGGCTCCAAATCAATTCTATCATGGACCAAGGAGTATGCCTAATTCACAGCAAAACCTTTTGCCAGCTCCCCAAAACCCTCAACAAAATGAGCAGGTTAACCAACCACAACTCCTAGCACAACCTATCCCTAATCCAAACAATAATCGTCAAACCACACCAGTGTATTCCATGAAGCAAGAAAACATGGCTAGAGTTAATGCTATCTATTGTGGAAACCTGTAGTTGAGGTCAGGAAAAACACTCCAGCATCCTACCATAGTTGAGATCCTTTACGAACCAAATGTAGAATCTATTGAAGGAACAGAGACACCTTCCATACCTTCAGACAAGAACATAATGAGTAACTAAGAAAAGCTTCTTCAACAATCCTCACCTAAAACTTTCGAGTTACCTTAGGAAGAAGTTGGCCAATGTTTAACAGATCTTTCAAAGAAGGACTCCACCTTGAAAAAGAGACCTCAAGCACCTTTTCCCGAGCACCTCAAGGCAACTCCTTTGAATGACCCTCCGGAAATGACCTTACCTACTAAAACTACGTTAATACAAGAGATTAAATGACTCCATATCGAGATTCCCTTGTTACAGGCGATTAAAGAAATTCCTGAACTAAACTAACTAGTTAAACAGATGTGCATAAAAACACCAGGAGGGAAATTGAAACAGATTAATACTATGCACATCATGGATACCTAGCTGACCTTCTGGCTAGAAAACCCTCAACCCCAAAATATGGAGACCCAGGCAGTCCGCTCATAATAGTGACAATCAACGAGGTAGCAATACCTAATGCACTCGTGGACTTGGAAGCAGCCATTAACATCATGACAGTGGATTTTATGGAAAAACTGGGACTCACTGATCTATGTCCTACAACCACCATACTACAAATGGTAAATCAATCCATAGTTATTCCCAAAGGTGCTCTAGAAAATGTTCCTATCAAGGTTGATGATTGGGAATACCCAGTGGATTTCCAAATAATCCAGTCCCTCACACCCAAGGATAGTTACCCGATAATATTGGGTAGACCCTAGTTAGCTTGTAGTTGCAGCTAAGATTGATTGTAGAGCAGGAGGAATGACCATTTCAAATGGTCCCAATAGCAAACACTTATTCCTATATCCCCCTGCTCAACCTACTATGCATAACCAAATTTGAATTGATGAACCTGATGGTTCTGACAAACAAGAGAATCTAGCCTCACTTGCTATTGTAGTTATTAAACAACATGATGAAGAATTAGAAGATGAATTGGAAAACAACATGCAAGATCTTATCATAGACTCAAGAGATGAAGAAATTTTAGAAGTAGAAGAGATTTTAGGACACCTAATCCACACTGATGACACCGAACATGATTACACCAACTTCATAGCGTTACCTTGTCCTCTAGCTAATATCATTCTAAAAACAAATCACTTCTTCAAAGATATTGCCAGACTCCACAGAACTATATTGCATAGCTATCCTCTCAACACCTTAATGAGAGAAGTTCATACTGTCACCTCCAACTACCCTGGAAACAAAACTATCATGTTACTACCAGGAAAAACCTTAATTATCAAGAGCTAGTTGACAGAGTTAGATGAACTCAAATTATTTGATGTTTTGGTAAATAGATCCAAAGCTTTTGCTTGGGATTATACAGACATGAGAGGTATACACCCAAGTGTTTGTACCCATCACATCTATACTGAAGATGATAGACATGTTCGTCAACCCCAGCAAAGACTCAACCCTACTCTCAAAGATATTGTTAAAATAGAGATTGAGAAATTCCTGCAAGTAGGATTCATTTATCCCATCTCTGACAGCAAATGGGTTTCACCTCTGGTAGTAGTCCCAAAGAAAAATGGGAAGTGGAGAGTATGCATTGATTATAGAGAGCTCAACAAAGCCACCTATAGGGATTACTTTTCTTTACCTTTCATAGACCAAGTCTTGGATAATTTAGTTGGAAGGAAGTATTTCTCATTCTTGAATGGATTCAATGGATATAACCAAATACAAGTAGTAGCAGAAGACCAGGACAAAACAACTTTTACCTGTTCCTGGGGAACATTTGCATATCGAGTTCTTCCCTTCGGGCTATGCAATGCTCCTGCAACATTTCAGAGAGCTATTCTGGCCATATTTGTTTAGTTAGTAAATGATTGTGTGAAAGTCTATATGGACGACTTCATAGTGTATGGTTCCATTTTTTATGAAGCTCTTAAAAAATTAGACAAGGTGTTGCAGCGATGTGAGGACCATCAGCTATCCCTGAGTCACAAAAAATGTCTAATAATGGTAGAACAAGGGATAGTGTTGGGACACCACATCTCAGCTGAAGGGATAAAATTGGATCCTAAGAAAATCGAAGCGATACTACAACTAGAGACTCCAAATAACCAAACCGATGTCAGAAGTTTCTTAGGACATGCTGGATACTACCGAAGATTCATAGAAAACTTCAACAAGATTGCAGTCCCCATGTTCTCCCTCCTCCAAAAGGATATAGATTTTGTCTGGACAATGGAATGTCAACATCATTTGAGATCATTACGGAGAAACTCATTTATGCTCTTGTCCTACATGGACCTAACTAGAACCTTCCCTTCCATATTTACACAGATGCTTCCAATGATGCTATTAAAGCAGTTTTAGGTCAGGAAGATGAGAATGGAGGAAAGTATGCCATCTATTTCATCAGTAAGAATTTGAATCCCACTGAACATAACTAAACCACTACGGAGAAAGAATTCTTAGCTGTGGTTCATGCAATCAATAAATTTTGACATTACGTCACAGGGTACAAAGTAACTGCATTCACAGACCATTCAGCTATCAAATACCTAATGAACAAACCTACAGTAAATGAAAAACTAATCAGATGGTTATTGCTTCTCTAAGAATTCAACGTGAACATCATTGATAAACATGAGAAGTTCAACAGAGTCACAAAATTATTATTCTAGATCAAACAAGACAATGGAGATTGTGCCCCTATACAAGATGAGTTCCCAGATGAAAATTTATTTGCCATCTCCACTAAAACCCCCTAGTTTGCAGACATCACCTACTATCTTTCCACTTCTGAGTTGCCACTAAACTTTACGCCAAAACAAAAGAAATGCCTCATTTAGGAAAGTGCTCAGTTCAAATGGATTAACGGGATGCTATTTTGATGTGGTCCTGATCTAGTTTTACGACGTTGTGTTAGATCAAATGAAACATATAGCATCCTCAGAGCTTGCTATGATGATCCGTCTAGAGGTCATTACTCTGCCAAGAGGACATCCCATAAAATCTTAGGTCTAGGATATTATTGGCCCTCCATGCATAAAGACATAAAAAACTATGTTCATCGTTGTGATGAATGCCAACGAGTAGGAAGACCCACGACATCCAATGAGATGCTCCTACAGCCGTAGGTAGTTTTTGAGCCATTTGAAAAGTAGGGATTGGATTTCATCGGTCCCATAGATCCTCCTTCATAGGGTAAAGAATACATTCTGGTCTGTACTGACTATCTGATTAAGTGGGCAGAAATCCAAGCCTTGAGAGTTCCTAGGGAAGGACAAGTTGCCAACTTCCTGTATAACAGGATTTTTCTCAGATTTGAAGCCTCTAGATAAATTGTCATAGATCAAGAACCCCAGTTTATGTCCAAATTCTTGCTAGCCTTTACTGATCATTTCTAGGTAAGCCATAAAAATTTGTCGCCTTATCACCCACAAGCAAATGGTCAAGTAGAAGTCACTAACAGGGAGCTTGAAAATATTTTGACAAAAATAGTTTCATCAGGAAGAAGAGAATGGGCCAGAAAATTACCTAAAGCCATTTGGGCCTATAATACAACCTGGAAATCAACTACCGGTCTTACTCCTTATGAGTTAGTCTTTGGGAAGAAACCTCTCTTACCCATTGAATTTGAACTTCAAACGCTTAGAATAGAAATGGAGGTAGGCCTCAACCTTGATCAAGCCCAGGTTGAAAGAGTCCTGCAGCTTAGTGAATTAGATGAACTCCGTCTGGAAGCTATTCACCAGACTGAGTTAGTTCAACAACAACAAAAGGCCTGCCATGATAAACATATAAAAGAAAGAGAGTTCCATAATGAGGATTGGGCACTGTTATTTGATTCCAGATACAAAGATCAGAAAGGTAAACTAAGAACTCATTGTCCTGGTCCATATGAGATTTCTAAAGTATTTCCAAATGGAGTAGTGCAGTTTAAACCCATTGACGATGACACTTGGACTCTCTTAGTCAACGATCATCAATTATGAATCTACGACAAACCTGTTAACAAAGAAGAATTTACACAAATGGTAGAAATGCAAGGAGAAACTCAATGTATTGACTCTACTACGACAGAGGCAATATAATGTTCAATTAAATTAATAACAAAAAAAAATTATAATAAATATGGGGTGTATGTATTCATGATTATCTCAGAGCATTCTTATTGTGTCTTCATCTTGTGTACTTGTCTAAAATTCATTATTGTTTTGCAGGACTTCATCTTCGTCCAAGAACCATATTCCAACACATCTTTCAACAATACTCCAGAACTTGTTCCTTCATGTTGTTCTTGCATTCCGGCACATCTTTCAACGATGCTCTGAAACTTGTTCCATGTTGTTCCTGCATTCTGGTGCATATTTCAGTAAAGCTCCAGAACTTGTTCCTTCATGTTGTTCTTGCATCCTAATGCATCTTTCAGCAATGCTCCAGAATTTGTTCCTTCATGTTGTTCCTGCATTCCAACGCATCTTTCAGTGATGCTTCCCAACTTGTTCCTTCATGATGTTCCTGCATTCCAGTGCATCTTTCAACGATGCTCCAGAACTTGTTCCTTCATGTTGTTCCTGCATTTCGGTGCATCTTTCAACAATGCTCCGGAACTTGTTCCTTCATGTTATTCTTGTATTCTAGTGCATCTTTCAGCAATGCTTCGAAACTTGTTCCTTCATGTTGTTCCTACATTCTGGTGCATTTTTCAGCAATGCTCCAGAACTTATTCCTATATTCTGGCACATCTTTTAGTGATGCTCTGAAACTTGTTCCTTCATGTTATTCCTACATTCTGGCGCATCTTTCAATGATGCTCTAGAACTTTGTTCTTCATTCCAGTTGTATCTTTTAGTGATGCTCTAGAATTTTGTTCCTTCATTCCGGATGCATCTTTCAATGATGCTCTAGAATTTTGTTCTTCATTCTAACTGCATCTTTCAGTGATGCTTTTGAATTTTATTCCTTCATTCTGGCTGCATCTTTCAGCGATGCTCTAAAATTTTGTTCCTTCATTCCGGCTACATCTTTTAGCGATGCTCTAGAATTTTGTTCCTTCATTCTGATTACATCTTTCAACGATGCTCTAGAATTTTGTTCCTGCATTTCGGTTGCATCTTTCAACAATGCTCTGAAACTTCATTCTTACATTTCGACTGCATCTTTCAGCAATGCTCTAGAATTTTGTTCCTTCAGTCCGGCTGCATCTTTCAGTGATGCTCTGTAATTTTGTTCCTATACTCTGGTTTCATCTTTCAGGGATGCTCCAGAAATTTGTGATTTCCCCTTCTTCGTAAATGCTCTGACATCCTCAACAATATACCCATTGTCATCACTAAATTTTTCCATACCTCCACCATTTTAGAATTTCACACCTTATATTGTCATTTCTTACCACAATAAATAATATTATTATGACGATCTATCGTCATAATAATTAGAACACTTTTTTGCGACCCCATCTTCATGAATAATAAATCCATTACCACCCTTTACCATCCCATCTAAATCTAATAACACCACCATCTATGATGCCATTACGTCAGCATACATGAGGTGACTTTCAAATCAATGATGGAATGAAAGGTATGTACATCTTTTATCTTAAGTAGGTAAATTATTGTGAATAAAATTAAATAAATTGATGCGTTCCCCCATCTTTTCCAAATTTAGTAAATTGTGTGAACTGTACTTTCACTGGAAGAGGTGGCGGCTCACCCATTCCATTCCATACATGGTAATGATTAGAAATAAAGAAACTGAATACCATGAATTAATCTGTGTCCTATCACCATTATCAGACTACAAGTGACCATAAAGATTGTGTTTTGTTAATCTATATATCAATTTATCTGAAACAATTTTCACCTTGGTGTGCCACGGAATTCAGTAGACAATTAGCAAAGTTGCCAGCAAAGGATAGAATGGGATGAGCAAACTGCAAATCAGAGCCGACTTCCACAAATAAGTTATTAGCACTTAATAATATTTTAGAACTATTTCAAAGGTGGGATGGCTAGAATTCATGAAAAAGTTTGAGGGGCATACTACACAGCTAGTTCAAGAGTTCGTCGAAAACTTTTCAGATGGACAGATGATTGTATGTGAAAATAAATTTAAGGTGAGTCCCCAAACTATTTCTAGCTTATCTGGGATTAAAAATGAGGGGTTAAATCTATCAGAAACTACGAACATTTCTTACAAAAAACTGATAGAACTTTTCATAAGGGAAGGGAAACCTCAACCATTACTAGTTGTGAATACCCGAGGACAAAATAAGAGGTTTTAAAGAATGTCTATTGTAGAGCCGTGGAGAACAGTGGTAGCCTAGATAATCAAGTATTTCACATGTGAAGGACAATGTGCTACCGTAGTTGGTCCTCCCTTCCATCTACTCATTCACCTGTGCCATGGTGCCGAAAACCCTGAATTGAGAGTTAACCTTCCTACTTTCCTCAGTGATTCCCTTGTCCATATGATAGATTTAAAATTGGGTCAGGGCCATTGAAACACCATGGCCTTATTTCTTTAGTTTGCAAACACCAGATCCTTAAGAAAAGAAAAATAGATGAGAAATGACAGAAATTTCTCAGGAAATTTGAAAACCCTGCACCCTCTAGACATTTTGAGGAAGGTGAGTCATCTGGTTTGAAGGAATAAAACATCAGAGAGCCCTCCCCTATGTCGCAAAATACCACAGAAGCTCCCACCGATGAAGCACCAGAAAATCTGTCAAACCCTCCAAACCTTGAAGAACAACCCAAGCCATACAGTGTGCCAAAAACCCCTAAAAAGTAGGAAAATGTGGATTTAGTGGACTCCGAGGATGAAAATAGTCAGCCCAATAAAAAGGAAAAGAGGCCTAAAATGAAATTTTAGAGTCCTCCCCCTTTGAGAAGAAGTAAAAGATTCGCTTCTGATTTCAGTTGTGATGTGGCTTGTGG
Organism: Cunninghamia lanceolata; assembly: GCA_027924645.1. Classification (NCBI taxonomy): domain Eukaryota; kingdom Viridiplantae; phylum Streptophyta; class Pinopsida; order Cupressales; family Cupressaceae; genus Cunninghamia; species Cunninghamia lanceolata. The sequence continues at coordinate 14,369,218 of BSBN01001425.1, read as the reverse complement.
CCAACCACATGTACCTAAGAAGAAAAGACAAAATAGGTAGCCAAGTGAGAACTGAGTCCACTCAAGTGAATGTCAAACTTTGGGAAGTAATTATGTCCCTGCATCTAAGAGAGAGTGATCTGCCTGAGAAGGATCAAGAAGAAATAAGAGAACAAGTTCCAAATTATGTAGTTGTTGAATAAGAAGAGGCTCAAGAGAATGAGCCTGTGGAAACATTTTCTCCCACTCAACTGCCATCTAAGGAACATAGAATTGACACAGTTCCCCCTCTTGCTAATGATACAGAAATCTTCGTTCCCCCTCTTACCAATGATACATAAATTTTTGTTCCCCCTCTTTCCAATGATACATAAATTTTTGTTCCCCCTCCTACCAATGATACAGAAAGTGAACAATGTGATCCCTTAAAAGTGGAATTAGAAGAATTAAGGGAAGAAATAGCACAGTTGAAAAACAAACTCCAACTAAATGAGCAGCAGATAGCCAAACGACAGCAAGAAATGGATATACAAACAAAACTTGTGCAGCAAAAAGATCATAAAATCAAAACCCTAGGAACTTAATTGGAACAAAAGGATAAATTCATTGAGGAATTGCAGTCAGAAATGAAGTAGATTGAGGAAAAAGATAAGGAACATTTGGTTAGTTTATTAGAAAAGGATGAATAGATTAAAAAATTGATTGTCAATGTGGAGCAATTCCTTAAATCATTTGTAGAGGAACAGGAGAAACATAAATTAGAACTTAATTCAACTCTTAGTAAAATTGTAGAGTTGGAACAAGAATTGCAAGAAGTCAGTGTTAATGAAATCAAAAGAGATACAAATTGAACTGACCAAAATGGAGTGGTTTCAAGTTCACATTCCTCCCATGTTGGCCAAGTGGATAGAAATGTGCTATTTCCTAAGACAAGCAGGGGCAAAAAATGCCAGACTTAAGAAGGAAATGGTGTTATTGAAAGAATCCTATGATAGACTCTACCAGGCTAAAACTGATGCATGCAAGATTAGAGAGTAGTTATTATCCTATAGAAAGCCATCCAGATTATATTCCATGTTCCTCAATGAACAGTTATTGAGATATATGGAAACTTTTGAGAATTTCCTACAATTTATCCCATGACCCAGATGATAAATAATTCCTAGAAGCATTAAAAGAGGCACTCCTTGTTCAGCAAAATATGCTATGTGAAATTTGTTAGAGTTGATGATTAACTCAAAACACCAGGATCACCTGCAAAACCTAAGATTTACCTTCCACAAGAGAAAAAATCAAAGAGGAATAATTTGCACAATAAGGATGAATTAATGAAATAGATTTTTGAATTATATGTGAGAACTTGCTTTTATATTTGCAAGTTAGAGAAAAACCCTAATATGACTTAAGAATAACCTAACATTAAAATTAGCCCTAAGTAAACTTAATAAAGTGTAATTAAATATTTAATTACACCAACACCGCCTCCATAAGTGCAACTTAGGTAGAAATGAAAAGCATGCAACTAATGCAAGAATGGGTCCCAGCTACAAGGCCATGTTAGGTACCCATGAACAACAAGAATCTCTCATAAAGTGTAGAGAAAGGAGAAAAATTTAGTGGGAGAAAACTCCTCTCCAAAAGAGAGAAAATAAAACAAGTACATGAACATGTGATGGAAGAAGGACTAACACTAAGACCCCCCAAGAACTGAATCCATCACAAAAGTACAATCATGAATGCCCCCATAAGAGAGGAAGAAGAGAGAAGGTTTGATGACCACCCCAGAAGTGTGTACAAGCTCCAGAAAGTAGATGAAGAAACTGCAACTGTCGATGCTGATATGTGACTAAAACTGATCCATAGGAACAAGTACAATGAAGATTCAGGAACATTGACCATAATGAATGGCCATCAAACTGAGATGTGACCCAACGAGAATCTAATGCAAGATTCAGGATCATTAATCATAGGCTCTCAATCTAAGATATGAACCGATGTAAATCAAAATGTGTCTAGCAAGATATGATAGATAATGCTAATTTTCTGACAAGTTTCAGTGTGTTTACAACATAGCTAGTGCTTACAACTAATTTTCTGACAAGTTTCAGTATGTTTACAACTTAGCTAGTGTTTACAATAGGAGTGCATAATGTCCACAAAACACCACATGCTGAAAATACAATTTTACTATAGAATGGAAGGAAATTAATAGCACCATAGTGAAGTACATGAAAAATCATACACTTTAAAAAAAATGGGACCCAAAAAGGAGTCCGTATGCCTAAGATATGGCTCGTCAAAGTTCCCAAAATGGGAACTACACAACAATAGCACTAAGAAAATAGAAATCTAGAAAAAACTAGAAGCCCAAACTGAAAACTATCTGCACCACTGCAAAGATCAGGAAATTCTACCCTTTTTCAAAAAACATTGCACTGAAAAATCCCACTGTATGACCAAGATATGGCCTTTGGAAGATGGAGTGCAAAAGTGAAAAACCCAAAGGAGAGGGGTAGATTTGGCAGAAACAAACCTCCACCAAATATAGAGCCGCCAATAAATGTAGAGACCTCCAGCCAAATCTAGAGTCATAGCTAAATCTGGCGAAGTGCCAAAACCCCAACTAAAATTTGTGAGCTGCCAAATATAGAGTAAAATTTGGCATGGGGCCAAATTGTGCACAAAAAATGGGACAGGTACAAGTTCCATTTTTTATTGTGTTCTCAAAATTAGCTATGCTCATTTTTGTAAACAACCCCTATGAAACTTGTCTGTTTCTTAGCCTACACTCTAAGTTCGTAAATCGAGACAGGTACACTTGGCCTCGTGTGAAGTCATATGACATCCTAGAATAGTTTGCGACATTCCCTCAAGTTGATTCCTCAAAATTCATGCAAATCGATTAGGTTGCAAACTAATCAAAATATCAATTTTGATCATTTTAGGGTGTTAGTAAGTTTTTGAAACTTCATGTGCAATAGCGGTCAAAACTACAGCTCTTGCATATCCTTGTTACCTCATATGTGCGATGTTGGCTAATTCTATCGCTCTTACATACTTTTCTATTTTTGTGTTAGCCAAAAATGCCGCTTTTACATGTTAGTCTTGATTTTTATTTAAACATGTCCGAGCGGCAATTTTTGCCGCCGTTACATGTTCTTTGTTGAAGGTAATATGCAAAGATGGTAATTTTTACCATCGTTGCAATGTGAATAACACATGTTGTGTCGACAGTTTTCACCGCCCAAGTATGATCTTGCGAATCATGAAATTCAGTGGCATCTATTGCCACTCGTGTTGGCTTTATGATCTTGTCTTTGAAACCTTTTTAACGTGTAAACTCACTTTATTTTGTTATTTCTTTTTCCCTAAACCTTCCAATCGACTCTTGAGACCTTCCTAGGATTGCTCGATCACGTTGATTCTAGATTTGGATGAATTTTGGGTCACTAAGGTCGCACTTAGGGTTTCGGCTTATTGTCAAAGGTAGGTTGTTATTTTTTTGTTTTGTTTTCAATTTCTGTTTTAGATTAGGGTTTCATTGATCCTTTAAAATGATTGTTTTGTAACTTTATTGTTTAAATTTATCATTTGTTTATCAAGATTTTGAAAGACCTTCATAAAGCATTGTGTTTCTGTTTGATATCATCATTTTTTAAGTCTTAGGTTTTTTCCGTTTGTAAACTTGTGAGTATCATCTGCGAAAATCATCGATCGTTACTTGTGCTTTGTGTTTTGATTACCCACGTGCAAGGGCGGTTAAAATCGCCACCCTTACACAAAGGATTTGAAGAAGCGATATGTACCGTCAGTGGATTATGCCGATTGAACACCAAACACAATCATCCTACACATGTAATAGTGGCAGAATCCACTGATCCTACATGTAACTTGCAATTCTCTACCTCATGCGATGTCGGCAAATTTCACCACCCAAACATTATGTAACATACCTCTCATGCGATGTCAGCAAAATTTGCCGCTCAAACATAAGAACTTGTTTCACATGCAAAAGCAATTAAAATTATCACCAATACACTTATATTCAACCCACATATAGGGTCGGCAAAATTTGTCACTCTGACACCTGCAATACATCCCTTTAATGCAAGGGCGGCAAATTTTGCCGCCCGTGCATTCACTGTCTCAATTTTTTTTCTAACTCTAAGAAATTTTCAATTTTGCTTCCTAAGCCCGCTTGCACTCTAGTCCTTTCAAGCATATTCCCATAGTCATGATCGTCGACATGTAATTTTCCCAGATAACTAGTATTTCCCCTAATTGCATGATCATGGCTTTTTGTTGCAGTTTCTTCTGCGGATTTTCTCTCTTCACCGATATCCTTTTGGTGTTATCTTTTTCAGATGATTGAGTTGTCTCCAAAGAAGTCAAAAGCAATGAAGTATAAGTATCAGGGTGTTTTTCCAATCACCTCTGTTACTTCCAATGTTGATGACATTCGGGATACAGAGATTGGCCATGTGGACATGGCAGAGTTTATGGAAAGAACCAAGTCTGATAACCCTAGTTCTATAATGAAGAAGATTGTTGATAGTAACATTCATTTGGTGTCATCTTTGCCGGTGGTAGCTCATAATACACAGTTTGTTCTTTAATGTACTCAGTTCTACAATAGAGACACTAGGGCAGTGGTGGATACAAATGGCAATGTGATAATTAGACTGGATCTAAAATTCATTGATAAAGTTTTCATGTGTCCTGTTGTTACAGAAGTTATAAAACTAGATTTTCCTGAAGCTCAAAGAGAATACGACAAAAATTCTGAGAAGGCTAAGAAGGTAATCAACACTAAATGGCTTAAGACTTCAAGGTCAAACTTAGCCAGGTGGCAGAGGAGTTTTCCCAGAAGTGATTTTATTGAAGAAGTTGGTGATCTCATAACTCTTTTTAGCATGATAAGGGGGCTGTCTTCTTCCTCACTTTTTCATGAGTGGATGTACCCTTTTATCAAGGTTATACTTCAAGGCAAACAAGCCATCTTTTCAGGTGAGCAAATCAGCAATGCTCTTCATGAGCAATTGACTAAGGTATCCACTACCTTCAAATTCTATATGACTTCTTACCTTGTGCATATAGCAGCCTCCATGAGGATCTTCCCTGGTTTGACATCCAAAGGAGATAGGAGAGTGGTTCCTGTATATCAGTACTATCCTCAACTAACATTGAAAGGTTCTATCCACCACTTGAGGAGGGTAAATGATGCTTTCTTCGTAATGTTCTTGTGTCTTTTTGACCCTCAGCTAGAGCAAAGAAGAGTTTTAGATGAAGCTTGGTCAGTGGTGAATGATTATGGATGCATGTTCTTACATTTTCCTACTTTCTCATATTTAAGGGTTGGATTTTTCCAAGGTTGTCCTTATATGTTGCCAAGGTTCCCTTTAGACAAAATTGTTCTAATGGAATTATGTAGACAAATGATTGTCATACATAATAACCAAATGGAGCTCAAGAAACCAAGATTCGGATTTCCAGTTGAAATTGGCAGGTTTTCAGTATCAACTGCTGCAAAGGCTAGAGCCATGGAAACTGAAATGCAGCTAGTAAACATGAAATAGTTCAAACGAAGACCAAGGTTTGATTATAGGGGTGTAAAAGACAAGATTAAGAGGAAGACCCAGTTTCATGAACTAATGGTTGAAGACATCTGGGTGGACTTGAGGACAGAAGAAGACATCAGAAAATTGGGCTATAGCAGGTTATCTCTAGAACAGATTGAATATCTAGGATTGGCTGATATCCCTGAAGACCTGGTGGATGATAAATAGTTGATTGATTCTAGATATAACACTGAGCAGGTTGTTGGTTCTCCTCTTCCTCCTATCCAATGGTCTCAGAAAGAATTGATTTCTCTAAGGAAAAGGTTTGAACCTATATTGGCTAACACCAACAAGTGGTTAGCAGATAAGGGAATTGCTTTGAAAGAATTCCTTACAAGATCAGAGACTAAAATCCAAGAACAAACAGGTAAGAAGGTGGAGAATAGGACAAATAATAAGAGTGACATTCCCTCTTCTTCCAAACCACATAAAACCAGGATCAAATTTGTGACAAAGAAGTCAAAGGCTATAGAGAAAGAATTTGCGGTAGAAGATATGGAAATTGAAAAATAGAATACTGATGAGCCAACTACCAAGGAAATGGAGGTTGAAAATAAATCAACAGAAGGACAAGGAGATGAAGTTTTATCTCCACAAGAGAATGTACAACAAGAAATGGGAGTCTCTTCCCCTTTGTCTGACATACCTATTTCAGTTTCTGTGTCTGTTTCACCCATTGACATCCCCTCTTCTGACTCTCCATCACCTTCAAACATATTTTTTGATAATCCTCAAACTGCTTTTGATGATGCTCTTCGTTCTTTTAGGTCTATTCCTAGTCTATCCTCCTCATCTTTTGATATTGGAGATTCTTTGATATTTGATGTTTTTGTAATGGGTTCTAAACAAGTCTCTAATGTGAATGTGTCAGGTGCAGTGTTTACTAATACTCCACCTATTGTTTCTACTTCCAGTGCTAGTGCAGTTCCAGTAACACCAACAATGGAAATAGACCCTAATGTGAGTACTTTTGTGCTACCTCCAGGGTTGTCAACATATACACCTAAAAGAAAGAAACAAGCCATCTCTCCAGATGACTTTGATTTTAGAAAGTTAGTACCTGCTAAGGCTAAGACCCCAAAGAAGCCAAAAATTCTTTTAGGAATGCTGGGAGACAAAGGACACAAATTTTTGGAGATTGCAAGGCCCCCACAGGATGCCACCATAGAAAATTTTAGTATGAATGATTACTCTATTTCTAGGGTCGAGCTAGGCAAAATAACACATGAAAGTGCAAAGACTGACATGTAGTCAACAATGGATATTCTAATTCAGAAGTTCGACAAAGAAAAAGAGATGAAGGATCATTATAAAGCAATGGTAGAACAATTGACTACAGTGGTAAGGAAGATTACTTTGAATTCAGAATCAGTGACTCCTGAGGTCGTTTCTGTAGAAGATCCTATCATCCAGAAAGCTGAAAAGACTCATCTTAAGGGAAGAGTTCTTGAAGAATATTTGGAAAGGATGTGCACACAAGGAATCTCTCTTCTTATAGAGCTAGCTGAGAAAAAAGGCAAAATGGAGAAAATAAGGGCAGAACTTGATGATTTGATTGATGTTATTTCTTAAGATATTGAGCGTTTAGAATAGAATCATGATAAGTGGGTAGAGATGAGGAAGCTGAAAATAAGTGCTCTGATATCAATTGGTGTAATTCCAAATAGAGATTCATATACTGAAACTAAAGAGGCATTGACATATCAGAGCCGTGTGCTGAAAGATTTGATCAATGACCTAGAAATTGCAAGGAAACTAAGTGACCAAAGTGATGTTAGTCTCTTGCACAAGTTGGAGGAGCTGTCGTGCAATTTGGTGTCACAGGATAATCAATTTCTTTCTGCAGAAGAGATGGTCCAGGAATTTGAAAATATGTTTCGGAAGGAGTTCAAGGACAAACCATTTTTAGTAGTCTCCGTGGATAATATTCTTGATAATCAGTTAACTTTGGATAATCTGAAGGCCAAATTAACTATCCATGCAAAATCAATTACCACGATCAAAGATGCAATAGTTAGATCTTGGATGATTTTCAAGAACATAGTTAGTCCGGACAGTCTTGGGATGCAAGCAGCATTCACCATGTATGATTGCCACATGAAGAAAGAAGGCGGTGCAAGTTGAAGCAGCTTTTTCATTACTTAGTTTATTTTCTTTTTTTTAGATGTACTTTTGAAATAATTTTGGACATATTTACATGTACTTTTCTCATATGTAATTACATGTAAAAACATAGGAAGTCCCAAATCAAAAAGGACTCCTTTGTTGAATAAGTCATAGTTAGTTTTTCTTTTCCTTTTTTTGCTCTCAGTTTCTCTTATAAATAAAGAGCACCTCCATTGTAATTTTCATCTTTTAGTTATTACAGCGAAACTCTGCCAAATTGAAGAGCATTTTGAGACTTTGTGTTCAAATTGTAAATCATATTTTATCAAGTGAATAGAAAGCGAGTGATCTTTCAATCTTTGCATTGGAATAGTTTTTGGTGTATTGGAAATTGTTCTTATGTCTTTTTCCTTATACTATCTTATCTACTCGATCAAATTGTAGTGTGAGTATGAATAATCTGGGAGATGTTCTAAAGCTGATTTTGGAGAGTTTGTGCTGCAACAATTATCTTTAGTTTGTGAGTTTATGTTTGAAGTAAAAGATATTGGAAAGACTTTGAGCTGCTATTATCTTTTGTGATCGTATGTGTTGTTGTAGCATTCAGTGAAGACTTTGAACTGCACCTTATCCTACTTAGTTCTAAATTGTAAATCAGTAAAAGGAGCAACGATAGACTTTGTACTCTCGTGGGTTTCTTGGTTATTCAGTTTTGTATTGTGAAAGTGCCCTTTTATATTGTAAACATCATTTCTAAAAAAAGAGAAATGAATGATATGGTCTCACCCTGAAGTTAGTATTTAGTGTAAATAAGTTTGTAATAGTTAATAGGGAACCTCCCCTTGTTGAGAGGAGAGATTTATCTCATTACACTGTGTTTGATATAACCATTTTGCCTTCAGTTAGTTGAAGACAAAATATTCACCTAACAATTTTTGATGACTCTACTGGGGAAGGAACGCGCAACTTGAAGCCTCACGCTCTGAGTTGAAGCACTATAGTTATTTTCCATTGTTTCGAGATTTTTCAAAATTTTGTTGAGTACATTGCATTCTAGCAGATTCACGGTATACAAGAAGCAAGAGAGCTCAAGGTATTATTGATCCTGTATTTGAGTTGATGTAGCAAAATAACTTTGGTCTTTTGCCTCCATGACCTCGACTTCAGTGAACTAGGAGTTTTCCTCCTACTAATGCTCGGTCTCCAATACCAAGTTACGCCTCTAGTTATAGTACTAATAGAGTTTTGTTTGTTCATATTCCATAGAGGTTTGTTATCCCACCCTTTAATCAGTGCACCATGGCAGCTCAAGGCCCTTGGGGTAACACTTTTGGTCCTTTGAATTTAACTCCACCATTGCATGAACTACCTCATAGTTCGAGGAAGAATTTTCCTAAGTTCTATGGCGATGGGAAAGTCCACCCAGATGAACACATTGCATCTTTCTACATAGCTTGCGGTGTATGATGTGTGGAATATGAAGATGTAGTAGTAAGACTTTTTGTGGAAACACTGTAAGGTGCTGCTGCAAATTGGTTTTACCATCTTCAAGCTCAATCTATAACGAGTTGGAACACTCTCAAGACCAAGTTCAAAGCCAGGTTCAAACCTATGGAAGTTGCACATGCCTTGTTAGCACAGCTAACACAGATGAAGAAAGAGCCACATGAACCCATGCGAGATTTCATCGCTAAGTTCAATAAGCTGACAAATAGGATTCCTACAACTGCTCAGCCAACAACAAAGAATCTTAAGTGTTTCTTTATCAATACTCAGCTTCCCAAGGTGAGCTTTCTACTAAGGCAGGTTGGTCCCGCAAATCTTCCCACAGCTCAAATTTTGGCTACTGAAATTGAATATGATCTTATCCTTGCAAGTATGCTAAGAAGAGATTCTAATAGAAACAAAAGTCCTTCTGCTGATAATTCTTCCACGAGTACCACTGATCATATGGTGCAAAAGTTAGCAAATGAGTTGCTAGCTCTGAAAAGGCAAATTTCACAAGGTATGTCTACCCCTCCTTATCATTATACCAAGGAGAACATTTCCTAACAATTCATATCAAGGCAATGCTGCCAAAAATCAAGGGAAACAAAATCACCTTCCACCCACACAGGGGAAGCTCGCCATTGAAGCAGCACCATTCAACTCAACAGCTGGCTATTATGAAGCAGAACATGACCATCCTTTCCAACCTGAGTTGGACCAAGAGAATGATGCTAATCTTTTTATAGAAGGAAAAGAAGAATTAGTTGGCGACTCTACCATTGGCTTTCTGAATTATCAAGATGAAGCCGAAAAAGAAGGAGAAGTATATGATGGAGCATATGCTATTTTTACTAGGTCCTAGAATCTGTCAAATCAACAAGATGATAAAGGAAAGGCAAGAGAGGAACCTTAGCCAATGATCTCAATTGCCAAACGGGGAACTCCATTGCCTTTTCAGTCGAAGGACCCAGTTGGTAATAAGCAAGTAAGTACATCTAACAATCCTGTATCTTCTACTTATGTCCCTCAGACTAGTACTACCCCTAATAAAACCCAGAATGATGGATCTCCTTCCTCTGTCCCTAGTTCATTTCAGTTGTTTGATATAATAGATCATGCTAGGAAGACCAAAATCCAAATGTCTGAGGTTGAGTATTTACAAGCTAATCCTGAACAGTTTGATAGGTTAGCCAAATACGTCAAAAACAAGACTGTCCCTACAGGACAAGACCTTCCAAAAGTTGCCCATGATTCCTCAAAAAACAAATCCACCCAAAATATCTTGTCACTACTCCCCTTGTTGCCCCAGGAAAAATAGAACCTTTCTATGTTTCTCTATTGGTAAATGGTCATAAGTTGAGCAATTACATCATAGATTCTGGGGCCTCCGATAATGTCATGCCTGCCAAAGTGGCAAATGCCCTTGGCCTCACCTTAACTAAGACCTTTGGGAGATGTTTCTCCATGGAAAATAAGCAAGTGCCATTGTTGGGCCAAATCAAAGATGCCCAATTTGCATTTGCAGCCTTTCCAGACAAGAGGATTAAGATGACCGTCCTAGTAGCTGATGTTCTAGCCTCTTATGGCATTCTGCTAGGGCATAATTTTTGTAAAGATGTGGGTGGAGAACTAAAGATGGACCTGTCCGAAGCAAGGATACCTATTAAAGGTGTCATGCAAAAGTTACTTTCTGAGAAAGAAGCAAAATATATTGTTACCCAAACAGCAAATCCCAAAGCCCAAATTTTGTTTGAGTCCTCAGGAATTGGTAATTATTTCTTGTCTACTGAAGATACTTCTAGTTCATTAGATGAGAACTCTGACATTCCAAATACAAAATTAGAGGATATTTCTAGTAAATCAGATGAAAGTTCAGATGAGAGCATAGTGATGTCAGAATCTTCTCTTTCTGATGATGAAGAATCCACTAGTAACAGAAACATCAAAGTAAGAAATTCAAATGATGTTTGGGTTTTAGAATTTGATGGCAGTAGTTCCTCTACTGGTTCTGGAGCAGGAATTGTTTTGATATCTCCACAAGGTGATATCTTCCCTTTCTCATACAAGCTGCAATTCAATAATACCAATAACACCGCTGAATACGAGTCATTGTTGCTCGGATTGGAGGCTGCTCATGCTAAAGGTGTTAAGAATCTTCATGCTCAAGGAGATGCTGAATTAGTTGTTTGCCAAGTGAGAAATTTATATCAGACCAAAAATGAAAGGTTGAGGCACTACCGTAACCGTGTTTGGGATTGCATTGAAGGTTTTGATGCTTTCAACATTTCTGTAGTACCAAGAGAGTTTAATGATCATGTTGATTCATTAGCTATCTCTGCCACCCTCATGGTTCCTAATAAAGACTTCAAAGGTAACAAGAACACAATTGAGTTGGTTTTCTGACCAAGTGTACCGGATAATGCCGACCATTGGCAGGGGTTCAATGGTGATAATCAAATCATAGCTTTCTTGGAAAAGATGGATAGCTTTGATGAGCTCTATTTTGAAGGTAGTGAATCTCCACCGTGGGAATACATTTCCAAATAGATTCACAAATTGGTGAAGAGTTTCTTCAACTAAAAGGGAATAAGATTCCAAAAGGTTTGGTTTCCCTGGAAAAGCTATTTGATAAGCATAACAGATACATTAAATAGTAGCAACAACTCGATTCAAGTTCGTCTATGGAATTTGAGCAAGTAAATTTGAGTTCTGAGGCAGATCCCAAAATGGTCAACATTGGGAAGTGTTGCACTGCCGACGGGAAATTCAAATTCACTACACTTCTTTGCCATTACATTGATGTTCTGGCATATTCTTATGATGATCTGAAGTCCTTCAGGCCTAAGGAGATTCAACATGAAATTCTTCTCAAGGTTGGGTCATTGCATCAGAAGCAGAAACAAAGGCAATATAATCCCAAAATATCAAGTACTATTCTTTCTGAGATTCAGAAAATGTTGAATGCAAGAATAATCTTTCTGATTCATCATTCTACGTAGATCGCTAATATTGTTCCTGTAAGAAAGGATAGAGAAATATGTATCTACGCTGATTCCAGGAATATCAACCAGTCTTCTCTAAAGGATAACTACCCCCTACCCATCATGGACCAAGTGTTGCAAACTGTAACTGGTTCAGAAATGCTGTCTATGTTAGTTAGTTTTTTGGGATATAATCAAGTAGAGGTCAGCAAAGCAAATTAGTATAAGACTGCTTTCACAACACCTTGGGGCATGTTTGCATATCGCAGGATGCCTTTTGGTTTGATCAATGTTGGCACCACGTTCCAGAGAGCAATGGACCTTGCTTTTAGAGATGAGATGGGGAAATTCATTGTGGTATATCTTGATGATTTGATTGTTTTCTCTAAACAATGTCATGATCATGCGTATAATTTGCGACAGGTGCTAGAAAGATGTCGACAAAATGGTATTTCTCTTAACCCTAAGAAATTAGTTTTTGGGGTTACAGAAGGTAAAATTCTTAGTCACATTGTGTCCTAAGAAGGCACTAAAATTGACTCAGAAAGAGTCAAGTCTATCCAAAGCCTCATTTTGCCTGCTAGTAAGACTGCAGTTCACTCTTTCTTTGGAAAGGTAAATTTTCTGCGGAGATTCATTCCTGAATTCGCAGAGAAAACCTGTCATATTGTCAACATGATGAAGGGTAAGACTACTTTCCATTGGAGTATGGAAGGTAAAGTGGCATTTGAAGACATCAAGAGAGCTATAGCTCATGCTCCAATTCTGGTTTGTCCTGATTATACCAAGGATTTTGTAGTATACAGTTATGCTTCCTAGCATACACTTTCAACTATTCTTGTTCAGTAGAATGAAGAAGGTGTGGAATCTCCCATTTCATTTATGAGTTGTCCTCTGAAGGCTAATGAATTGAAATATTCAAATATGGAGAAACATGCTTATGCCATGGTCAAGGCGGTAAAGCATTTTCGGCTCTATATTTTGAATTCACACACTTTTGTTTTAGTGCCTGATACAACAGTAAAGTCAATTCTGACTCAACAGGAATTTGGAACTAAAAGAGGCAATTGGATTGCCAAGATTCAAGAGTTTGATCTTGATATCAAACTTACCAATCTTGTATGTGGTAGAGGTTTGTGCTAGTTGATTGCTGACAATGTACCAAAAGAGACAGGAGATGAAGAAGTTGAGGATATGCCGACTGTTCTTTTTGTCACTACTTTAGATGAGTGGTATTCAAATATCACTCATTTTCTTACCTATGATGAGTGTCCTTCTCATCTATCCTATAAGGAGATGAGAACAATCAAATTGAAAGCTGCGAATATGTCTTATGGGACAATGGTTTGTATAAAAGAAGCCTTGATGGAGTTTTTCTCCGTTGTGTGGATAAAACGCAACAAAATAGACTTCTAGAGTCTTTTCACAATTTAGCTTGTGGAGGACATTTTTCTGCACCTATGACAGCTCATAAGATTCTACGGGCTAGGTACTATTGGCCCACACTATTTCAGGATGCATACAATTGGGTACATAAGTGTGAGTTGTGTCAATAGTTTGTTGGAAGGCCTAAGTTGGTTGCATTACCTCTCAAGCCAGTTGTGATTGAAGAACCTTTTCAACAATGGGGCATTGACTTCATTGCTGTTGTGAACCCACCGTCAAGTGCGGGACACAACTTTGTTCTCACCGCAACTGATTATTTTACCAAGTGGGTGGAGGCCATCCCAGTTAAGCATGCCACTTCTGAAGTGGTATGTAATTTTCTTAAGGAAAACATTATTTCTTGATTTGGAGTCCCAATCAAAGTTGTAGCAGATAATGCTACTTGTTTCTCTTCCAACGAGATTACTAGCTTTTGTTATGAACATGGGTTCATTCTTTCTCACTCTTCAGACTATTATCTGCAAGGAAATGGTCAAGCAGAATCTAGTAACAAAAATTTGGTTACTATTATCAGGAAACTGGTGGAAGATAATCAGAGAACTCGGCATAAAGCATTGTTTGATGCTTTATGGGTAGACAGGATTACCCCCAAAAGGGTAATAGGTATGTCATCATTTCATCTTTTGTATGGTCTGAATGCAGAAATACCTATTACTTTGGAGTTGCCAGCACTGAAGTTGGCAAAGGTAGTGGAAGATAGAACTTTTGAAAGTTCTATTGACAAAAGAATCATGTACCTCACTAAACTTGAAGAACAACGAGCTATGGTAGTAGATCGTATTGTTGAACATCAAAGTTAGGTGAAGAAGCTTTTTGACAAGAAAGCAAGGGCTCGTGATTTTCAAATTAGAGATCAAGTCTTGTTATGAGACAAGAGAGAACCAAAAGGAATGCATGGGAAGTTTGATTCCCTATGGAGAGGCCCATTTATTATTCATCAACTTTGTGGTGAAAATAGCTTCTTGTTGGAGTATTTGGATGGAACACCATTCTTGCTACCTCACAGTGGACAACATATGAAGCACTTCAATCCTTGAAGTATCAGATAAGTTCATTTGTACATTTGTATAGTTTTGCATTTTTATTTTTGTGTTTTTGTTTAGTCTTTTATGTCTTTTTCTTTTTGGTAGCTTGACTGTATGGCCCAATGGCATGGATGAAGGCACTTAGAGACTGGATTCTTCTCCCTTTGATCATTTCAAAGTTCGATCAATGGAAGTTCCCCAGTTAGAGCTAGATGTTCTCAAAATCAGCTACGCTCATTTTTGTAGACAAACCCTACGAAATTTGTTCATTTCATAGCCTACACTCTAAGTTCACAAATCGAGACAAGTACTCAGCCTTGTGTGAAGTCATATGACATCCTAGAATAGTTTGCAACATTCCCTCAATTTGATTCCTTGAAATTTGTGCAAATCGATTAGGTTGCAAACTGATCAAAATATCAATTTTGATCATTTTAGGGTGTTAGTGAGTTTTTGAAACTTCATGTGCAATAGCGGTCAAAACTACCGCTCTTACATATCCTTGTTACCTCCTATGTGCGATGTTGGCAAATTCTGCCACTCTTACATACTTTTCTATTTTTGTGTTAAGTTGGCAAAAAATGCTGCTTGTGCATGTTAGTCTTGTTTTTTATTTAAACATGTCCGAGTGGTGATTTTCACCGCCGTTACATGTTCTTTGTTGAAGGCAATATGCAAAGATAGTAATTTTTACCGCCATTGCAATGTGAATAACACATGTTGTGTCGGCAGTTTTCACCACCCAAGTATGCTCTTGAGAATCACAAACTTCAGTGGCATTTATTGCCACTCGTGTTGGCTTTATGCTCTTGTCTTTTAAACCTTTTTAACGTGTAAACTCATTTTATTTTGTTATTTCTTTTTTCCCTAAACCTTCCAATCAACTCTTGATACCTTCCTAGGATTGCTCAATCGCGTTGATTCCAGATTTGGATGAATTTTGGGTCACTAAGGTTGTACTTAGGGTTTCGGCTTATTGTCAGAGGTAGGGTGTTATTTTTTTGGTTTTGTTTTCAATTTCTATTTTAGATTAGGGTTTCATTGATCCTTTAAAATGATTGTTTTGTAACTTTATTGTTTAAATTTATTGTTTATTTATCAAGCTTTTGAAAAAACCTTTGTAAAGCATTGTGTTTCTATTTGATATCGTCATTTTTTAAGTCTTAGGTTTTTTCAATTTGTAAACTTGTGAGTATTGTCGGCAAAAATCACTGACCATTACTTATGCTTTGTGTTTTGATTACCCACGTGCAAGGGCAGTTAAAATCGTCGCCCTTACACGAAGGCTTTGAAGAAGTGATATGCACTTTCGGTGGATTATGCCGACTAAACACCAAACACAATCATCCTACACATGTAATAGCAGTAGAATCCACTGATACTACATGTAACTTGCAATTCTCTCCCTCATGCGATGTCAAAAAATTTCACTGCCCAAACATTATGTAACATACCTCTCATGCAATGTCAGCAAAATTTGCCGCTTGAACATAAGAACTTGTTTCACATGCAAAAGCAGTTAAAATTACCACCAATACACTTGTATTCAACCCACATGCAGGGTCGGCAAAATTTGCCGCCCTGACACTTGCAATACATCCCTTTAATGCAAGGGCGGCAAATTTTTCCGCCCGTGCATTCACTCTCCCATTTTTTTTTCTAACTCTAAGAGATTTTCAATTTTGCTTTCCTGAGCCCGCTTTCATCCATTTTTCGACCTGCTTGCACTCTAGTCCTTTCAAGCATATTCCCATAGTCGTGATCGTTGACATGCAATTTTCCTAGATAACCAGTATTTCCCCTAATTGCATGATCATGGCTTTTTGTTGCAGTTTCTTCTATAGATTTTCTCTCTTCGCCGACATCCTTCTGGTGTTAGCTTTTTCAGATGATTGAGTTGTCTCCAAAGAAGTCGAAAGCAATGAAGTATAAGTATCAAGGTGTTTTTCCAATCACCTCTGTTACTTCCAATGTTGATGACATTTGGGATACAAAGATTGGCCTTGTGGACATGGCAGAGTTTGTGGAAAGAACCAAGTCTAATAATCCTAGTTCTCCAATGAAGAAGATTGTCGATAGTAACATTCATTTGGTATCATCTCTCCCGGTGACAGCTCATAATACAAAGTTTGTTCTTTAATGTGCTCAGTTCTACAACAGAGACACTAGGGCAGTGGTGGATATAAATGGCAATGTGATAATAAGATTGGATCCGTAATTCATTGATAAAGTTTTCATGTGTCCTATTGTTACAGAAGTTATAAAACTAGATTTTGCTGAAGCTTAAAGAGAATATGACAAAAATTCTAAGAAGGCTAAGAAGATAATCAACACTAAATGGCTTAAGACTTCAAGGTCAAACTTATCTAGGTGGTCAAGGAGTTTTCCCAAAAGTGGTTTTATCGAAGAAGTTGGTGATCTCATAACTCTTCTTAGCAAGATAAGGGGGTTGCCTTCTTCCTCACTTTTCTATGAGTGGATGTACCCTTTTATCAAGGTCATACTTCAAGGCAAACAAGCCATCTTTTGGGGTGAGCAAATCAGCAATGCTCTTCACGAGAAATTGACTAAGGTATCCACTACCTTCAAATTCTATATGACTTCTTACCTTGTGTATATAGCAACCTGCATGAGGATCTTTGGTTTGACATCCGAGGGAGATAGGAGAGTGGTTCCTATATATTAGTACTATCCTCAACTGACATTGAAAGGTTCTATCCACCGCTTTAGGAGGGTAAATGATGCTTTCTTCATAGTGTTCTTGTGTCTTTTTGACCCTCAGCTAGAGAAAACAAGAGTTACAGACAAAGCTTGGTCAGTGGTGAATGATTATGGATGCATGTTCTTACAATTTCCTACTTTCTCATATTTAAGGGTTGGCTTTTTCTAAGGTTATCCTTATATGTTGCCAAGGTTCCCTTCAGACAAACTTGTTCTAATGGAATTATGTAGAAAAATGATTGTCGTACATAATAAGCAAATAGAGCTCAAGAAACCAGGATTCAGCTTTCCAGTTGAAATTGGTAGGTTTTCAATATCAACTGCTGCAAAGGATAGATACATGGAAACTGAAGTACAACAAGTAACCATGAAACAATTCAAACAAAGACCAAGGTTCGATTACAGGGGTATAAAATACAAGATTAAGAGGAAGACCCAATTTCATGAACCAATGGTTAAAGACATCTGGGTGGACTTGAGGACAGAAGAAGATATCAGAAAATTGGACTATAGCAAGTTATCTCTGGAATGAATTGAATATCTGGGATTGGCTGATATCCTTGAAGACCTGGTAGATGATGAAGAGTTGATTGATTCTAGATATAACACTGAGCAGGTTGCTGGTTTTCCTCTTCCTCCTATCTAATGGTCTCAGAAAGAATTGATTTCTATAAGGAAAAGGTTTGAACCTATATTCACTAACACCAATAAGTGGTTAGCAAATAAGGGAATTGCTTTGAAAGAATTCCTTACAGGATCAAAGACTCAAATCCAAGAACAAATAGGTAAGAAGGTGGAGAATAGGACAAAGAATAAGAGTGACATTCCCTCTTCTTCCAAACCACATAAAATTGAGATCAAATTTGTGACAAAGAAGTCAAAGGCTATAGAGAAAGAATCCAAGGTAGAAGATATGGAAATTGAAAAATAAAATACTGATGATCCAGCTACTGAGGAAATGGAGGTTGAAAATAGATTGATGGAAGGACAAGGAGATGAAGGTGTCTCCAC
The DNA here is from genome assembly GCA_027924645.1 of Cunninghamia lanceolata. Lineage (NCBI taxonomy): Eukaryota > Viridiplantae > Streptophyta > Pinopsida > Cupressales > Cupressaceae > Cunninghamia > Cunninghamia lanceolata. The sequence continues at coordinate 14,350,843 of BSBN01001425.1, read as the reverse complement.
AGGAGAATGTACAACAAGAAATGGGAGTCTCTTCTCCTTTGTCTGACATACCTGTTTTAGTTCCTCTGTCTGTTTCACCCATTGACATCCCGTCTTCTGACTCTCCATCACCTTCAAAAATAATTTTTGATAATCCTCAAACTGCTTTTGATGATGTTCTTCGTTCTTCTGGGTCTATTCCTAGTCTGTGCTCCTCATCTTTTGATATTGGAGATTCTTTGATATTTGATCACTTTGTAATGGGTTATGAACAAGTCTCTAATGTGAATTTGTCAGGTGCAGTGTTTACTAATACTCCACCTATTGTTTCTATTTCCAGTGCTAGTGCAGTTCCAGTAACACCAACAATGGAAACAGACCCGAATGTGAGTACTTCTGTGCTTCCTCCATGGTTGTCAGCATATACACCTAAAAGAAAGAAACAAGCCATTTCTCCAGATGATTTTGATTTTAGTAAGCTGGTACCTGCTAAGGCTAAGACCCCAAAGAAGCCAAAAATTCTTTCAAGGATGTTGGGAGACAAAGGACACAATTTTTTGGAGATTGCATGGCCCCCACAGGATGCCACCATAGAAAATTTTAGTATGAATGATTACTCTATTTCTAGGGTCAAGCTGGGTAAAATAACACATGAAAGTGCAAAGACTGACATGCAGTCAGCAATGGATATTCTGATTCAAAAGTTTGACAAAGAAAAAGAGATGAAGGATCATTATAAAGCAATGGTAGAACAATTGACTACAGTGGTAAGGAAGATTAGTTTGAATTCAGAATCAGTGACTCCTGAGGCTGTTTCTGTAGAAGATTCTATCATCCAGAAAGCTGAAAAGACTCATCTTAAGGGAAGAGTGCTTGAAGAATATTTGGAAAGGATGCGTCACAGGGAATCTCTCTTCTTACAGAGATAGCTGAGAAAACAGGCAAAATGGAGAAAATAAGGGTAGAACTTGATGATTTGATTGATGTTATTTCTTAGGATATTGAGCGTTTAGAACAGAATCATGATAGGTAGGTAGAGATGAGGAAGCTAAAAATAAGTGCTCTGTTATCAATTTGTGTCATTCCAAATAGGGATTCATATACTGAAACTAAAGAGGCATTGACATATCGGAGACATGTGCTAAAAGATCTGATCAATGACCTAGAAACTGCAAGGAAACTAAGTGACCAAAGTGATGTTAGTCTCTTGCACAAGTTGAAGGAGCTGCCATGCAATTTGGTGTCACAAGATAATCGATTTATTTCTGTAGAAGAGATGATCTAGGAATTTGAAAATATGTTTCGGAAGGAGTTTAAGGACAAAACATTTTCAGTAGCCTCCGTGGATAATATTCTTGATAATCAGTTAACTTTGGATAATCTGAAGGCCAAGTTAACCAGCCATGCAAAATTGATTACCACGGTCAGAGATGCAATAGTTAGATCTCAGATGATTTTCAAGAACACAATTAGTCTGAACAGTCTTGGGATGCAAGCAACGTTCACCATGTATGATTGCCACATGAAGAAAGAAGGCAGTGTAGGTTGAAGCAACTTTTTCATTACTTAGTTTATTTTCTATTTTTCAGATGTACTTTTGAAATAATTTTGGACATATTTACATATACTTTTCTCATATGTAATTACATGTAAAAACATACAAAGTCCCAAATCAAAAAGGACTCCTTTGTTGAATAAGTCATAGTTTTTCTTTTCCTATTTTTGCTTTCAATTTCTCTTATAAATAAAGAGGACCTCCATTGTAATTTTCATCTTTAGTTATTACAACGAAACTCTACCAAATTGAAGAGCATTTTGAGACTTTGTGTTCAAATTGTAAATCGTATTTTGTCAAGTGAATAGAAAAGCAAGCGATCTTTCAATCTTTGCATTGGAATAAATTGTGGCGTATTGGAAATTGTTCTTATGTCTTTTTCCTTATACTATCTTATCTACTTGATCAAATTGTAGTGTGAGTGTGAATAATCTAGGAGATGTTCTAAAGCTGATTTTGGAGACTTTGTGCTGCAACAATTTTCTTTAGTTTGTGATTTTATGTTTGAAGTAAAAGATATTGGAAAGACTTTGAGCTATTATTATCTTTTGTGATTGTATGTGTTATCGTAGCATTCGGTGAAGACTTTGAGTTGCACCTTATCCTACTTAGTTCTAAATTGTAAATCAGTAAAAGGAGCAACAATAGACTTTGTACTCTCGTGGGTTTCTTGGTTATTTAGATTTGTATTGTGAAAGTGCTCTTTTATATTGTAAACATCATTTTTGAAAAAAGAGAAAAGAATGATATGGTCTCACCCCGAAGTTAGTATTAAGTGTAAATAAGTTTGTAATAGTTAATAGGGAACCTCCCCTTGCTGAGAGGAGAGATTTATCTCATTACACTATGGTTGATATAACCCTTTTTCCTTCAGTTAGTTGAAGACAAAATATTCACCCAACATATTGCATGTGTTTTTTATTTTTAAAAAAACACTTTAAAAAAATTATTACATGCTGCATTTTTTATAATAAAAAAATAGTAAAATGATTTTTTTAATTTAAAAAAAGGTGGGGGCAGAGGGGCAAAGCGCCCCCCCCCCCCCAACATGGCCCCATTAAAGGGGGTTCTGTGGCCCCAATAAGGGGTCCGCGAGCCCCTAAGGGGACCACAGCCCCAAGAAAGGGGTGCAGGGGTGCAGGGCCCAAAGGCAACCTACTACACAGTGTAGTTACAGTGGCCTGCAAAGTGTCGGTACCTTGCCAAAAAAAATTTGGAAGCTTTATTTTTTTAAAAAACAAATTGACAACTATTTACAATTAAAAAAACCTGTGTGCATAAAAAAAATTTAGAAATTTTTTATGCAGGAAAAAAAAATTGAAAAATTTACCTCAATCTGCACACTAGGCAGGCTGTACGGCTTGCCTGGCAAAAAGTTTTTGCCCCAGATGAGCTTGAGGCTGATTTTGATGATTTGACAATTGATCTTAATCTTTTTGGGCTCTCTGAACGCAATGATGAGGTCTGTTTGGGCTTAAAATGCTCCAAAATTGCAGGTACCCTCTAGATATGGAAAAAAGGCACCCGTTAAAACCCTTACAGATCTGGCCTACGAAACTCAAACCAAACCAAATAAAAGGCTAATCTAACTATTTTGACTGCTCTGAATCCAATGGAATACTCCATTTTACACAAAAACACACCTAGCAAATGGGTCTTGCTTGAATTTTTTTCCAAATCTGAGAAGGGGCTTGTAGATCCGCTCAGATACCATGTTAGAGTTGATGATTAACTCGAAACACTAGGATCACCTAAAAAACCTAAGATTTACCTTCCATAAGAGAAAAAAGCAAAGAGGGATAATTTGCACAATAAGGATGAATTAATGAAATAGATTTTTGAATTACATGTGAGAACTTGCTTTTATATTTGCAAGTTAGAGAAAAACTCTAATATGACTTAAGAATAATCTAAGACTAAAATTAGACCTAAGTAAACTTAATAAAGTGTAATTAAATATTTAATTACACCCACAAATTTTTCATATATAATCTATTTTTGGAAAAAAATAGTGATTTCTTTATTAACTTTTTTGTGGGAGAGGTACAGCTCAGAGCCTTCATGTCTAATATGCAAAATCAACTCCATTGGTAGGATAGGACTAGAGAATATCTACAAGCAGAGAGGACTGTAGGGCTCCAAATGAAATACCCTAATCGTAAGCCTTTCGCCTTCAAAGCTCAATTATGAAGGATTAAAAGTTATGAAGCTATGAAGGAAAAGTATAATGAAAGTATCAGGATTTGTTTTGAAGATTTCAAAGTTAACGGGCCACAATTAATAGACAGGGCATGGCCACAATTAATAGACAGGGCATGGAGTGCCTGTGAGGAACAGTATACTCCCCTACCTATGTATCTCAAATGAAGGGAGATGATTTCTTCAACCAATCACAGATGGTCTTATAAAAGAGCAGAAGCCTTGACATAAATATTATAGTAGATCAAGAGTGGATAGGGATGCGATACAGACCTCCATTACTCCTTTAACCACCCCCTACAGTTTTGGTCACTACAGAGCAAGATCCTAAAGACTTACATGCATGGTAAATGAGGATTAGATTGAACAAAGGTTTCCTTAAGTACCCTGATCATTTGGATAAGGAGGCAGAAGACATGTATGATCTCAACTCCAAATATGATGAACTGAATAGAAAGAGGGATGCAGAGAGATAGAGGGCTCATCAGAGAGAAGGAGGACCTACTCGAGCTTAGGATGGGGAGGGTGATGAGGTATAAACAACCTCATTTTTATAACAAGTCATATAACCCTTTTGTCCTGACCAATCACCTTAGCCATGCCAATTTGTTTATTTTTAGAAACAATATTTTTCTATTTTTGATAAAATGATGTATAAATCTTTATTTTCAAATTGATTGAAATTAGTCACTAATGTTTACTTAATTGTTGTAGAACTTGTGTAATTATGTAGGGTTCCGTGTATTGCCTAAAGAAAGAAGTGGACTTCAAAGCGATTGGAGTCAGAGCGCCAAAATTTTAGGGCGCCAGTAAATTAGGCATACATCGTAGACTTTGTTAAGCAATTCTATTATTTTCTGTTGGGCATACTTAAGACTTTACGGCTCCACTCAGAGCCTTTAATGTGTTTTATTTCAAAGACATTCAATTAGTTTGTAATTCTTTTTTTCTTTAAAAGACTTCTTCAATGGCATTTACCCGTCATCTGAAATTTAGGATTTTGTAGCAGTGTAGTATATATATGTAGTTGCTCAAAACAAGGAGCATGTTGTTATGTTATGTTCTGATACTATTCAGCTATGTTCTATGTTATGTGTTATGTGATGCTTTTATGACATGAATGAATATCACCAGTCTTATTCTGAGTAATGGAAGTATTAAATGAATGGGATTTACTTTGGAGCTGTTGAAGTACTGCATGTGATTTGAATCGATAGTATGATCTCCCAAGAGTTGGCCACTCGAGGGATTATAGAATAGATAAGTATTTTTATTGTTGGTGTTGAAATTTATGTTTTGTGCATGTTGTGTTTATATCAATGTCACTTTGTGCTTAGCTCTGTTATGTGTTCCTACAGGTTGTGGTTTTAAGTTAATGATCTTTGAATTCTGTTTACTTGAAATTTCTGGAGCATCCACTCCATTCATAAAATTGTTGTTAGCTATTGATTAAAAGATGTTAAATGTACTTTTAGTTAGTAGTTAGTTGTCTTTGTTTTGAATTCATAGTTAAACTGCAAGTGTTGATTCTTAGATAGTTTACATGCTTTCTAGATTAGGAATTTAAATGCTTTCTAGCTTAAAGATGTCATGCTTTCTAGTTTAGATTTTGTTTCAAGCTTTTTAAAAATTTAGAAAATATGTTACTAAGTGAGATGTCAAAAAATATCCCCTATTGCATATAGCCTTGGACACTACCCGGTCGACATAATTGACATATTTTTAACTAAAGTGTTAGGACCTTACGACATCCTATCAGTGTACAACACACCTTTTCCTAATAGAAATCATCAATAGGCACATAAGGAAAGAAGAAGGCTGTCAGAGTTTGGGGTGTTCCTGGGAACTAGGAAGAACTAGGAATTTATCAATGAATTCCTAGTTCCTAGGAAAACTCTGATCAACAATTTGAAAAAGTTATAAGGCAAGGTGGGAATCGAGAACTTCCTGGTTGGGTGGAAATCCCTGATCGGATGGAACTATTCCCAATTCCTTCCAAATTTCTGATGCAGGAAAAGGAACCAAAAGGTAGGAGAAAACAATAGAGTTCAGGTAGTTACAGGTCAGGTGGAAATCCCTAACCAAGTGGAATTGTTCTCGTTCCCCTCCAAATCACTAATGGAAGGGCATAAGGCAAAAGTGAAGATCAAAAATAAGCTAAGAAAAGTAAAGGTGGCTAAGGTAAATGATAGGAAGAAGAAAAGGAGAAAAGTGAGCATTTTGACGAGTCCCTAATCAGTAGAAAATTGATAATGGAGAGGAACAAAGTGGAAAAGAGACAAAGTAATGCAATTGGTGAGTTCCTAGTCAGGTGGAAATTGTCGACAAGATAGAATAAGGGTGAAAAGAAGGAAGTGGATATCGGCAAGTTCTTGGTCAACAAGAACTTTTTGATGAAATGGAAAAGAGAAGACAATAAGAAATTAGGGAGTTCTTGGTGATCAAGAACTCACCAATAAAGTTCCAGAATGACCCGGTGGCGCCAAAAACGTGAAAAATAATATTTTAAAGTGTTGTTAAAGCTTCTTAAACATGTTTTTTCACATGTAAATGATAGAAATGTGCCTACATACCTACCTAGATGCCATTAATTCCAAGATGAGCAAGTTGAGGGTGGATAAAGAATTGAATGCAAATGTATATTTTGGTAGATGGATTTCTAGTACCCTAGGATTGTTGCAGGTCCCTTCTTGATCAAACCAGTGCACAATGGCATGGGGAAAAACTCCAATCTCATAGGTTTCTCAAGTACAACACTCAAGGATGTGATGCAAGCAGCTAGGTGATCTATAGACTTATTGACCACTCAAAAACCCACACCCAAGTTGAAATAGTGAATGAAATGCTATATATACATGTTTTAAAGATGTAAAGGGGGTTGGTCATTGATCCAATTTTTGGTCAAAAGTGTCTTAGTAGTGTTCTAGGGAATCGAATGATGCAACCTAATTTGAAAGGGGAAAATGTGCATTGTTTAAGCATGGGAAGACTATCCAAGGACATATGCATGTAATGGTATGTCTTCGGGTAATATGCAAATATTCAGGAGGGTGTTTGAAACTAGTTTCTCATCCTCTCTTACCACACTTGTTGGTATGAATGTAACCGAAGTTAGAGAAATGTGTGATAGTATTTTAATTCATTGCAAAGCTTTTGTGATGCTCTTCCTTCTTGTTTCATATGAGTTTTTTCATTATTGTTGGGATTACTAAGAATATCCATTACATGAGATGAGATATACACATTGTATGATGATGCACATGAGATTTCATTTATGTTTTTATTGTTGCACCTCTTTCCCTTTTACAAATTTGTGACTCTATTGCCCAATGGAATAAGCACCAGTCTGATTGGTGAAGGGCCAACACTTTCAAAATTATTAAAAATATCTTGTTGGTCGTAGGAGTAGATTTAGGTTTCACCATGCCTACATGATTTGGTATTATACACTTAGCCACAATTTATGCTTGATCCAAAATTGAACATCTTTAGAGAATCATGCATGTGTGTTCTTTCCTCTTGTCCCTGTGTATATAATGTTAAGTGGATTCATTTGTTGGGGAACATAGTATAGCTGTTATCTTTGGGTACAGGGCAAGAGTGGATTTTCTTATATGAATTTAGTTATATATTTTGGGATTCATAGCACATTGGGTATAGCTACTTAAGGGCCTTAAGCTGAATTATTTTATTTCTCTTTAATTGTCCAATGTTTGAGACCTCAGGGAACAACCCCCTTGTCCTAGCAGAGCCTAAAGGAGAAGGTGAGTTTACCCACTCATAGAAAGGGGTTCATTCATGCCACTATCTAATCATAAGTCTTACCCATTACCTAAGAACAACATCTCCCTAGTCTTAGGCTTTGGTATTGGGTCTTTAGGATTGGTGGAACTACATGTTTGAGCACCAACAGGGTCTAAGGACCCTAAAAAATAAAAACCTTGTTAAGGCAATGAATGATGATATTCCTGAAGGACATGGTTGTATTTTTTTAAGAGTAATTTTAAAGTCTTTAGTCAGTTTATGGATTTTAAGGCTATTTTGGAAAATAAGATTGGTAGGAAGATTAAGGTTTTAGAGTATTAACAATAGCTCTAGGTTTTCTTCCATAGATTTTGACATATTCTATATAGAGCACATGATTGAGAGACATAAGACAACTAAATATACCCCTCAACAAAATGAAGTCAAAAAGAATGAATAAGACATTGATGGAGAGGGTTAGAAGCATGCTTAATGGAGGTATTTTAGAGGAAGCATTCTAAGGTAAAGAAGTTGCTATAGATTGTTACTTAATTAACAAGTCTCTGACATTAGATTTTGTTGACAAGATTCCTACATAGACATGGATAGACAAAAATCCCTTAGTACATCATCTTCATGTTTTTTGTTGCATGGCATATGCACATGTGCCTAAGGAGAAGAAGTTAAACTTTTAGAACAAGGTAGTGAAATGTATCTTCATTAGCTATAATGTTGGTGTGAAAGGATACAAGCTTTGGGACTTTGTGGTCAAGAGAGTTTTGTACAACATAAGTGTTATTTTTAGAGGGATTAAGCCTTCTACAATGTTGTAGTCAAAAGAGGTTGGAAAGAAATATGTGGTTCAACTAACCCCAAAGAATGATAAGGTTGAACCAAAGCTCATGAAGGACCTAGAGAGGAGGAGAGATCATACGGTTTTGATAGTTTAGAAGAGGAGGTAGAACCTCCACCTTAGCTCTTGAGGAGGTCCACTCAATAGAGACAACAACTAGATAGGTATATTCCTCTTGATTGGAGATGTGTTTTTTCTTTTATTACTAATACCAATGAGCCTAGAACTATAAGGAGGCAATGTATATAGATGATTCAGAGTCCTAGAGAGCAACTATGGATGAGGAGATGGCTACATTGAAGAAGAATGACACTTGAGACTTGGTACTACTACTAGAAGGAAGAAAGCCTAGTGGATGTAAATGGGTGTTTAAGATGAAGACTATTTCAAATGGTGTTGTTGAAAAGTACAAGGCAAGATTGGATGTGAAAGAATATTTCTAAGTTAAGGGGATCAACTTTGGTGAAACTTTTCTCTAATTGCTAAGCTAACATCTATTAGGTTCTTGTCATTTGTAGTAGAAATTTTTTATTAGAGATAGAGTAGATGGATCATGTGAAGACAATATTCCTACATGGTGACTTGGAGGAATAAATCTACATGACACAACTAGAGCACTATGTTGTTAATGGCAAGGAGTCTTTGGTTTACACATTGAAAAATCTTTGCATGGTCGTAAATAGTCTCCTAGAATGTGGTACCAAAAATTTAATTCATTTGTGTTTGAATTGAGATCCAAATTGGATCATTGTGTTTACTATAAAATGGATGGTGATAGATTCCTTGTTATCACATTGTATGTAGATGATATGTTGTTTTTGGTAACAGTAAGGATGTGATTTGTGATTTGAAGTATTGACTTTTAGCATAGTTTGACATGAAGGAATTGGGGGATACCAAATATATCTTGGGTATGGAGATAATAAGACATAAACTAAGCATACATATTTGCTTGGGCTAGAGTAACTCTATATTGCAACGTTTTAGCAAGGTAGATAACATACCATTGAGTGTTCCTATTTCTATGGGAACTAAGCTTTCGGTTGAGTAATGTCCTATGGCACCCACAAAGATGGAGGATCTCCATGCTTATGTTCCTTACACCAATACAATTGGAGTTTGATGTATGCTATGATTTGTATTAGACCAAGAATTGCCCATGTAATGGGAGTCTTGAGTTGTTTTATGGCTAATCTTAGACAAGATCTTGTGTTGTTAAGAGGGTCTTCAACTTTTGTGGGGTACCTTTGAGTACTATATTTATTATCATGATGGTTTTTCAAAGGACCAACACTCAGTGGATATTCATGGATTTAGATTGGGCAGGAGATGTTGTAATGCTACTAGCATTCATGCCTTGTGTGCTTTTTTATTTATATGTTAGATATTGTATCAAATTTTTTATCAGTATATTGTGAGATACATGTGTTATGATTCATTGCACCAAACTTTTTTATGAGGCCTATTGTATCATCAAGGAATTGTGATTGTGTTCTTTCAATACTTTTGTGGTGATGTTTTATATGACCATTGATGTGTTCTTGATAAGGTTTTGTATAAGCATTTAGATTTCTGACTATGTATTATGGCATGTATATGTTGTGCCTCTATATGTTAGATTATAACAATGTTTCAACTTCACTATTTTTAGTATATTCGATATAGTTGTGATTATTATATCTGATTATCATTGTGAACTACTATTGATTATACATATTATTTCTTGGATCATGCTAGTCGTAGATGATTTATAGTTAGATGTGATGATTTGATATCATGTTATGAGTTATATCACATTGGGTGGTTTATGTTGCTTTGGCTATTATTATGTGGAGTAGGTATGCCTAATATTTGACTTGAGTGTGCAAATACAGGGTTATCCCCAATGGTGGTTATATTGGAGATGATCGTCTTGGGTTAAAACATGTGTGTTAACATCTATCTCATTTGACTTGAGTGTGAGTTGAGTCTTTTGAATCTTTGTGTAAACCTAGATTTGAATTAGTGGTGATTCTGGAATTCGTATATTGTGCAAACTTGTAAAGTGTGTGCAAATTTCCTTTATGTATGGTTATTTTATCTTATTTCATTGTATTTAAAGTTATTTTAAAATGCATGTTTAGCATATTTGAGAAATATTTAATGCTTGAGTTGAAAAAGTTTTATTTCATTATTTCATTGTTTGGTAGAAGAAAATTAAGTGAATTTAATCTTTCTTTCAAAATGAAATATTTAGCTTTAAAAGTGAAATAAAATTACTAATTTAAAATTTTAATTTAATTTAAATTGATTTGACCTCTTTTGGCTATTAGAGAATATCAATTTGAATTAAATTAGCTTGTGTAGTTTTATTTAATCAATTTTATCGATTATTTGTCTTTGAAAATGTATTTTGCAAAAATTGATTTTCGAAATAGAAAAATAAAAAAGTTGGAGACAAAAAATAAAAGTAAATCATAAAAGGAAAATAGAAGGCTTGTTTTAACACATTTGTTTTTTCTGCATTTTTACGAAACCCTCTCTCTTCCTTTGAAAAGTAAATTTTCTTTTGGGATAAGAATGGATTGAAATAGAAGGGATGGGAATGGTTTTGAATTGGATTTGATGTGGAGTTGTTGGTGTTTGTGGCATGGAGGGTTGTGAGGATTCTTCCTTAAGGAACTCTTCTTTCATTCATTCACATTTTGTTGAGAAGGTGTTTCTCTTTGTTTGTTGTATTTTAAATGAATTTTCTTTTATTTTTTATGCCCACATTTGGTGGATGCATATATGGCCTTCATATTATAGGAATATTTTTATAGCTTCCTTTTTGTAGTTTTAAATTGCATTTTAAAATTTGAAAATATGCAATTTGTAGCCATGGTTATAGCAAAATTTTCTAAAAATCGTGTTTTACAAAATTTAGAAAAATTAAATTTAAAAGTATGTTGTGCATTTTAGAAGCAAAAGGGCACTTTTGATTTTTTTTTAATTTCTTGTAATTTGGAAAATAAAAATTCAAGGTTTCAACCCAATTTCATCAATGGTGAATTTGGTATTTTTATGTTTTTTCTCAATTTTTGAGAATGGAAAATTAAAAATTAAAACCATGTTTGAATGAATTATTTTATGGAGTGAGTTGATTCCTTATGTAAATGTGATTTTACATCATTGGGCAATGTTCCATGACTTTTTGCATAGATTTGTGTGCCAAGTCAAAACTTAGGATTGAGGTATAGAGTAGAAAAGGAGTGGTCTACCACTGCTTGCTCGAATCCAAAATAAATTCATGGATAGAACTAGTTGAGTGTTTATCTAAGTGAGAATATAAACACTAGGGTTAAATAAAACATTTGAGTAAATAAGACAATTCTCCACGAAGCATCGAATACCTTAAGAAGATTCGTGACTTGGATAGAAAGGGCATTTCACAACTCATTGGGTTGATGAATGTTGTTGAGTAACCTCATGCGAGGTAGGTTTTCTACTCAAACTTTCTACATAGTTATTGTGCTATTATAATGGCACTCCTTGGCTTACTTCTAGGACCCTCATCCTATCCTATCATCGAATTTTATATCCAGTGTGTGTTGAGACCCTTTCATGTATGTTGATGTGTTGTTAGCCTTATACATATATGTTGTTGGTATTTATTTGTATGTGATAAATATTGTCTATAGAGGGTGTGGGAACCTTTGTGAATGCATGTTGTGTTCTCTTTACATATATTGATTGTGTACATTAATGGTGTGAAAAACCCTTATGCATGAATTTTGTTTGGCATTCCTTTATGCTCGTGTTGGCATGAGTGAGCTACATATACTCTTGTATATATTGATTGAAATTTGTGCTACATATACTCTCATATATATTGATTGATGTGAGTTGCTACATGTGTTTTTATATGCATTTGATTAATGTGAGTGTTTCCATGTACTCCTTATGTGTGTAAGTGTGATTGGTACTTGATTTGACCATCTCCTATGATAGTGGAGTGGGCATGAGGGTTCCCAATGATTGTGTGGCACTAAACCACCATTAGGATAAATGAACTTGGAGGATGCTCATTGGAGAGTGTGATGGACTCACTTGGTATATTGCTTCTTGCATCTCTTCTTTGTTGCAATTGATAACTAGGTTCTTAGGACCACTATATTAAGAGAGTAGTTGATCATTGTTATATCTTCTGTTGGGAATTAAGGTGTCTCAACCTTTGCAAACTCCTAGAATTGGTATTTGATTATTTATTTATTATTTTCCTATATTGTATTTATTTATGCACATCCTATTTTGTCATTTAGTGTGAGGTGGCATAGTAAGTTGTCATCCCACTTGGAAGGCAACTTGGATGGGCATGTCAACATGAGGAAATATAGGCACCCCATTTGAGGTGGCATTAATTTGTCATGTGTCAGCATCTTGAACAATGTGTAAGAGGTTATAACATATGATAGAATTATGACATGTAAGAACTAGAAATAGAAGATTCTTATGACAGGTATGATATGCGTTATAATGCATCTTTGCATGTTGAGAAGGCATTTATAGGCACCCAAGTTTGACTATGACAAGCTGTAAGAGGAATATGCTATTGTTAGTTAGTTCTGACGGATTCTATTACAACTATAAGTGTTGTCATATATGACAGATTCTATGACAACTGTAAGATGTGCAAGAGCATCTGTCATAGCCTATTCTTGGATGGAGCACCTAAAATTGGGAAATTCAAACTTGCATGTTATGATGGTTGTAAGGGGTCAAGTACATGTTGTACATGTGTCATTACAGGTACAGGGGCATTGGAAAATGGACCATGTGGCTAAGTTAGTGCTTACCTCTAGAAGCTTCCCATTTTTGCCTTGAAACTCTATAAATAAGGTACTTTCTAGAGTATAGGAGCATTGGAAAATGGGCCATGTGGCCAAGTTGGCACCTACCTCTAGAAGCTTCCCTTTTTGGCCTTGAAACTCTATATATAAGATGCTTGTTGGAATAGTGTGTATGGTTCATTTGTAGGTACTATTATGCTATCAAAATTACTCCAGAATATCAACAGTGGTGAACTCTTGTAAGAGTTTGTCTTTGGAAGTGTATTGTAACCTTCATTGTGTATAGATTAATACATTGGGTTGTGCTTTGGAGTGTGGGGTTTTTTACCCAAAAGGGTTTTCCCCATGTATATCTTGTGTTGTGAGCATTTGTATTTGCATGTGATGTTTTATTTTATGTTCTCTATATTGTGTATCTCTTTACTGTAGCTATTAAAAGATTAAAAAATGTTCAACTCTCCTCTCTAGATTAGTGTAGGAAGTGTATTCCGTGTACCTTGCTTGCTTCCGGTTGGTATCAGAGCCTAATTAACTTTGGTTCTAGTTGTTGGGTAGGTTCTAGTTGTTGGGTAGAGGGTTTCTTGAATTGATCTTCATTTAAGTGGGATCTTGTGTAGAGGATTTTGAAATATTTGTTGTAGGAAAGAGATGGCAAGAACATCTAGGAAGATAGAGATGGAAAATTTTAATGGAGACAACTTTGAGTTGTGGAAACTCGAGATGGAAGACATGTTGGTTGATAGAGACCTGTGGACTGCTATATCTAGAAAAATGCCATCGGGCATGAAACAAGCAGATTGGGATCTAATGGATCGGAAGGCTAATGGTCTTGTGAGACTATGTTTAGCTGACTTTGTGTTACTGAATGTCCATGAAGAGACTACATCAGCAAATTTGTGGAATAAAATTGGTCAAATTTATCAGGGTAAATCTCTGGTAAATAAGTTGTTCTTGAGGAAGAAGTTGTACTCTCTGAGGATGGAAGATGGAGGATCTATCATAGATCACTTGAATAGTTTTAACATGCTTGTTGCCTAGTTGAGCTCCATTGGTGTGAAAATGGAGGAGGATCGGTGTATGACTTTGTTGTGTTCTTTTCTAGATTTATGGTACCACCTTGTTATGGCCATTGGGAGTAGCACTACCACCTTCAAGATGGATGAAGTGGTTGCATCATTACTGTTTAAAGAGATGCAGAGAAAATCTTCTAAAACATCTAAGGAGGCTCTTACAATTCGTGGTACATCTAAAGAGAAAGGGAAAAAGAAGGAGAAGAAGCAAGAGAAGTCAAAATCTAAATCTCGTGGGAGATCTAAGTCTTCTAGAAAGTACAAGGCATTGTGTTGGAACTATGGAAAACATGGGCATTTTCACATGGAGTGCATGGAGGAGAAAAAGAAAAAGGAAAATAACTATGATTCATATTCTAACAAATCTTCTTAGGATGATGAAGAAGTGTTTTTCGCTACCTTGACAACACATGCATATAAGGATGTGTGTCTAACAGACTCTAGTGCATCTTTTTACATGACCTCACATCAAGGTTGGTTCACTAAGTATGAAGAGTATGACAGTGGGAAGGTGTATCTAGGTGACAATTCTCATTTGAAGATTGTTGGTCATGGAAGAGTCTTGATTCAATTCCCTAATAGAGGAGTGAAGTGGATCGATGGTGTTTTACATATCCCTAGTTTTTCATGGAACACAGTATCTAAGTAAATTGAATGATGTGGGTGTGCAAGTTATTTTCTCAAATGGAGGATGCAAGATGACTAGAGGAGCTTTAGTGTTAGCTAAGGGTGTTCAGATTGGCACTTTGTTCAAGCTTGATGTATGCACTATTCAATGCAATAGTTCTTTAGTTTCAAAGAAAAGAACTTCAGAGTCTTCATCCTCACCATTAGAATCAATAGTGAAGAGGACTGTTACATCTACTTCTGATGGTCATGTTTTTTGGGTAAATAAGGGTGCTCATTCTTATTGAAATGGTGAGCACAAATATGATATTAAAGATCAATCCATAGTTGTAGAAATAAATAATACAAAATAATATTTTATTGCATTTAGATCTAGATAACCAATAATAACCCATTAGCCAATAACCAACTTTCCCATTTATCCCATTAGTCAATTAATTAAATAAATTATATTTATTTAATTAATTCCTCCCTCATCCAATTTAAATAAATAAAATATTTATTTAAATTAGCCCTCACCTTTATCCTTATCACAACACATGTCCTTCTCTCATAATTTAAGTAATTTTTTATTTGAATTATGTGTCATACTACAACTTTCATTTAATGCTTTGTCACACTACCAACTAATTTAAATAATTTTATTATCTAAATTGGGTCACCTCTATTCTTTCCGCACACTTGTCATTCCACCACCTTTCATTAAATGAAAGGGGCTTATCTTTAATCTTAGTTGTCCACATCACATAATTCAACTTTCAATCCTTGCCCTTCATTCAAATCCAAGTCTTCTATTAAAGCAAGCTTTCACCTTCATTTCAAGGCTAACCACAATCATAATCTTCAAGATTTTTCTATTATTCACATTGAGCTTATCATATCTCTTGCATGTTGCAAATCTAAGAGCAATTTAGACCAAAATGGAGAAGAGCAATGGAGGAGAACCAATCTTGGCATAGGAATTTAGATATTGCTGCTTTTATCATTTGATTTCTATGTTCATCTTGTGCTTCATTGTTGGATTAGGGCTTTGTAGCTTGAATTTAGATAGTGTTGTGGTTGCTATTGATGATTCATGCTTGTGCTTAGATTTTCCCTTATCTTCGCTTACACTTTATCCACCTAATGTCACATGTGAGTGCCTTTTGAAGCCTCATCAAGTGTAGCAAAAATGGCCCCAAAAGCACAAGCAATGTTTGATATATGTGTGGTGCAGGAGCACCTATTTGATCACATGCCTCCATGAGGCAATATTGAGTCTTGTGTTAAATTTTGATATTTTATTGTTGTAATAAGGCCCAAGAGGCCACATTTGTGATGTTATAGGTCTTAGGATGTTTATTTCTCCAATAATGTAAGAGGGTGTCATTTTAAAAGTTATAATAGGTGCAAAATTGTAAGTATATGGTCATTTTTTGGGATTCAAAAGGTGGTTGGTCAATTGAAGAGTTAGTTTTATGTGGGAAGTAGTTTTAAAATGCTCTTATGAGCCATTCTAGATGGGCAGAAGGAGATGTATGAAGTTTGAACAAGGAATTAATGAAGAAACTCTATTTTTCAATGCATTTTTTCTTGTTCTAACATGTTGTACAGACCAATACAGCTAGATCATGGTTTCTAGTCATATGTTGTGGAAATATCTCTGTATCTAGTTTAATTTGGTTCAAGTCTCACAAAATTTCATTACATTTTGAGGAAGTTATGATCGTTTTAGTGACTACAATTTCTAGAATTCTCTTGTAATAGTCCTATTGTAGCGTATGGTACTACCATTGTACAGATTGTAAGGGTATGAATCTTAGGTTTTTGGAAAGAGGAATGAAGTATCTTTCATTTATAGTTGGTTTCATTAATTTTCATTAGGTTTTGAAAAAGTTATGGTCATTTTTCTAAAAACTACTTTAGACTGTCAAAACCCTCATCTAGGGGAACAACAAACAAACAATTTTGTGTTTCTCTATTTCTAGACTAAGTGGTGAAATCTACTATTGATGAAAACATTCGTTCTTGTATAAATTTTCACACCCTAAGAGTGCAGATCAAGGAGATGAAGTTTGTTAATGGTTTCATGATGCTAATGGACTGTGTTTTCAAGTGTTCTAAGACTGATAAAGCAGCAGAGTAAGAGATTTTGGAATATTTTGATAAGTCCAGTGTTCACCATGAGTGGAAGTGATTTGGGAATTATGTAAACTTGTATTTTGAACCTTTTCCAATCTAAAGTATGTTAAAACCAATGGTATTGGGAGACCTTACTACCACTGCCCCGTTATGACAGTATTAACAATCATGATGACAGTCAATACAAAAGACTGTGTTTAGCAAGATTTTGTGATATTCCAAGTGGAGTGGTTAAAACCCTTTTGAAGGTCACTCGTATGAAGTATATCCATGCCATCAAAATTTGTGTAGAATCTTGTGAAGTTTTCTCATGTGAATAGCAAAATTGTCAAGTTGGAGTCATGGCTAGTAAGCCTAATTGAGGGTTTAGTGGTTTGATGAGTTCCAAGATTTTCTTGTGCTAAAACTTGTTTATTTATCCTATTTGCAATCTATTGAAGGATTGTCAAAGGTGTTTTGGGATTGAAGAGAACTAATGTCTCAAGTTACTACTTGGAACCTCATTCATTCGTTGTTTTTGTTTCACTGATGGTAGTAAGCTATTAGGTAGACTTTCTATATCGGCGGGAGTGAGAAGTCTTTGGATGATATGCAAGGATTCACCGATGAAGGGCTAGCTATCAGGTTGACATGCTCTATCAGGTTGATATGCTTTAGCTTTTCTAATCGATATGTGTCATACCGATGTGATATGTCTATCAGCATAAGGTTGGCCATCGACTGAGCCTGTGGTAGTTACTCCAATGAAGGATGAAGGTTTGGGCATCGATGGGACAAGGAACCATCGGTGTGAATGGTGGAGGGTCTCTGATGGCTTGGACTATTCTGATGAGACTTAGACTGGCATCGTCGGCAACAAAATTGCCGATGATAGTCTTATAGAGTGTTTGGATATATAAACCTAGATATCAAACTCGAACTAGTGAATGTGGGACTAAAGGTCTCACATGAATACTAATAGTTGTGTGATGGTTGGAAGATAGTGATGCTGGGTCAGTTGGAATGAATAGTTAGGGAAGAAGTTCAAAATGGTTTTTCTCTTGAAGACTGTGTAATAAACAGATTTTGTGAGGTCATCTGTGATTGATGAAGAGATTCGATCAAATTGTTCATTATGTAAATGTATAGAGGAAGTGAACTGTGTGTATGATTTGAGAATCGATACCTGAGCAAGAAGGCTAGGATCTTTATTGTAACCTTTCTAAGCTACCTATAAATAAAGATTGTCTCTCTTGTGGTGGTGGGTTTTTTACCCAAAAGGGTTTTCCCATGTACATCTGGTGTTGTTCTCTGTTATCTTGTATGTTTATTCTATATTTTCTAGTGTGTTCATCTTTGTATTTGAATTAAACATTACCTATATGCATTATCCCCTTTGAATTGACATTAGGGAAGTTGTATTCCACACCTATGCTTTCCTTACAGGGATTGGGAAGTTGTTTAGAGTCATGGTGTTTTGAAAAAGTGACCTATTTGAGGTCTAGGAATAGCGTAGCAGCAGTAGAATGAAGGATATGTTCCAAAGGAGTCATAAGTGATCTTGAGATATGTCCTGTATTGGCTTAATGGGTGTCCAAAAAAGCCCATCACAGTCTTGAATTGTGGTCTGAAACAGAAGATAATGAGTAACAGTCCCTTGTAGAGGGCTACTAGCTTTAGGACAGTCAATGAAGAAATAGTAATTTGATGAAGGGTCAGACATTGGGAATTATTTGTTTTGGTTGAGTTAAGGTTCCTAGAAGACAAGAAAGATAACTAAGGTATTGCTTGGGTCGGAGTAGTTGGAACCTCTAATTTTGAGTCCTTGTATTGCATTAATGTGTAGCCATAATGCACCCTTACAATAAATAAAATCAATCCTTGTACCGATGATAAAAATATAAACCTTATACCTCCCAAATGGATAGATAATATATATTTTTTATGGTGCATAAAAGATGAACTAAAGAGTTTTGAACTCTACATCTATAAGTTCAAAGTCAATGCTTTTACCAATGAAACTAACAATCACTTTGAACAATCCTCTTAACAAACTATGTTTTCCTTTGACTTTGAGAAATGGAGTATAACTTATATATGCCGATAAGGGCGTGGTTCTATGGTTAAGTCACTCGATTGTAGTGGTGGCCACCAATGTTCAAACCCCCACTAGGCCAACAAGCTCGCAGGCGTTACGCCTTTGCTGGGCCAACGAGCTCACGGGTTTGAAGTGTTCTTGCTAGGGGATGAGGTCCCCCATGTTGTGGCCTCACTGGTTCATTACTCTGGGCAAAAGCATTCACGTGGAACTGGAGGGCGTGTCACACCAGCATCACTGGTCATGTTAAAAAGTTTACCATGTGCATGTAAAAAAAATGGAGTATAACAACAAAACCCTAAATCATTTAGAAATATGAAACTTTTTAATAAAGTTATGAAACTTCACTATTGCATTTTATAAGATCTTGCATAGAGACTATGTCTATGCTTCTATTGTGCACTCTTGGGATGCTTGCATCATTGAAACTCCTTTTCTTTGTTTCACACTAATATTCAAATCTAAATACATTTTCCAATCATATATGCACTCCACGTGAACAAGAAAATTGTCTTCCCCTCAATAACCGACTGGAAAATATATTTATGGAAAGTCTTCTTCAAACAATACCTCCAAATTATTCAATATGCTTCATCAGATCTTCAACATGTCTCATAAAATTTATCAAAATCAATCAAAACTATTCAAAATGCCTTCATTGCGGTGTATTTCAATGTCCAAAATAAATTTAATAATGCACCAACATTTCTATGTTTAAACTTCTCTGGAAAAAAATATTTACACCTATTTTATTGCTCTTTCTTCTGCAACAAACTGCTCATAAAATACTCACAATATTCAACATATTTCTGGGTTTTATTCCTCTCTTCATCAGCTTTAGAGAACATTTTAAAGTTTTACATTTCATTATAATATGAGAAAGATATCATAGTTTTTGTAAGACTTCATTAGACTATTATATAAAAAGAAATAATTCTAAAATAAGAATAATTTGAATACCCAACACAAAAGTTTCTCTCATCCATTTAGCAAAGATCATGATTATTGCTCATGGTTTGTTCACAAAACTCCTTTCCATCTCCTATAATCTTTTACTCTCTTATATCATTTTGAAATGGTGAGCACAAATATGATTAAAGATCAAGCCATAGTTGAAAAAATAAATAATACAGAATATTATTTAATTGCATTTGGATAGATATTTCATTACAATGCAACTGATTTTTAAAGCCTTTGAGTTTCCCATGAATAACAAATAACCAACTAACTTCTTCTACAGGAAAGTAACTCCCAAACCTAACAAACATTTATTAATCAAGAAACTAACCTATATTTATAAATTAACATTTACATGCTTATTTATTTATTTATTATTATTCTAAACTATATACTAAGCTATACTAATGATGTAATAAATCCAACAATTCTATGGAGATGAAACTTTGAGCTGTGAAAACTATGTTATGGCACCAAAGACTTGGTCACATTGGTGAGAAGGGTCTTAGAGCCATGAAAAATAAAAATCTTGTTGAAGGGATGAATGACTATAATCTTGAGTTCAATTTTTATGAACATTGTATATATGGAAAACAAAATAGTGTTCAATTTTATTCCAATTTTCATAAATCTTCTAGAGTGTTGGACTTGATACATTATGTTGTTTTTTGTCCTGTGAATGTTCCTTCGATTTCAAAATCTGTTTACTTTGTATCTTTCATAGATGATTATAGTATAATGACATGGGTTTATTTCATTAGAAGAAAAGCTAAATTCTTTAGTCAATTCAAAGAGTTTAAGGCTCTTGTTGAGAATCACATAGATAAAAATATTAAGTTTTTGAGGACTGACAATGGCGGTGAGTTTTGTTTAGCAGATTTCAACAAGATCTGTAAAGAACATGGGATTGAGAGGCATAAGACAACTCCGTATACCCCTCAGCAAAATGGAGTTATAGAGAGGATGAATAAGACATTGATGGAGAGGGCTAGGAGTATGCTTAGTGGAGTTGGCCTTGAACATAAATTTTAGGCTGAAGTTGTTGCTACCACTTGCTACATGGTTAAGAAGTCTCCTACTTCAACATTTGTTGAGAAGACACCTATGGAGGTGTGGTCAAGTAAAAATTCCTCATTGATACATCTTCAAGTATTGGTTGTGAGGCATATGCACATGTGCCTAGGGAGAAGAGGTCTAAGTTGGAGGACAAGACAGTGAAGTGTATCTTCATCGATTATGGCGTCAGTGTGAAAGGGTACAAGATTTGGGATCTAGTGGCTGAAAGGGTTCTATACAATAGAAGTGTGATCTTTAGAGAACTCAATCCTTCTTTTGTTATTCAATGGCCAAAAAAAGAAGAGAAGAAAGAGGATGTGGTTCAACTTCCTTCTACCCTTGAGAAATTTGAACCGAAAACACCTGTTAGACCTAATGATGAGGATAGATCTAGTAGCTTTGAAAGTTCAGAAGAAGAAGAAGAAACTCAACCTTAGCTTTTGAGGAGGTCCACTCAAATAAAGCAGCAACCTGATAGGTTTGGATATTCATTACATGATTCTAGTTGTATTTTTGCTTTGATTTCTAACACTGATGAGCCTAGGATTGTAAGAGAGGCTATGGGTATGAGTGATGCAGATTCATAGAAAGAGGTCATGGAAGAAAAAATGGTTGCACTAAAGAAAAATAATACTTGGGATCTGGTGCCCTTGCCTGATGGACGTAAACCCGTTGAATGTAAATGGGTGTTCAAGAATAAATTTGGTTCAAATGACATTGTTGAGAAGTATAAAGCAAGGTTGGTCACGTAGGAGTATTCCCAGGTTGAGGGAATATATTATGGTGAGATTTTCTCTCCCATTGCAAAGTTGATATCTATTAGATTCTTGTTGTCACTTGTTGCCACATACAATTTAGAAGTTGAATAGATGGATGTGAAGATAGCTTTCCTTCATGCTGACTTGGAGGAGGAGAATTATATGTCATAGCCTAAGCACTACATTGTAAAAGGTAAAGAAAATTTGGTTTGCAAGTTGAAAAAGTCTTTGTATAGTTTGAAGCAGTCTCCTAGGATGTGGTACCAAAAATTTGATGAATTTATGTTGAGTTTTGGATTTGAGATTAAAATTTGATCATTGTTTTTATTATAAGATGGATAATAATCGCATTCTCATTATTGCATTGTATGTTGATGATATGATGTTTATTGGGAATGGTAAGAGTTTGATTTCTGATTTGAAGTCTCATTTGTCTGTACAGTTTGAGATGAAAGTTTTAGGGGCAGCCAGGTACATTCCAGGAATGTAAATCAGAAGAGACAGGGCAAATAGAAAACTTTGGGTAAACTAGAGTAATTATGTGATTATTTTATTGGAGAGATTCAACATGGTAACTTGTAGACCATTGACTATTCATGTTATGTTGGGGAAAAAGTTATCTATGCTAGATTTTCCATAGTCTCCTACTAAGATGTAGGACATGACTAGAGTTCCTTATGTTAGTGTTGTTGGCAGTTTGATGTATGATATTGTCTATACAAGACATACATTTCCCAAGCAATGAGAGTCCTTATTCAGTCTATGGCTAATCCATGATGGGTACATTGGGATGTAGTGAAGAGAGTGTTCATATATTTGTTGGGCACTTCCAAGTATTCACTATGTTATCATGGTTATCCTATAGGACCTTGACATTCAATTTATATTCGTGGATTTGTGGATTCTAATTGGGCAAGTGACATTGACAGTAGAAGATCCACCAATGGTTATGTGTTTACTATGTTTGATGGTGCAATCAGTTGGATGAGTAAGTGGCATGTTGTAGTTGCTTTGTCCACTACAAAAATAAAGTACATGGTAGCAACTCATGCTTGTAAGGAAGCCATTTGACTTAACAGATTATGTTTTGATGTTGGGCTTGATGTAGGGATGATTAGTATTTGCTATGATAGTTAAAGTACCATTTGTTTGACAAAGAAACCAACCTTCCATGCTAGAACAAAGCATATTGATATTTATTTCCATTTTGTATGTGACATGGTGGAAGATGGTAAGGTGAAACTTGAGAAAGTTGATACTTTGATGAATGTTGCAGATTCACTAACAAAGCATGTGAGAACAGAGAAGTTTAGATGGTGTTCAAAGTCTATGAGCCTCTTGGTCCCTAGTAGTTAAAATCATGTCTTTCTATTAGCTATTGAAAGGTGTTTGACAAGTGGGAGAATGTTGGGAATTAAGGTGTCTCAATCTTTGCAAATTCATAGCATTAGTATTTGATTATTTATTTTTTACTTGCCTATATTGTATTTATTTATGCACATCCTATTATGTCATTTAGTGTGAGATTTCATGGTGAGTTGTCATCCCACTTGGAAGGTGACTTGGATGGACATGTCAACATGAGGAAATGTAGGCATCCCATTTGAGGTGGCATTATTTTTCCATATGTCAGCATCTTGACAGAATCTGACATGTAAGAGCCGGAAATAGAAGATTCTTGTGATAGGTATGACATGCATCATAAAGCATATTTGCATGTTGAGAAGGCATATCTAGGTGTCCAAGTTTGACTATGACAAGTTGTAAGAGTAATATGCTATTGTTAGTCAGTTATGACAAATTTTCTTACAACTGTATGTGTTGTCATGTATGACAGATTCTATGACAATTGTAAGATGTGTAAGAGAATCTATCATATCCTATTCTTGGATGGAGTACCCAAAATTGGGAAAGTCAAACTTGCATCTTATGACGGTTGTAAGGGGTCAAGTACATGTTGTACATGTGTCATTGCAGGTACAGGGGCATTGGAAAATGGACCATGTGGCCAAGTTGGCACCTACCTCTAGAAGCTTCCCATTTTGGCCTTGAAACTCTATAAATAAGGTGCTTTCTAGAGTAGTGTGTATGGTTTATTTGTAGGTACTATTATGTTTCTGTAATTACTCTAGAATATCAATAGTTGTGAACTCCTATAAGAGCTTGGCTCTGGAAGTGTATTGTAACCTTCATTGTTTACAAATTAATACATTGGGATGTGCTTTGGAGTGGGGTTTTTCACCTGAAAGGGTTTTCCCCACGTACATCTTGTGTTGTGAGCATTTATATTTGCATGTGATGTTTTATTTGATCTTCTATGTATTGTGTATCTCTTTATTGTAGTTGTTAAAAGATAAGAATTTGTGCAACTCTCCTCTCTAGATCGGTGTAGGAAGAGTATTCCGCGTACCTTGCTTCCTTTCATATTCTTACGTGGGTTACAATCCATCCATGTTTTGGATGAGATCCTTTCATTGTAATAATTATTTGGTAACATTTGTTTTGGATGTTTTCACACCTTGTCTTGTGAAGATATTGGCATGATTCCTTGTGTTGAAATTATGATATATTAGCATGTTTGATTTAAATTATGAAATGTTGTATTTATGATTATGAATGCTTTTGTGTTGGATTACATTCTACCCACATAAGTGGTGAGGTATCTACCTTTGCTTTTGGAATGTATCAACATTAGTGTCAAACATGCATAGAATTTTGTAGTGTTTTTACCACATTCTTCTATGTGGTTATTAATGGAGAATTTACCTAGTTTCATGCTTTGGTTTCTTATCATGGAAACCAGTGTGTTAAACCTTATGCTTGGTCAATTGTTGTAATTGTGTCACTTTAAGGTTTTGGTTGTTGATGGCATTCTTAGGGAGGTTGTACCCCTAGTCTACTTGTTGTCCCTATTGCATGTGTGTGTCCATGCAAGTAGGAGTGTATCGTTGGTGTCTTGTGGCATTCTAAGAAGCCTTATAAACATTCCACTTGATCTGCCCCTACTCATACATGTTGTTACATCTTGTGCAAGTGGATTCTTGATGGAAATAACCCTAGGACTTGTTTGACTTCATCTGGATGAATTCCTAACCATAAAACCATTTTGGGTTGCACGAAAACCCTTAGGCAAGTCTAGATATTAGTCCCAAGTAGTCAATTGTGGAAAAGTTTTGATTTGGGAAAAATTTATAGGACTACACTGTAGAAATTGGACTACTGCACAATTATAGGGCTACAACACAATGTGCTAGAGTCCTTGGGTGCTAGTGTTCTTCTGGTGCATTGGATTTCATTTGGTATGTTGTTTTCCTCTAGTGCATTGTTGTCCTTGGGTCATCGAACAATAGGCATTTCCTAACCTTTTTTAAAGAAACTTTCTAAACAAAAGTTGTTCCTCTTGGTCTTGTAAGGCTTCCCATGCTGATACTTTGTTAGCAGTGTCATTATTTTTGGAGTTATCCCTTCTTTTGCATTGGGAAGCATGCCTTTATATGAAATCATCTAGTTGTCGTTCCAATTGGTTATGGCCTTGTACCTCCTAGTTGATCCACCTCTTGTGTAGGTTTTCCCTTGAGTTTGAATGTTGTTTTGTGTTTTCATGGAATGGATATGAGGTATTTATCATGTTCATCCTACTCCATGTGTTCACGAGAGAACAAGATCATGGACTAGTGTTTGATCGTCGTCATGGAGGAGGCTCCATCCTCTCATATGGTCATCATGGTGACTTCATCACATGATTGGTGAAGTCTTCAACTTTGTTCCACCATGCTTGGTGAATTGGTGATTTCATCTTGTGTGTCATTGTGCTTGTTGTGACACCTCATGCACATGTGAGTGCAATGCGACATGTAAATGTCACACTTGCAAACACAAAAAATTGTTTGATGTTGGTTTAGTTAATTCTTGGGAAAAAGCTTGGGGCATTACATGTCACAACCCTCTTTTTTCTTTGGATGATTATTTTTGTTGATTAATTGATTCAATGACAATAATTGGTATTAATTATGTGTGTGATTTAATTATGAAAGTGTCCTTTCTTAATTTAATTTGATTTACTGGTTAGGGTGGTAAATTATTGGAGATGAATAGTTCTATAATTCTTTTGGATAATCAAATAAAATAAAATAAAATTGAAGTTATATAATTAACTGCTTAGAATTTTTTTATAAGATATTAATGGAAAAAATCAAGCATGAAGGTGGACAAGTTTGTGATTGCAAATAACAAGGCACACACACAAAAAATCTCCCATGGTACTTTATAAAATAGTGTTAGTACAAGAATGTCACAATATGATATGCAAGAATTTCACAAAAACACAAAATACAAGTGCGCCACTTTATTTTAGTGCATTTACAAATTTGAAAGTACATACAATAGATTCATATAATGTCCAAAAAGGATCACATGCTAAAATACAATTCAAATACAAAATGAGAGGAAACTAATGGAATCACTATGAATTACGTGAAAAATATGCACTTTTAAAAAATTGGACCCAAAAAGGAGTCTATACACAAAAATTATGACCCATCAAAGTTTCCAAAAATAAGAACTACACAACAAGATTTCTAATAGAATTAATTTTTGGAAAAAATGAGAACCCTAAACTAAAAATAATTTGCACCATCATAGAGAGCACAAAATTTTACCCCATTTCTAAAAAGATCTCAAAAAATGATCTTGTATGAGAAAAAATGTAGCCTCTAAAGTTGAGCCTAAACAAAAACTACCAACAATGAATGGGACTAGAAAATCCAAAAAACCTTGGTCGCCCATGTGACTAGAGGCTAAGTCTCTAGGGGCTGGGACTTGGTAATTGGGTGTTGTTCACCAATGTGACCAAGGGTTGGCAATTGGTAGGTAGGAATTGATCACCCACAAGAGGGCTAGTGCCCAAATGAAAAGCCTTTTAAAAAACATTAAAAATTTAATAAAGATTCAGTTATACCAAAATTATGCATGAAATTCAATGCAAGCATACAAATTGAGGTAGCATGGAAATTAAGACAGCACAAAAATTGAGGTGATAAAAAATGATGACATAGAAATCAAGACAATTGTATGACTATGGAATTCCACACAAGTTCTATGAAACACAATAAAACCTTGAAATTTTCTGTCTCCAAACCCTATCATGTTTACTATTGATCCATAGGGTTTTGGGCCTTTTGGATGCAACAATGAGGGTGGTTTTGTTCCATGATGCACCTATGGAAGTAGTCAATGAAAACCTCCCAAATAAGAGAAGGGGCTTGTAGGTTTAGAGCTCTAATACCATGTTGGAGTTGTTAGATGGAAAAGGAAGACTTAGCTTAAAACCCTAAACTAGGGAAAACCCTCTTCTATCAACATTGGAACACAAACTGAGCTCGGCTTCTACCTTTGAAGGAGAGCCAAACTGCAAGGGTTTTGTCCCTTTGTTGTATAAAGGAGTGTTAACCAAATCTAACCAATCAAACTAGGGCAAAGTAAGAAACCCTAATTAAGTAAGATCAAAGAATATGCAACTAATGAAAATAATTACAGAAAATCTAAGACCACAGTAGAGATCAGAGGACAAAGCAGAATGAAAATGTAGTTTCAAGAGCAGAGAGGTACCAGGGCATTGGACACCCTAGACCCAAATTAGGAATTATAGGATGTTCAGATCTGGATGCCTTCTCCTATCTAACGTCCTCCTTCCTGTCACTTGTTGTCTTCCTGCTCCTTTGAATGTGACCTGCACACAAACAAGAAGGGAAAAGGTTGTGTTGTTTTTAGGGGCTTGCCTTATTCAAACCCTATGTTGGTATTTCCACCTCCACTACAATAATGATTAGAGATCAAAGAGTGTCTACCCTAGGAGGGCAAAGGCAAGATCTGCAATAAATGATGAAAGAATGAATGTAAATGGTAAATGTTACCACAAGATATGAAACCCTAGTTGAAGTAGTTGACTCGAGACCATGCATCAACAAGGAGATAGAGAATGAAGACTTGAACTTCCTTCAAGGCCTACAAAAAAGCATCATACCATCCACATACAAAGAGCTATTCCAACCATGAAGAACACTTGAGCATAAGAGAGAAATTCATCAAAGCTTGAGGTATGTACTTCTAACATTCTAGGTGTAAAATGAATAATAAGACTCCTTATATGCATTCCTACTCACTAACGATGAATAAAACCAAATGGGGCCGACAAGGATAAGTTAAAGAGGTGTTCTAAACTGACACCACCAAATTGTGGTCGGGGCTATCATTTGTGCCCACCTAGTGCTAGCCGCCTTGGTCCTTTAGCTCCCACAAACTCTAGGGAGTGCTTAATGGGGTGAGCTTAGACTAGCCCTAAGTTTATTTGTCAGGGATTATTCATTAAGATTGAGAATTAATTGTTTATTGTTCCACCAGGTGTCAAAATAGGTCCAAATTAACAAGGGTAAACATTTTACTCTATAACATTTAGCCCCCACTTTAGTGTGCGTATGAACTTATATTAGTACTCACACTAAAGTAAGGAGAGAACATATTTCCAACATGAAAACATAGAAGCCAAAGAATTCCACTAAGTTGTGCACCATAGTAGCCCTCAAGCTTAGGATTCTAAGGTTGTAGAAACATAGACAATGAAATTTCAAACACGCAAGTCATTGTAACATATTCACACATACATGGAGTACTACAAGCATATATAAGGAATACACACAATACACAATGCATACACACTTAACACTAAGTATACGCATAAGGCATAAAGTATACATGGAAAACATGATGAAGACACATAAAACACATGGAATCATTAAGAGAATACAAGTTCAAACAATACATCACATAAACAAACATGGAAACAAACACACAAGCAACATGACTCTAACACTAGCTTGCTCTGTCATTAGGGGTCGTGTGAAGATAAGTGTTTTCATGGATCATAGACTAGTAAGGACTATTGAATTACTAGGTGACCATGACAAGTCACATGAAGCACACAAATCTAGCAAACTTCATTATACTAGGTGGCTCATGGACCAACAACAAAATAGAGACATCACAAGCTAGTGAGAACTATTGAATCACTAGGTGAGTTTCATGTCAATCATAATCAACAAGTGTATAATTAAAAGAGCATAACACGATGTATGCCCCCACCTTAAAGTGTTTGCTTGCATCCTCGGAGATCAATTGCTTTAAGGTAGAAATAAAATATAAGACAGGCATGAGAGCTTTCTGGAAGCACATGCCCATATGATATGTGTTCCCAAGGGCTACATCGCAACAAGGGGTTGCCCCTAGAAAAAGAAAAACATGTTACACATATTGTCATTGATGTCAAAGAAGTTGCAAAAGGTTGTTTCATTGATGTCATAGGAGGTGTAAAAGACTATTCCAGGTCAAGATACATTTGGCAACTTTAAGGTGATTGTTCTAGGTCAAAAGAGATGTGGCTACTTGAAGGTGCTTGACCAATAATCACTTGAGCTTGTCTTTTGTGTGGTCTTACAGGTGGTGGTCTTAAAGTGGATAGGAAACATGCTTGCCAATATTTCTATGGATTAATCATCCTTGTCCAATGCAGAGTTGGTGATAAGATAGTGTGCAGATGTCAGGATAGTGTGCAGATGTGTTCTCTGATATAACTCTTCCAAGGATAGTTATGTAGTAAACATAGGTGGAGCATGCCAAGTGTTACAATCCTGAAATACATTTCAAGAGAAACTTGTTGATAACTCAACATTGTTAGTAGTTAGTACCATTAGTAGGAGATCAAGCTAAAGATAAGTGATATTGTTCCTATAGAAGATAATGCAGTTGGTTTGTGTTGGATAATAGTGGCATTGAAGGTCTGATGAATCCTGGCAACACATGTTCCTTCAATGTTGAGTATGCTTGTTTTGAATGCACCTTAAAAACAACAATCACTGAGTCACAAACAGTGGATTAGTCTCTCTTCCACTCTAGGCGATAGAAGCTAAGTGAGTCATGGCAACAGGAACAGAAGCTGCAAATAGAGTTACTACTATAGTAAAGAAGAAATTTCCTTCAATACTCAATAATGAATCCTCAAAGCCAAGCTTCCTAGCAATAGGAACAGAGCAATTCATGGTGACAAGAGTAGACCAAGTCATAGAAACAAATGGAGAAGGTACTGTAGAAGAGAAGAAACTACTTTCAATACTTATTGTCAAGTCTTCAAAGCCAATATTAGAGATACATCATATGAGGAAAACAACAACTGTAATGCAAAAGTTTACTCAGTCAAGTGGAGTAAGACTCTTTGGAATTCAAGCTAGATAGAATAGTGAATGCAAATTGGTTCAGTATTTAAGCCGACCAAGAGCACTTAGGATAAGTGCAATTAGGATGAGTAGAAGATATAAGATTATTTTAAATTAAAGATTTAAATATTGTGTGAGGAGGCCAACCTCGTTCTTACTCTGGCGTCATTTCAATAATGTGTAGATTTCAAATATGTAGTGATGTTTATGAAGCCGACCTTGCTAAATCAATAAGAACAAGTCATGTATATAAACTCAATCTATAATACACAAGAGAGAGAGAGAGAGAGAGAGAGAGAGAGAGTGTGTGTGTGTGTGTGTGTGTGTGAGCAGAAAAAAATGAAAGGACTGACTTTTTGATTTTAGTTTGAGTTCAATGCTACATAAGTTAGGGTTTCATTTGTGAGAAAGGTTGTGTGACAAGATGAGAGTAGGCAATGAACAATCATAAAGGAATAAGCTATTTTCAATCATTGTGATTCCTATACTGCAAGGGTTAGGGTTTCATTTATTTTGAAATGAATAGAGTGAGATTGTGTAGGATGATGTACTACCTATAGAAGAGTTGAAGATTAAGAATAAAACATTAGAAAGCATGATAGCATAGCAGCATGACAGTAGCATAACAAACTTATCATCAGATTGCAAAGGTTGAGGAAATGTTTGGAGTTGGAAGGAGCCATCAGAATTAGTAAAAAATGTCCACCTATAGAAGGCTGAGACAGGAGAGGATGAAGTGCAGTTGGTGATCAAGTATGATGCATCTGAAGTAGTGACAACATCATGACAAATCTATCATCAAACTGCAGAGGTTAAGTGTATCAAAATCTCCATCTATAGAAGACTGAGACAATAATTATACAGTACAGAGGCTAGGGCCTCATCTAATATATGTTGTATGTGTTGTAGTACATTAGGGAATAGTGCTTCCTTTGGATTGGTGCCCATAAAGCAGTGTAATAGGGAGTTGGTGCTTCCTTTGATTTGGTGTTCATAAACTAGGGGATTAGTGTCTTCTTTGGGTTGGTGCTCATAAAGATTATTGTAAACTTCATTTTACTTTATGCGGTTGGATTTGGACAATAGATCCAAGCAGCTAACTCACTGTGGTTTTTCCCATCTTGGGTTTCCATGTACATCTTGTGTTATGTGTGTGTTCTCATGTTTTCATTGTTGCATTGTTTGAAAGCATCTAAAGTGAAAAAATTTTATGGAATAATGATTCACCCCCCTCTCAGTATTGCATTGTGTCTAACAATTGGTATCAGAGTATCTAGTTCCTTATCATAGCTTAACATCTGAAGGTAGATCTTGGTTTGAACATAATGGTTGAACAGGAAGGATCCTCTTCTAATAGAGCACCACTCTTTGATGGATCTAATGATGCTTTCTAGAGTATAAATATGGAAACCTACTTGAATTCTCTAGAATATGATGTTTGGAGATCAGTGATTGATGGTTACAATGAGCCTACAACTCCTTAAATAGATTAGGCTAACAAAAAGGATTGTAGGAACAATGCTACGGTAAAGAATGCCATCTTATGTGGTCTAACCAACATAGAGTTTGTCAAAGTAATGCAGTGCAAGACAACTAAATACATATGGCAAAAACTCCATAACCTATATGAAGGAGATGATAAGGTAAAGCAAGCAAAATTACAGACCTTCAAGGGTAAATTTGGAAATCTAAAGATGAAAGAAGAAGAGGACATAGCTAACTATCTACTTTGAATAGATGAAGTTGTGAATGCAATCAGAGGTCTTGGTGAAGAGGTAAAGGATTCAATAATTATTAAAAATGTGTTGAGATCACTCCCTCAAAGATATGTCTCAAAGGTCTCAACTATAGAATAAGCCATGGATTTGAATAAACTCACTATGGATGAACTATTTAGCTCTCTCACTGCCTATGAGATGAAAAATGCAAGCAAAGACACATCCAAAAAGGAAGTTGCCTTCAAAGATGTAAAGAAAGAAGAAGCATCTAATCCAAGTAGTGGATTTGAGGAAGAAGAGACAAAATTTGTAGGAAAATTAAAGAAGGGTTCAAGTAAGTACAAAGGTAAGATACCTTTTAAGTGTTTCAACTATGGTAAAATTGGCCATTATGCATCTAAATGTCCTTATGGAGAGAGTGGAGATAGCAACAAGGGTTTCAATAGGAATAAGAAATTTCTCTACTCTAAAGAGGAATGCAGTTCAGCAAAAGAAGCAGATCATTGATCATCAAAAGATGAAAGGGAAGAAGCTCTATTCATGGCTATGGAAGTACTTGACAGTCCTAACAAAGATGAAGAAGACATGTCAGTCTTTGATGAAGAAGAATGTGAAGTTGATCTTGAAAGTGAACTTATCTTTGCTCTTGAAGACCTGAGATCAATTAGGGAAGATTTTAAAGGTAGCAGATGACTGTCACATTTTAACAGACAATAAGGACAATATGCTAATCCATAAAGTTGTTAAAGACAAGAAGACTGGAAGACTACCAACACCCTATGTATTCAAGACTCTCAAACAAACAATAGTACTATAACATATTTGGTGATCTGATCTCTATTTAGGAAAAGAGGAAATTAGTTTTGCTACATGAGTTAATAGTGCTATGGTAATACTATGAAATAGTTTCAATGATTAGGTGTAGGGTAGATTTAAGCCAAAGATAACACTATCATGCAAGTAAAGTATGTTCAGGTATACGCAAAGGAAGGTGCAATCATGGGATAGCAGCAACTCAATTATGGATTCTCATGAATTTTGGGGGCAATCATAATCTTGTTTTTGTTGAAACACTCCCCAAAGGTTTCTAAGGACCTTGCTAGAACAAGGTAAATGAAACATCATGAAGAAGTAGTCATAAAAATAGTACAACCATAATCTAACACTGTCATATAATGGAAATGATCAAAGTCATAATCTTTGTGCGTGCATTTGAAGGAAAATCAAATAACAGTTGAAAGGAATGGTTTGTGATCAATGAGTTGTCTTGTTTGACAAAGGATGATGGAGGATAGTTTAAAGAAAGTGTGGTCTTGCTATTATGGGACAATCATGAGTAAAAGATCATGATGGAGGACTCATGAACAAAATGAGAGTAGTCAATTAAGATCCAAGGTTATCAAAAGATGAGTTATTGAAGAAAAGGAAAATATGATGGTAATGAGCATCCCTTTACCATTGATGTCAAAGGGGGAAATTTTTAGAAAGAGGAAGAGTTATAGGAAAAGGGAGAATAATGCCTTACAGACAGGGGGAGTCTTCTTTATGAAAACATCTGTCTGCAGGGAGCAGCTCAAGGCATGTCTTTCATCCTTGTATGGATAGTGGCTAGCTCTCAAGGGGATCAAGTAGATAGAAGACAACATTGATAATCTAATTTGATGTAGACAAGGGGAGACATTCCTCTTAGTTTGTGCATATTGATAGTACATTGGAAGATTGCATGCCTTTTGTCCTTGATGTTAAAGGGGGAGAGATTCCAGATTGGAAAGAATCAAGTTAAAGATAGTTGTTGAGAGTGTTTCCATCAATGACAAAGGGGCAGATTGTTGCACATATTGTCATTGATGTCAAAGAAGTTGCAAAAGACTGTTTCATTGATGTCATAGGAGGTGTAAAAGATTGTTCCAAGTCAAGATACATGTGGTAGATTGAAGTTGACTGTTCTAGGTCAAAAGATATGTGGCTACTTGAAGGTGCTTGACCAATAAGCACTTGAGCCTATCTTTCGTGTGGTCTTACAGGTGGTGGTCTTAAAGTGGATAGGGAACATGCTTGTCAACATTTATATGGCTTAATTATCCTTGTCCAATGTAGAGTTGGTGATAAGACAATGTTTATGCTAGGATAGTGTGCAGATGTTTTGGTGGTAGGATAGTGTGCATATGTGTTCTCTGATATCACTCTTCCAAGGATAGTTATGAAGTAAACATAGTTGGAGCCTGCCAAGTGTTACAAGCCTGAAAGACATTTCAAGAGAAACTTTTTGACAACTGAACATTGTTAGTAGCATTAGTAGGAGATCAAGTTAAAGATAAGTGAGACTGTTCCTATAGAAGATAATGCAAATTATTTGTTTTGGATAACAATGGCATCAAGGTTTTGATGAATCCTAAAAACACATGTTCCTTCAATGTTGAGTATGCTTGTTTTGAATGCACCTTAAGAACAACAATCATCGAGACACAAACAGCGGATCTGTCTCTCTTCTAGTCCAGGTGATAGGAGTTAAGAGAGTCATGGTGATAGGAATAGAAGCTGCAAATAGAGTTACTACTGTATTAAAGAATGTTGGAATAGCCAAGGATACTCTGCAACTTGATCTACACTCTCACAATATGGAAATCAACAATACGAGATAAGAAATCGATGATATTGATGAACCTAGTTGAGCATAAACTTATATTGATCTCACATAATAATTTACTTAGGAATTCCTTATTATATAGGCATGGATGAGGCAATCCACCTTGCATATGGATTGACAAGTGCCCCATGATGTGGCACATGCATGTAGACAAGTGTCCTATAGGTGTCAACCTTTGGATCACTTGGAATGTGCAAACTAAACACCTTTGTTGACAAGTGTTGGATGGCTACAAAGTGCCTTTTGAGATGAGATATAAAGTCTTCCAACCTCAAAATGTATGCACATGAGGTTTACCAAACAACTAGGTAACCTCTAAAGGCCTAAAAGGTTGCACATTCAGTTAGACAAGATGTTGTCTAACCTCGTCAACCTATGTACACTTAAGCTATAGTGAATTGATAAATTATTCACTCTAACACCCCCCCTTAAGTGGTACTTCGGGATCACAAAAATACAAGAGATACATAAATATGGGTCTAGTCTATGTAATATCCCCAATCTGAAATTTAATATTAAATCCAAATCTAAAAATGTCTTTAACAAACTTAACAATAATATGCATTAAAACAGCCAAACTAGCTAACTAGTTTACACAAGTATTACACAAAAATGGACATAAACAACTCAAATGTTTTTTATTATGATTTTATGATACATATGACATGGAATCATGCCTACAGTACTGATTTATAATAGCAACAACAACTACAGCACTCCACAATGAATCTGCTAGACACACACCAAAAACATGCTGAAATACACATGTGATTCACCCGAAATTGCCAGAAACTTCACATCACTTGCACCAAATGATATATGGCACCCATGGATGATGCTAAAGAAGCAAGGAATGAGCCATCTATTTGCTATACAATAGAAAACTCAAACAACATCAATGGAAACACCACAAACACTCTGAAATGCTCAAAACACACCCTACAAACATACATATACTGCACATACAATGCTCTTGAGATCAAACTAGCAATACCCAGCTCGTCAAAGCTGATCCAAACCTCTGAAATGGATCAAATACACCTTTTATACTAAAATGCAAAACCTACAACAACACAAATGCTCTGAAATCACCAGAATCTACTCCTGCACACAAAACACTGAAATTGCTACAATCCTTCAGCACTGATGCAACCTCTGAAGTGAGATTGCTCTCTACATTCCAAGAACACCACCCTCAAAATTCTAGAAACTCATGTCCACTGGACCAAGCTCCATCTCTAATGGTTTCCCTATCCACTGAAGAAAACACAAGCTAAACAACTTTGTGAGAAGATTGTCAAATCTACAAAAGTCCCAAATGTGTTTTTGGCCTCCAAATAAATAGAGGAGCAAACCCAAACGACCCCCTCTTGGAAAATTAAATAAAATAATATTATTACATCAATTTCCATCCAAATTAGGCCCACCATAATGACCACTGCAAGATTCCCCACCAAAATTAAATAATAACTCCATGCATGCAAGTTGTCATAAAAACTACCAAGGAATCTGCTAATAATAGCATGCCACCTAAACTTGAAGGTTACAAATCTTCTCACATGAAATCTCACGCCCTTCCTTGGGTAAATAATCTAAAATAATAATATTAAATTAATTATCTAACCCCTTTTATCATAAATATAAGAATTGGTAAATGATTCAGGCCCAAATAACCAATTTTAGATATAATTATTTTCCAATTTCCATACCTTAGCCCAGTGAAAATATTTTAAATTGAAAAATATATCCTCCAACATGAATTAAATAAAAAGGGGATATGACAAGTCCTCCCTTCCCAAGATTGCTTATCCTCAAGCAATGTAGACTCATATTGCTCAAGAACCATTGTGCCAATGTGATAAGTAATGCTATACTACTCAAAAAGCTTTGATCTTGTCCCTGTCAAATGAGACAACTCTTGCCAAAGAATATAATGTAAACCTGGAGATTTTGATTCCTTAGTTACCATGCCCTATAGGTTTGTAGTATGCCTTGCATCTTCCTCAATCAATAACCCCTTTCTTTTATCATGTTCTTCCCAAAGTGTATGTGCACTGCCATAAGACAAGTTAAACCAGAAACTCTTGCAACCCCTTAAAATGATATAATTCTGATTTTTATAGTGTA
This sequence comes from Cunninghamia lanceolata, assembly GCA_027924645.1. Lineage (NCBI taxonomy): Eukaryota > Viridiplantae > Streptophyta > Pinopsida > Cupressales > Cupressaceae > Cunninghamia > Cunninghamia lanceolata. Next base: position 14,314,283 of record BSBN01001425.1, on the reverse strand, counting down.
TACGACTGCTATAGAAGTCTATGCATCCTCCATAACAGAAAAGATAAATTTTTGAAACAATTACCCCTTTTTCCTTCACATTATGGAGATACACCCTACTGAAATCATCACTACTTGTTTCATACTTTGCCTCATCTTGAAGAATGTTAGTTGCAACTTTAGTATATGATCTAGAACAGAAATAGTACTATTGAGGAACAACAATTAACATCATATAACAGCAGAAAATACTCAACCATTTCTTAAAAAATGAATCTTCAAGCATGTTCCATTCATTCGGGTAGAAGACTGTACACCTTCTGTGTCTATTCACTAGTACATACTAATCATCCAACACACTTTCCAAATTTATATTGGAAAGTACATCACTAGCATAACCTATCATCTAAAAATTTCTCCACCCTTTATCCACAATTGCCTTCCAAGTCACTCTTAAGTATACATATGAATCTCCATGGTGACTAGTTAGTAAAACAACATTAATGATGAATATTTATTTTGTAGACTTCCAAGATGCAATCTTCTCATGATTATTATTGATCTCTAATAAGAAATAACAACAAAGGGGTCTACTATAGCATAAACCACAAACTTCTATAACAAAATCTAAAATATCTACATACAAACTAGACCAAGCTACCAAATAACATAGTGCATTTGTCTTCCTGCATAGTCAATCCTTAGCAACAATAAAAAGTGCCCAAACTGAAAAGATATAGTTTCCAACACTTGGAATGGATCATGAGAATAAACACCACAATAACACATAGCAACAATACCACATAAAACTCTTGTATGGAGTTTGTTCATTGAAGTAGCATAACCATGCTCATATCTTGACTTCATGATATCTATGATGACTCCTTCAAAGATAGGAGGATACTCAACACAAATTCTTAACTCACAATAGTGATGGTATTCAATACTTCTTGAAAAACTCAGATATGTGAGTGTACACACCATACAAGGTTGATGCAACAAAGAGTAAACTCCATTATGACAATATACCTTAACTAGTTCAAAATTATTGCATACCTTGATTTCAATCCATGAGTCATCCAGATGTTGAGCCTTCACATAATTAGGGATGATGAAGCCTCAATGCATCACCACATTCCATATGGAAACCTCATCTTGTACCACATTAGTACACTCTTCATTAGGTGGTCTTCCTAAGGAATTACCAACAATAAGTTTGTTGCACCTTTCCACATTATTTTGCACCTTCTCATGTGAACATGTAAACCATCTATGGTGGAAATCCCTTTCCATAAGTTTGCATTCTTGTTGCTCTTTCCAAGTGATGTCTCTATGCTACAATATTCTATCTAGTAACAATTCTAGGAACGTATTTATGAGCACCATTTTTTTTTGATTTGGAAGCAATTGAATAACATAGGATAGGTTATGTTGCTTACCAAGGAACAAAATAGTTTGCATTCTCTCCTTCAGTACACAACTTGCTGCCCATAGAGCTTGTCCTTTATGAGTAGTCTCTTTAACCATGAATTCTTCTCTAAGACCATGAAGTATGCCAAGTACCATACCTTTGTCTTCAATTGTAGAATTAAGTTCTAAGGAGTAATTCATGAATTGCAAACATTGAACTCCTACAACTTCATTAGAACTTACAAAATAATTTTGATGATTCTTCATGAATTTCCTTTCCATTCCCATGCAAGAGATGAAGAATTCAAAAATCACATCAAATCCTCTATCCTCTTTTCCTTTCATAAACTCACTTAGATCCCAAATGTAGAAACAATCTTGAATTTGAATCAATGAATCTACATGCCATATTTTGCAAATTATATTTCTTACCCTATTCCCCTTTTTATCATGCTTCATTTGGTTATAATATTTTTGTATTGGCATACAAAGAGGCAAAAATCTTGAAAATTGAGAATCTTCTTCATACCTTGAGCTAACATCAAGGAATTCATCCTCCTTTGTAGAACTAAAAGTTGTAGATACACTACCATGCTTCTAGTGTGCTTCTTTGATACAGTTGGATCTTGGGGAGTCCGAACTAGATTAGATTTCTGCAAGTATGAGATTCAACCAATCAAAATTTTCATCCTTCATGTGCTTCAAAGTATCTTCCTCTTGGGTCTTTGGATAAAGCACTAGGATCCCACACCTTCATGGATGAGCAATTTTGAAGTTGAGAGGTAGTATCCACCTTCCACTTTGTACCCTTCATCTTTTCATCAAGGTTAGAACTCTTATCATGATAACAAAAATATTGTGATGATCTATCATGAAGATGTAGAACATTCTTGATATTGATTCCACCCTTATCATTCAAACTGTAATTATAGGAGCAATCAAAGTTCTTACCTTCCTTTGTTGATTTATAAATTTCTGAGAAATTCGTAGCAATATTGTCATTCTCATAATGAAAATCATTAGTAGAATGAGATTGAGGTAAAGTATCCATCATGAAATCATTGCCAACAATAGGGCTATTGTTTTTCCCATTCTCACTTGGCTTTGGCTCCTTCTTTTCCATACTTCAAATTTTTTTAGGCATCTCTAGGACACTAATAAGAATTTTTTGAACCTTTTCTTTCATTTATCAAATCTTTATCTCTAACATGCAAGACTGATTTCACTTTAAATTCATCAAAAATAATATTTTCCTGAATTGGGAGCTCACTAGAAATCACTGAAATATTTTCTTTAATTAAAGAGTCTTTACCTTCAACCTCTATGGCTTGGAGTGCCTCTAGTTTAACTTTTTCTTCCTTTTGTTCTTCTTGCAAATATATTTTTTCCTTATACTGCATCATCACCATTTATTCCTTATGCTCCACTTCAACCATTGCATCTTCTTGTGGTTCCAATTCCATCTTCTCTATCTTCTTCCCAATTTCCTTTGGTTCCTGATTAATGATACCTTGTGACCCTAAATTTAACTGCTCTTCATGCTCCTTGATTTCTTTAACATCACTCAACTTTCTTCTTCATTTCTAGATCTTATGAATTACCTATCAAAAAATTTGATAACCACCTTTTCTTGGGGCATAGTTCTTCCTGTAAGCTCTACATATCTTTGAAATGTCAAGGATTCCTTAAAACCTTTAAAATGATTTTGGTATTCTTCATACCATCTAGCAATTCTGGAGGCATAAATTTCATAGTCCCCTTCTATCAACCTCTTTATTAGAGAATTGAAGAAACCTCCCATGATTCAAACCAAGAAATCAATTTACCCTACAGGATGGAAAGATTATGCACTGATACCACTGTAATATCCCCAATCTAAAATTTAGTATTAAATCCAAATCTGAAAATGCCTTTAACAAATTTAACACTAATATGCATTAAAACAACCAAACTAGCTAACTAGTTTGCACAAGTATTACACAAAAATGAACACAAACAACTCAAATGTTTTTTATTATGATTTTCTGATACATATGACATGGAATCAAGCCTACATAACTGATTTACAATAGCAGCAATAACTACAGCACTCCACAACGAATCTTCTAGACACACACCAAAAACATGTTGAAATACACATATGCAATACACCTGGAATTGCTAGAAACACATAGAAACTTCACAACACTTGTAACAAATGATATATGGAACCTATGGATGATGCCATAGTAGAAAGGAATGAGCTATCCACGTGCTACATAGCAGAAAACTCAAACAACATCAATGGAAACACCAAAAACACTCTGAAATGCTCGAAACACACCCAGCAAACATGCATATACTTCACATACAACACTCCTGAGATCAAACCAGCAATACCTAGCTGGTTAAGGCTGATCAAAACCTCTGAAATGGATGAAATAAACCTTCTATACTAACATGCAAAACCTACAACAACACAAATGCTCTGAAACCCTCAAAATCTACACATGCACACAAAACACTGAAACTATCAAAATCTCAAAGTTCCTTCAGCTCTGATGCAACCTCTGGATGAAATTGTTATATGTATTCCAAGAACATTGCCCTCATATCACCTCAAACTCATGTCCACCGGCCACAAGCTCCAACTTCAATGGTTTCCTATCCACTGAAGAAAACACAAGCTAAACAACTCTATGAGAAAATTGTTAAATCTACAATAGTCCCAAATGTGTTTTTGGCCTCCAAATAAATAGAGGAGCAAACCCAAATGAACCTCTCTTGGAAAATTAAATAAAAAAATATTATTACATCAATTTCCATCTAAAATAGGCTCACCATAACACCAATCAAAAAAAAAATAGGCCCACCATAATGAGCGTTGCAAGATTCCCCACCAAAATAAAAAAATAACTCCATGCATGCAAGTTGTCATAAAAATTGCCAAGGATCTGCTAATAATAGCATGCCACCTAAACTTGGAGCTTACAAATCTTCCCACATGAAATCTCATGCCCTTCCTTCGGTAAATAATCCAAAATAATAATATTAAATTAATTATTTGACCCCTTTTATCATAAATAAGAATTAATAAATGATTCGGGCCCAAATAACCAATTTTAGATATAATTATTTTATAATTTCTATACCTTAGCCCAAGGAAAATATTTTGAATTAAAAAATATATCCTCCAACATGAATTAAATAAAAAGGGGCATGACAGGCTACTAGGCCATGTTAGGTACCCATGTACAAAGTTTCTCATAAAGTGGAGTAAAGGAGAAAACCCTTTGGAAACAAAACTCCTCTCCAAAAGGAGAAACAAAATGTATGAAAAGAAAACAAGTGAAGGAGGACTTATATCATGACCCCCCTAGGATAACTTCTATCACATGTGTACAATAAATTTCCCCAAAATAGGAGATACAAAGAGAGCCTTGGAAGCCCCCCATAATATATGCTACAGTGCTCGTAGATGCTCAATGAAATATGTTGAAGTTGCTCCATGAATGTAGAACAATGTTTCTCCCCTTAGGAAGAAAGAGAACTACAACTAGGTGCAATGAATCTTCCAATGGAAGAAGAAGATGATAAGTCTTTGGATGTTGCAAAAAATCCAAATATAAGTATGAAGCCTTCACAAAGTGATGATGGGCCTCTATGATAGTACTGAAATCCTTTGAAACCTACTCCATAAGAACTTATGCCAAGGAGGAAGATAGATGCACAATAGCATCGAGATGGTTGTCGTCAAAAGTGTCTACCAAATATGCATAGTGAGAATCATCAAACAAACATGCAATTTTTGTCAAGTACTCATCCCAAAAAACTGGTACTGGAAGACTGATGGAAGTAGCCTGTTGATGGAAGTCTGTGGGAAATAAATAGGTAGGTTCACAAGGAGATGTGATCTCAGGAAGAACTGATGTGGAGGAAATAACTCCAAGGTTCAAATATCCATATTGAATGTCCTTATCGAAGTGTAATGCATGAAGAGCATCATGCAGGTCTGTAATATGTGAAGAACCAAAGCAATAGAAAGAGTATAAGCAGGACCCATGTGTTAGGATAAAGGTGCCATCAACCTTGTAAATCCTATGTAATTTATTATTCCTATTATTATTTGTAAACAACCCCATAAAGTATGAGAGGTTTCACCAGCAATGATCTTGTTTCAGCCACATGTTTATATCTGGTACCCGACGCTAATTCATCTATGACGGGGGGTCACAGGGGGGTTTCCCCCCGGCAGGGGTTCGAGGACCGCATGCCATGGTAGGGGTTCGGGGGCAGCACTCCCAAAACCACATTTTATTTATATTTTATCTTTGTAAATCTGGACTGTTCATCATTAGGTCATAGATCTAATGATCGATATTTGCCAATTTTCTTGCCCTAGATGGCAACCCCCTTTTATAAGGATATGTGTACTATGTTTTTAGCAGAGTTGAGAGTAACAAGCGCCGCTAGATTGAAGACTAAAGTAGAAGTAGAAGACTAAAGTAGAATATTATATTTGAAGATAATACAACTTGGAGTCTCTTTTCTTGGTGGAGTTTTTTACCCGAAAGGGTTTTCTCCACGTTACATACTATGTTATGTGTTTAGTTCTTAATGCATGTCATTTATGTGTAGTGGGTTTTATTTCTATTGTAATATCCATTGATTCTACATTATTTAGAGGACATTAATAAGGTTTGAATCATATTTCTATTGTTTGGTTTGCACCTTCATTTCTAACATTTGGTATCAGAGATTGGCCAATTTTGATTCTTGGGTGGTAGTGTGAAGGTTTTTTAGCTGTAGTGGGAGATTTGGTTGTTGTTTGTTTGAAAATCTTTTGTAGATATCATGGTTGCATCCATTGTTGCTTCTACCTCTCAGTTGGACATTGAAAAGTTCAATGGCACGGGGTACGAATTGTGGAAGCTGAAAATGGAGGATTTGCTAGAGGAAATAAATTAGTGGTTGGTTGTTATGAAAGAGAAGAAAACTCAACAATGTTGCTCAAGATGAGTGGGATACGCTAGATAAAAAGGCACGAGGTACCATCTGGTTGTGTCTTGCACATTCTATTCTACTAAATGTTGCGAGTGAGAAGTCTGCACATAGCTTGTGGAAGTGTTTGGGTGAGATCTGCCAAGCCAAGAGTATGGTAAACAAGCTTTATTTAAAGTGTAAATTATTTTCCATGAAAATGCAAGAGGGTGAATCAGTTGCAAAGCATTTGAATCCGTTTAATTTGTTATTGAGTCAACTATCATCTTTAGATGTTGATGTGAATAAGGAAGATAAATGTGTATTGCTTCTCTATTCTTTACCTAAGTCATGGGAGAATGTTATTTTGGCTATCACTGCTAACCTCACAAATCCGAAGTTGGATGTTATTGTTTTAGTTTTCCTGTCACAAGAATTGAGGAAGAAAAGTTTAAATAGTTTAGGGGTGCACTCAGTGTCAACGGAAGGTCTATGGAAAGAGGAACAAAAGGAGATTAGAAGGGGTCTAAAGACAAGTCTAAGGGTCATTCTAAGACTCCTGGAAAGAAGAACAGAGTCAAGTGTTGGAACTACAGAAAGAGAGGACATGTAAAAAAGGAATGTAGAAACCCAAATAAATAATGGGATTCCGCTACTGATAAATCTTTGAATGCAAGTGATGAGGTTTTACTTTCTACATGTAAAGTTGTTTCTCATGATCATTGGTTGGTTGACTCAGGATGCTCGTACCACATGACTCCACATAAAGAATGGTTTTCCACATACGAAGAGTATGATGGAGGAAATGTGTACCTTGGGGACAACTCTACATATCCTATTATTGGACGAGGGAAGGTAATGTTGTGTTTCAGTGATGAAAGAATTAAAACCATCCCAAGTATTTTGCATGTTCTTGGATTGGTTAGAAATTTGATTTATGTTTCAAAGTTGAATGATTTGGGAATGCATGTGACATTTGATAAGCATGGTTGCAGATTGGTGAGAGGAAACTTGGTGGTAGCGAAGGGGACAAGATTGGGAACTCTGTTTAAGCTAGAAACCATTACTATTTGTAATGCCTCTTATGCATCTGAGGCTAATACTAAAAATACATGTATGTTGTGGCACCGTAGATTGGGCCACATAAGTCAGTCTAGTTTAAAGACTATCTTAAATAAAAAATTGAGAGATGGTTTATCCTATTCTAATGAGAGTTTCAAATTTTGTGAACATTTTGTGTTTGGAAAATAGAATAGATCTCCATTTCGTTCAAGTAGTAATAAATCTAATGATAAATTGGAACTTATTCATTCCAATATTTTTGGTCTAGTGGATGTTGAATCAATTGGAAATTCTAGATATTTTGTTTCCTTCATTGATGATGTCTCAAGGTTTACCTAGATTTATTTTATGCGTCACAAATATAAAGTTTTTGCTAAATTTAAGGAATTTAAAGTTTTAGTTGAAAAGAAATCAGACCATAAGATAAAGGTTTTGAGATCTAACAATGGAGGGGAATATTATTCTAAGGAATTTGATGAATTCTGTAAAGATGCAGGTATTGTTAGATAGAATACAACTCCATATACACCACAACAAAATGGAGTGGCAGAAAGGATGAATCGGACAATAATGGAAAGAGCCAGAAGTAATGTTGAGTGAATCATAGTTGAACAAATGCTTTTGGGCAGAAGTTGTGTGTACTGCGAACTACTTGGTTAATAGATCTCCTTGTAAGGATCTTGTTTCAACTCCTTATGAAATGTGGACAGGTAAGAAACCTTTTGTTTCACATTTAAGGTCATTTGGTTGTGAGGCTTATGTTCATGTGCCTAAAGAAAAATGAACTAAGTTGGATCCAAAAGCTGAAAAGTGTACTTTCATTAGATATGGTGATAATGTAAAAGGTTATAAGCTTTGGAATCCACTAACCCGAAAGATTGTCTATTCTAGAGATGTTATTTTCAGGGAACTTAGTGTTATTTTAGAACTTGAACAACCAAAGGAAAAATAAGAAAAGGTGAAGAGAGTGCACTTTGAATTAGAGCATGAAGATGCACCTCAAGAACATAATGATGGATTGGGGGGTGAAGAAGCAGAAGAAGACTTGAGTGAAAGTTCTGATGAGGAAGAATCTGTTGTAACAGAAGAAGTTGGTACAGAAGAGCATGCAGAAGAACCTAAAGAGTCTCTTACTCCACCTCTGAGAAGATCCACAAGACAATGGAACCCAGTTGATAGGTATAGCCCACCAAATTTTCATTATTTATTTGCTTTATTGAGTACTGATGCTGAGCCTAGATCCTATAGAGAAGCTATTCGTGTAGATGATAGTGAGTCTTGGCAGTTATCCATGCAAGAGGAGTTAATGGCTTTAGACTCTTGCAACACCTGGGATCTTATTTATTTGCCCTAAGGAAGAAAGGCCATAGGTTGCAAGTGGGTCTTCAAGAAGAATTTTGGAGTAGACGGTTCATTAGAGAAGTACAAGGCTAGACTGGTAGCCAAGGGCTACTCCCAGAGAGAGGGAGTTGATTTCGGTGAAATATTCTCTCTTGTTGCTAAATTAACTTCTATTAGATTTCTTTTATCCATTGTTGTAGCTTTTGATTGGGAAATCGAGCAAACAGGATGTTAAGACTGTATTTTTGCATGGAGATCTTGAGGAAGAAATTTACATGCAATAGCCTTCAGGTTTTGAGGTAGAAGGCAAAGAACATTGGGTTTACAGATTAAAGAGGTATCTTTATGGTTTGAAACAGTCCCCTAGAATGTGGTACCAGAAGTTTGATTCATTTGTGTTGAAATTGGGTTTTGTTAGAAGTGGGGAGAATCATTGTGTTTATATTCATTGTATTAATGAGTCTATTTTGATCATTGCATTGTATGTTGATGACATGTTATTTTTCAGCAATACTAAGGGTATGATCAATGAGCTGAAAACCCAACTTTCAGGTGCATTCGAAATGAAGAATCTTGGAGCAGCTAGGTATATTTTGGGGATGGAGATCAAAACGGATAGAGGTAACAAAAAGATTTGGTTATCACAAAGTAAGTATGTGAATAACATTTTACAGAGATTTAGTATGTAGGACTGTAACCCAGTTAGAATTCCTTTGCCCATTGGTACTAATCTTTCATTAGACATGTGTCCAAAGAATGAGGATGATTTAGAGGATATGTCTAATGTGCCATATGCTAGTGTTGTAAGGAGTTTGATGTATGCAATGGTTTGCACTAGACCAGATATTACCCAAGCAGTGAGAGTTTTGAGTATATTTATGTCTAACCCTGGTAGACAGCATTGGAATTCTGTGAAGAGGGTGTTTAGATATCTAGCAAGTACTCTTGATTATTGTTTGGTTTATTCTGATATTGATAGTGTTGACAAAACTTTGGACATACAGGGATTTGTTGATGCATATTGGATAGGTGACTTGGATAGTTGAAGGTCCACCGGTGGCTAATGGTTTTCTTTGTTTGGTGGACAGTGAGTTGGATGAGCAAAAGGCAGCCCATAGTCACTTTGTCCACCATCAAAGTAGAGTATATGGCTACTACTCATGTCTCTAAGGAGGCAGTTTGGTTGAGGAGATTGTGTACAGGTATTGGTTTTGATTGCAGGATCATTCAAATTGGTTGTGATAGATAGAGTGCTATTATTTTTGCCAAAAATCCTATGTATCATGCTCGAACTAAGCATGTTGATGTATAGTATCACTTTGTTTGAGAAAAGGTTGCAAGTGGACAGATTGAGCTGAAGAAGGTAGACACTTAGGAGAATGTTACAGATGTTTTAACCAAGCCTGTGAACACAGAGAAATTTGTTTGGTACAAAGAGGCCATGGGCCTTGTTTCCAGTGCCTGATTATTTTATTATTTTCCTATGGGTATTTACAATGTATGATGTCAAGTGGGAGAATGTTACAATTAAGGTGCCATCAACCTTGTAATTCCTCTGTAATTTATTATTCCTATTTTTTTTGTAAATCATCCATAAGGGATGAGAGGTTTCACCAACATCAATCTTGTTTCAACCACATGTTTATATCTGGTACCCGACGCTAATTCATCTGCAACAGGGGGTCACAGAGGGGTTTCCCCCCTGTGAGGGCTTTGGGGGGATCATCCCCCCGGTGGGGGATCTGGGGGCCATGTGCCTTGATGGGGGTTCAAGGGCAGCGCCCCCAAAACCACATTTTATTTATATTTGATCATTGTAAATCTAGATCGTTCGTCATTAGGTCACAGATCTAACGATCGATATTTGTCAGTTTTCTTGCCCTAGAAGGCAACCCCTTTTTTATAAGGATATTTGTACTATAATTTTAGTACAGTTCAGAGTAACAGGCGCTGCTGGATTAAAAACTGAAGAAAAAAAGGAAGTGCATGTATTGTAATCTCATATTTGAAGATAATACAACTTGGAGCCTTTTTTCTTGGTGGAGTTTTTTACTCGAAAGGGTTTTCTCCACATTACATACTATGTTATGTGTTCAGTTCTTGATGCATGTTATTTCTATGTAGTGGGTTTTATTTATGTTTCAATCTCCATTGATTCTACATTATTTAGAGGAAATTAATAAGGTTTGAATCATATTTTTGTTGTGTGGTTTGCACCTTCATTTATAACACCATGATTTGCTTTTGCCATTGCAACAATGTCTATACTTTGCAACTCCCTTATGATCACTGAGTTAGGCATGAATTCAATTATTTTCCCTATCCCACTATGAGTGATTTGATAAATGGAAAGGATATTATTGGATAAAGAAGGTACATACAAAACATCATTGATTGTGCCTTCACCAAGTTCTATAGTGCCTTTTCCAAACGTTGTCATGTAGGCATTATTTCCCATGAGAATATGTGGATATGAACCTGGTTCATAGGTGGAAAACATATCTTTTGAATTTTTCATGTGATGAGAAGCCCCTAAATCTAGAAGTCGCTTAGGTGATGCAATATTAGTAGAGGCAGCTATGCTATTCCTTTGTTCTTATTCACATTTGAAGATGATGGAGAAGAGCCATATAAGGAGTTGATTTGATTCTTCTTAGTAAGAATTTCTAACTTAGCTATTCAGAGTTTGAGGTTATCTCTTTCCTTTTCAAAACAATGGTGCTCTTCATGCCCAAGTTTGTTACAATAGCTACAATTGGGCCTTTCCTTAGACTTTTTCCCTTTGGATGGGGTAGTTTCTTCAATTTGAGATTTTGATTTTTATCCCTTAGATAGGTCCTTGTTTTCTTTCTTCACCTTAGGAGTTGAATTCTTTTCACCACTAGCAACTAGAGCATGATTTGATGAAGGCATTAGTGTGCCTATTTGAATTAATTTATCTTGCTCTTGTGTTAGAGAAACAACAAACTCAACAAGGGAAGGCATAGTCAAGTGACTTCCTAATGAGCATTGTGTGGCATAAAAAGTTGAAACAAACACTAAATAATTTGGGTCTAACATTGATAATAAACTTAGGATCAATTGATCATCTTCTTTGTCAATCTTACATATCTTCAATTGTGACCTTAATGAGTTTAACTTGGTGAAGAAATCTTTAAATGTCGCAAAATCTCGAGGATTGAGACTTATTAATTCATTCTCCAAATGATGACCCCACATTATATCTTGCTTGCCAAACAATGTTTCTAATGTTGTTAAGACTTCATTAGGTGTTTTAGCATCATTTACATGAAATAATAGGGCTAGAGAAATGGCCATACAAATAGTGCCATAGGCTTCATCAAGTCTTTTAAACCACTTCCTCTTTTCAGAATCCGCGCTAGGTTTAAGTTCCAATCCTATAGTTGCTCTATGTAAACCCTTTTGCTTAAGTTGTAAATCCATGGCATGTTTCCATGAATGGTAATTAAATGAAGTTAATGGGTTATCCATTGCAAGAAAGTAGAAGAAGAAGACCCCCCCTGAAACTATGAAATTGTCCCCCTAATTAAGTGCCCCCCCCCCAATTTTGGCACTTTATAACTTCATGTGTTTTATAATGTGAATAGGTCCAATGTGTGGGAAATGCAAAAATATGAACTTTCGCAAAAAATGGTGCGTAATTTTGAGCAACCGAGAAAAAGTTATAATACAAACAAGATCCTATAAATGGCCTATTTTAATACATGTGCATTAAAATAGAAAAAATGCCTATGACAAGAGAAAACCTAGCCTTCCAATGACTCGTTGGATTTAGCAAAGAAAGTACAATACAATGGTTTGACTTAAGAGGGGGTATTGGGCTCCTACCAAACTAGAGCTCTCCCTTTGTCTTTGACCGATGAAGATACAAGGAGTGAATATGTTATTCAAAGCAAATTTTTAAAAAATGTTGAGCATACATATGACGGTACAATGAGTTGTTGCAGTTAATTGTTGACCTTAACATAAAATGTTAATGTTAAGGTAAATGTTTATAGTTTACACTAAATAACAACTAACACTAACAATTAAAAAATAAAATTAATGCTAACTAAAGCGCTTAATATAGTATGTTAGTGTTGGTTGAGTGTAGTGAGTGTTGTAACATAAAATATAAACATAAACTACCTTTGCCAAAAAAAACAAATCAGAACTGTAATGGAAAACAATGCCCTTGAGGGATGTTGGAACCCTTTTAGAGGGCAGAGTTCAACGGAAAGAATACTCGATGTAAACAAAGGCTAAAGTTAGGGCCTAAAGAAGCGTATACAGGCTGACAAGGCTTATTTTCAGCCTGGCAAGGGGGCAGATCTATAGAGACGTGGTTGGCAAGGATTTCTAAGTGGCACTAGGTGGTTGATGACAAGAAGATGCTAATAGATTAGCTACCTTGACCGTGTCCTTCTAACAATGACTATTGAAGAACCAAAAAACATAGAATGTGATGTTGGCGATTTACAATTGCAAGCAATGAAAAATGGTTAATGAAAACCCTCCACCATAGAGAGCTACGTCCATTAAACCTTTGAAGATTTGAAACCTTGCTATCCACAACAACAATGGCGGGTGAAAAAAATGCAGCCAGAGGAAGATCCTTGGTGATTTGAGAAAACCACAGCCTTCAAACTTTCACTATGGACCAAAGCTTGACCTTCTTTTAAGAAGTCGATGGCCTGAAGAGATAATGACTTGTTGTGACTAGTGACCTCAATCTCTATGGTGACTTGAGACCAAATGAATATGACCTTCACTTTCTGTAGAAGAAAAACACAGCAAGAAAATGACAAGGCTTGAGGAGTAGTAGTAAGGCACGGGCCTTGTGGATGGCCTATGTGCCAAACAAAAGGTGCAGGCATGTCAAGGGCCTGCATGCCAAATAGAAGCAAAACAAACTATGGTGGCCTCAAAAAGATGTAGACCATTAAAGATTTGATGCACAGGTGCCTCCTATGTAGAGAAGCCCAACATAGGGCCTTAAAAATTCTAAATGCACCTTGAAATCATCAAAAAACTAGTGAAAAAATCACCCAAACATCAAACAGAACAGGAAATATATGTCGATGGAGCTTGTGGGCTAAGCACAAAGGAGTCTTCGAGATCGAACCACTCCCCAAATAAACCCTCAATCACAAAAAATGGCGACTTTGGTAGAGGCTGAATAGGCCACTTGATATGCCAAAAATTTATCCTGCAAATCTTCAAGCAAATCTTTAATTTGCAAAAAGAATTTGTATCTTGAAAAAAAAAATTCACAAAATTAAATAGAAAAATCAATTTTTCTAAAAAAAATTTGCTTTTTCAATTTTGATCACGTGAGATCAGTTTCTCTCTAGGATGCACTAATTTTTGCCTCACCTCCTGATCCCCTCAAAACATAGAGCGTGTCTACAACATGGCTCTGATACCATGATGGAATAGCCAAGGATACTCTACAACTTGATCTACACTCTCACAATATGGAAATCAACAATACGAGATAAGAAATCGATGATATTGATGAACCTAATTGAACATAAACTTATATTGATCTCACATAATAATTTACTTAGGAATGCCTTATTATATAGGCATGGATGAGGCAATCCACCTTGCATTTGGATCGACAAGTGCCTCATGATGTGGCACATGCATGTAGACAAGTGTCCTATATGTGGCAACCTTTGGGTCATCTGGATTGTTCAAACCAACAACCTTTGGTGACAAGTGTTGGATGACTACAAAGTGCCTTTTGAGGTGAGATAGAAAGTCTTCTAACCTCAAAAGGTATGCACATGAGGTTTACCAAACAACTAGGTAACCTCTAAAGGCCTAAAAGGTTGCACATTCAGTTAGACAAGATGTTGTCTAACCTCATCAACCTATGTACACTTAAGCTATAGTGAATTGATAAATTATTCAGTCTAACAAAGAAGAAATTGCCTTCAATACTTGATAATGAATCCTCAAATCCAAACTTCTTGGCAATAGGAATAGAGCAAGTAATGGGGACAGGAGCAGACCGAGTTATAACAACAAATGGAGAAGGTACTATAGCAAAGAAGAAATTTCTTTCAATACTTATTGTCAACTCTTCAAAGCCAATCTCAAAGATATATCATATGAGGAAAACAACAACTATAATGGAAAAGTTTACTCAGTCAAGTAGAGTAAGACTCTTTGGAATTCAAGCTAGATAGAATAGTGAATGCAAATTGGTTCATTCTTTAAGCCGACTAACAACTGGTATGATAAGTGAGATTAGGCCGACTAGAAGATATAAGTTTGTTTTAAATTAAATATTTAAATATTGTGTGAGGAGGTCGACCTCAATCTTACTCTGGCACCATTTCAATAATGTGCAAATTTCAAATATGTAGTGATGTTTATGAAGCCAACCTTGCTAAATCAATAAAAACAATTCTTGTATATAAACTTGATCTACAATACACATGAGAGTGTGCATGTGTGAGAAGAAAAGAAAAATCAAAAGACTAACTTTCTGATATTAGTTTGACTTCAATGCTACATGAGTTAGGGTTTCATTTGTGAGAAAGGTTGTGTGAGGAGATGTGAGCAGGAAATGAATAATCAAAAAGGAAGAAGCTATCTGCAATCATTGTGATTCCTATACTGCAAGGGTTAGGTTTTCATTTCTTTTGAAATGAATAGAGGGAGATTGTGTAGGATGATGTACTACTTGTAGAAGAGTTGAATATCGAGAATGAAACATTAGAAAGCATGACAACATAGCAGCATAACAACATGACAACATAGTACAGGATGATAGCATGATAGCATAGTAGCATAACACACTTATCATCAGACTACAAAGGTTGAGGAAATGTTTGGACTTGGAAGGAGCCATCAGAATTAGTAGAAAATGTCCACCTACAGAAGACTGAGATAGGAGAGGAAGAAGTGCAGTTGGTGATCAAGTATGATGCATCTGAAGTAGTGATAGCAGCATGACAAATCTACCATCAAACTACAAAGGTTGAGTAAGTGTATCAGAATCTCCATCTATAGAAGACTGAGATAGTAATTGTACAGTGCAGAGGTTGGTGCCTCATCTGATATATGTTGTATGTGTTGTAGCACATTAAGGAGTTGGTGCTTCCTTTGGGTTGGTGCCCATAAAGTAGTGTAATAGGGAGTTGGTGCGCATACATCAAGGGATTGGTGTCTCCTTTGGGTTGGTACCCATAAAGATTATTTTAAACTTCATTTTACTTTGTGAGGTTGGATTTGGACAGTAGATCCAAGTAGCTGACTCACTATGATTTTTCTTGTCTTGGGTTTCCATGTACATCTTGTGTTATGTGCGTGTTCTCATGTTTTCGTTGTTACATTTGTTTGAAAGCATCTAAAGTGAAAAATTTTAAGGAATATTAATTCACCCCCCTCTTAGTATTGCATTGTGTCCAACAAAATTGAGGCGATGCTATGAGAATGATACACAATGGCTTGTGTAGTCATGGTATGACATTGAGCATAGCAACACGATGCCACATTAATCAAATCATACAAGTACTATCATGTTAGTGTGAATAATATAAAGTAATAAAACAAAGGGATCTACCTAACTGGTGTCAGTATATGAATGGTTGTATAATAGGAGATGTCTCATGATTATAAATATTTGAAACTATCATCATCCACTAGTTGGTAGAATTGTAGAGACAAAGGAGGAAATATCACATGAGAGCAAATACAAAACCTTGGGTTAACATAGGAGAATGATAAATCATCCTATGCCTTGCATCATCCCCAAGGGAAGCAACAAAAATGCAACTTACAACATATAAAGGAATGATGATTCAAATAAAGAGAATGTCACAATAGATTTCAGTCCCTTTGTATCCTTGTACCAACAAGGGTGTCAAGGGCCATCTAAAGAGAGATTAATAACATAAATAAGACATCAAGCAACACAATATTGGGGAAAACAATCACATGCACTCATGACACAAGAGAGAAAGGGGCCACACTAGCAAGTTGGCCTAAAGCAAGTCATCTACCTCCCAATCTTGCTCATCACCATTTAGGGATGGTGGAGAAGATGTAAGATGAACTATAGCGAGTGTGGTGCAAGTAGAAAGAGCCATACATGTATCATTATTACCTTTATATTTGTTGTTGGAATAAAGCACTATAGGTTCTGCTATAGGCTATGAAGCACTATGTTTCACAAGAGGAGACGAAGCACCAGTAGATGTCTCCTTCACATCTATCGGTGACTGACGCTTGCGAGGAGGGAGATTCTCCTCTCCTGTAGCAAGGTGATCCATAGCATGACGAAGGTTCTTTTGTTCTCTTGCAATTTGATTTCACTTAGTTTTGTTTGTGATTTTTGTGAGGGGAACCATAGTATCTTCCAACATGGGTTCCTTTTCTTCATTTATTTCAAGAACATTAGAAGAAACTAGAGGAACCACCAAAGGTTGAAAGACCACAGGGAGGGTTCCTCAAAGTGGATTGCTCTTCCCTCTCAACTTGTGAAATAAGTGGAGGTACTTGAGCATCCACAAGTGGTTGAGAAACCTCAGGAAATAATTTACGTGCAATCAATTGCTTTTCACTAGTCTTTGAAGAGGTAGGTGGGACAAAAGTAATATTGCAATTACGGGGAGTTATATTTTGTGCTAGACGATTGTCTCGTTGTCCTTGAAGGGTTGGTGAAGGGGGAACCATAGCATATCTACCAAATGCTCAGGGGCAGGGAGGAACCTTCGATTTAGGTTGAACTTCATTTGCCACCTGCTAGATAGGGGAACTACCATTGTAGCCTTAGAAGATCAAGAGGGTCCATAGACATCACTAGAAGGTATGTTACTAAGTGACAATTCAACAATTTTTTGTGCCTTATATTTTTTGATATGATAAAAAGAATAGATCCTCTCTAGTTTGAGCAAATCCAACTGGTTTTGGCCAGAAGTAGTCAAGTTTAAAGTATCCATGACGAGTGACGGGTTGGTACTGACTGTGATGTACAGCATGTACATTTTTTTAAATGGAAACTTTAAGCACTTAGAACCATAGAGGGGATTGCCTTCATGGAGCGAAGCCATGGGTGACCCAAATTCACATGAAATAAGTCTAATGTTGGAATGATAATAAAAGTAACATCCAAGGTTCTTGGCCCTACCTTGATGACAAGGGTCAAGACACCAAGAGTTGGTAGAATAGACCCATCATGTGCTCTAATCATGATTTACGATACATCGTAGTTATCACAGTGCAAACCATGCATGTAGAGAAACTCTTTAGTTTCTATATTTACCATGAAAACATGATCAATCATAGCACCTCTTGTAGGTTTATCATTGATTCGAATGGTGATGTATAAAGGTCCATCAGGAGCTTCAATGGTAGCATCATGAGGAGTGAAAGATATAGTTGGTTTAGGTTATGCTCTCTCTTGATGAGAGCAGGCATCCACCATGAAATTATATCCTTCATGATCTTGTTCTTGATGACCATAAGTATATTGCATTTCTTGAGATGAATCCACAATGTTAGCTTGGTGATGAGGGCACGGATCTGTAAATATATGCAAGTTTTGATTAGGTGGAGCCACTAATTTATGTCCTTTGTCATTTATGCTAGCAACCTAGATGAAATTGGAATCAATGAGGTCTTGAACTTCATGTTTAAGATGCATACATATTTCAGTGTCATGACCGGCAGTGCAGTGAAATTGACAAAAGGCCATCGAATTAAAAGAAGATTCTTGCATCTTATATGGATCAAGAGGTTGAATTGGTGGAATCTTGATGAGATTGTTGTTTAAAAGTTGCATCATTATGGAATAAAGAGATTCTGATAATGATGTGAATTGTCTAGCTTTTGGTTTTAGTTTGTATGGGGTGGGAACAGAAGATATTGCAGCTGCTACATGTTTTTGAATGTGATTTGATGATATTGCATTGATTTTGATGAAATTTTTGTTGTGTCTTTTGAATGGATGAGTGTGCGGGGCAGCAACTTTGGATTGACCAACTGGATCTAATGATTGATTATTCTCATATTAACTAATCAACAGTTGGTAATCACGAAGAGTTATGCAAAGATTAGTGAAAGAGTCATAATGCATCAACAAGATTTTGTCATAGATATGAGGTTGTAGATTTCCAATGAAGATTCTTTGTACATTAGCATCCAAAATAGAATATTGAATTTGTGAAAAGAGAGCTTGATAATGCACCATGAAATCATTTACTTTTTCCATTATTCCTTATTTACAATGGACCAAATCGGTCAAAGACACTTGAGGTCCAATGTTTGCTTGAAAGTGTTGAAGAAAGTTATTGATTAATTGCAAGAAAGAAGTGATTGAGTTAGGAGGAAAGGAGAAAAACCAATCCAAGTTCGTGTCTTTGAGTGACCTAGGAAAATCTTTAGCCAATATTGCATCTTCAAAGAAGAAATCACTGTTGGTGTGAACAGGGTTATTACCTATCTGGTTTACCCTTGTGTAAATAATTCATATTATTTAACTATTTATTAGTTAAATATTATTCACACATCACACATAATTCACTTGTTAAGTTGACTTAGTGAGTCTACTAAATGTTTCTAGTTGTGTCTAGTTGTTGATACTTGTTGATACTTGTCATCTTATCCTATAGTTGTCACATGTCATAGGATTAAGACACTTGTCGCATGACTACAACATCTTGTCTCTCATCCTTGTCTTTATAAGCAAGGCATATCATGTACATTGTATCTCTTTTGCATTCATTGATAGAATAGAATTATTCTCTCATTTGATCTCTCTTGTGCTTTCATGAAGTCCTAGATCCTGGGTGGTTCCAATCATAGCCAACTCTAACAATCACTACATAGCTATAAAGGTTGCCACATGGTTGTTAGGATCTCCCTTCCCATTATACTTCTCAAAGAGAGGGGTTTCAAACTTCTCAGGAATTTGAGCTCTTAGGATTGGATAAGATAATGGGTTGTGAATATAATGTGATGCAATAACGGGTTTCTAGGGACTTTGACTCATGCTTGCTAATTGTTGTTGGATGGAATTCATATTTGCAAAATTTGGTTGATGACAAGGTCAGAAGGTGAACTAGGTTGAGATTGGTATGAATGAACAGGGCTAACCATTGGTTGCGACATTGTATGATTGGCTTTTTGGAAAGTTATATTAGGTTTAGGATGATTAGATGTTGGCGAAGTGACACTAGGTGTAGTACTTGCATAATTAAAGGGAATTGCACTATAATGATGAACAGGATTCCTGGTAGATAACCCAACACATATGGTAGTACTATTACTTGGTTGTGTAGTTGTGGTGAGGATAGTAGAAGCGTATGTAGGAATAGGGAGTGTTGGTATGGGTGTCGACACTTGAGTCCTTTTTGATTTGAAGAAGTCACATTAGTGATGATTTCTGCACAACTAGTTGTAGACATAATTTTATTGTGCACTATGTGAGCTACACCATGCAAGACTTCTAGTCCCTCTTGTTCTTCAAGCAATAAACTTCTTAGACTATTAACAACAAGGATGACCTCCTCATCTATATGTTCTGAGCTTACAAATTGCTAAAAATTAGCCAACTCAATGTCTAATTTTTGAATTTGAGCTTCAGAAACATAAGCCATGAGGTTCTCTATGTCAATGGATTCATGAGATGTTGATGCTTCCAGGATATGTGAAGTAGGGTTATCATGAAGAGGTTGGCTACCCTCATTTGTGATTTGACTCATAAATTGGGGTTCTAATGTGTCTATATCAATGATATTTAAAGCATTAGAACCCATAATTCATTGACTTCACACAAATGTGTTAAGAGTTGGGACACCGGGTCACAAAACTCATAAAGTGTTTACAAGTATGAGTGACACAGAAGATGCACACATAGAAGAAATGAATGATGTGATTAAAGAAGAGGTTGATTTTTTATTTAAATGAATCAATGTTTTTGCTCTTTTGATCAAATGTAAACAAATATAATGCAATAATAAACCTTTAATCAAATTCACCTCTACTCAAGCTCAATTAGATTTAACCAATGCTCATATTCAAATCAAACCCTAAATCTAATGCCTCTTCACTAATCCAAAATATATAACAATTCAAGAATGCTCTTTTTCAAAATTCAACACAAGATGATATTTATGATATGCTAAAGCAATATAAAATCATATTTGATAAGAAAATAAAATCAAAAAATTTTGAAACAATACATTCAACACAAACCATAGGCTTCAAGACTAGCTAGGTTTTCTTAAAAATGCAAGGCTTTTGTAAACCCTAACAATGAAACAATGCAAAAGTAAGCTATGCAACTAAGTAAAATGATCAATGAACTCGACCTAATCAGATCTAGGGTAGAAAACAACTCATATCTAAAGCAAGAAGGATTCAAGGGTGCAAGATACGTTGGGTTCACCAAAATGTTAGATGGAAAAGGGAGACTTAGCGTAAATCCATAAACTAGGTCAAACCCTCTTCTATCAATATTGGAACACAAACTGAGCTTGACTTCTACCTTTGAAGGAGAGCCAAACTACAAAGGTTTTGTCCCTTGATTGTATAAAGGAGTGTTAACCAAATCTAACTAATTAAACTAGGGCAAAGTAGGAAACCCTAATTGAACAAGATCAGAGAATAGATGACTAATGTAAATAATTACAAAAAATATGAGACCACAATAGAGATCAGAGGACATAGTAGAATGAGAACCTGGTTTCAAGAGTAGAGAGGTACCAAGGCACTGAGCACCCTAGACCCAAATTAGGGTTTTGCAGGATGTTCAGATATGGATGCCTTCTCCTATCTGACTTCCTCCTTCTTGTCACTTGTTTTCTTCCTAATCCTCTGAATGTGACATGCACACAAACAAGAAGAAAAAAGGTTGTGATATTTTTAGGGGCTTGCCTTAGTCAAACCCTGTGTTGGTGTTTCCACCTCTACTACATCAATGATTAGATATCAAAGAGTGTATGCCCTAGAAGGGCAGAGGTAAGATCTGTAATAAAATGATGAAATAATGAATGTAAATGGTAAATGTTACCACAAGATATGAAACCCTAGTTGGAGTAGGTGACTCAAGACCATGCACCAACAAGGAGATAGAGAATGAAGACTTGAACTTCCTTCAAGACTTGCAAATAGGCATCATAACATCCACATATAAAGATTTATTCCAACCATGTTTAGAACACTTGAACATAAGAGAGCAATTCATCAAATCTTGAGGTAAGTACTTCTAACATTCTAGGTATAAAATGAGTAATAAGACTCCTTATATGCATTCTCGCTTACTAATGATGAATAAAACCAAATGGGGCCAACAAGGGTAAGCCAAAGAGGTGTTCTAAGTTGACACCACCAAATTAAGGTCGGGGCTATCATCCAGGCCCAAGGCCCTAGGTGCCCTGGTCCTTTATCCCCTACAAACTCTTGGGAGTGCTTAATGGGGTGATCTTAGACCAGTCCTAAGTTTATTTGTTAGGGATTATTCATTGGGATTGGGAATTAATTGTTGATTGTTCCACTAGGTGTCAAAATAGGTCTGAATTAACAAGGGTAAACATTTTACTCTATAACAAGAGTCACTAAGAGACTCACAGGCTCACAAGATCCCTACAAAACCAAATAATCCTTTTACAAAGAGATTTAGCAAAAATAAGCTATATTATCAATACTCATACAATGTATGTAAAATGTACAAAGGCTCCTTGTATATGTAGGACAAAGAGAAAGAAGGAAGGTAAGCCTGATTGACTAACTACCCCTCTGATGTGGTGACACATGTGGGCACACTTAGGACAAGTGCGAGGACACGTATAGTGCACTCATGAGGTGAGATAGCATTAGTGGACATATTAGTAATTTGAATAAAATAACTTGGACTCATGATTTTGTTGCACAAATGATGTTAGAATAACAGAAAAAGAAAACCAAGGTTAGTCAATAGGTTATTAATTTCCCAAATTAGAGAAAACCTTGAAATAATTAATATAAGAACCACTCATTGAATCAGATAATGCACATGCTCAATTATAAAATGCAAATGTAGTAAAGTCAATACACACACACACACACACACACACACATCAAAATGGGGTTGAGAGATAATTACCATCACTCACCAATGGATGTGCATTGGGATAAAATGGATATGCTAAGTATGAAATGCATGCATTGAGATATTCATGGATGCATCGATTTGTCCTGAAACTGCACAACAAGATGAAAAAACCTATAAACCTATAATAAATATCAAACTTGGAAGTGTTAGGGTTAGCCGGCAAAAGATATCAATTAAATGCAAATAAAGATTAAATAGAGGAATGAAAATGCATAGAAATAATAACAATGAGAGAAAATTTTTAACGTGGTTCACCCAAACTCGGGCTACATCCACTAATAGAGAGTCCAATATTATTATCTAGTAAATCAAATCTGATTACAACCATCAATCCTTGCAACTCAATACTACTGCAAATGCTACAATACAATATCAACAAAAACTTTAACCCTTAGCTACTTTTATCAAGCCTTATGTTGGTTACAAAAATAGGGTTTTTTATGTCGGCCAATGAAAAAATAACTCCTGACTCCTTAATAAAATAATAAAAAATGTGAGGTTTTGGGGGCGTTGCCCCTTGACCCCACCCTGTATCATGATAGGGAGTGCGCCAGGGGCGCTACCCCCAAACCCCCCAAAGGGGCACTGCCCCTTGGCCCTGTAGGAATTTGGGGGGAAATTGCGCCGATAAAAGTCGAGTTAATTTAACATCTGAGTCTAATTAGGCTCCATATAACAACAATCTCCCACTTGGAGATTGATCATAACACTGCTGACCCTGTAGCTCCCATTGGAAATAAGCACCCTGGACTCTACTGTTCTGATTTTATTTTCAGTCTTGAAGACCAACCAAAGTTGAAGAGGAGCTCAGTTTCTCCCTTGTCACTGCCTTTGTAAATATATCTACTAGATTTTCATCTGTATGTATCTTTTCCAGCCTTAACTGTCTATCATCCAACACTGACTGAATGAAGTGATACCTCAACTATATGTGTTTGGTCTTTGAATGCAAGGTAGAATTCTTTGCAAGATGTATGGCACTCTGACTGTCCATAAACAAATAACTATTAGCCTATTGTTTGCCCAATTCTTCCATGAAAGATTGCAGCCATGTCATCTCCTTGCTTGCTTCTATTGTAGCTACATACTCTGCTTCTGTGGTGGATAAAGCAACCACCTTTTGCAACCGTGAGATCCAACTCACCGCTGTACCACCTACAATAAAGACATAACCTATAGTACTCCACCTAGTATCAATATCCCCTACCAAATCTGAGTCTACATAACCTGCTAAATCAGTATTACAGCCCCCAAAACATAAGTGTTTATTGGATGTACCTCTCAAATATCTAAGAATCTTTCTTACTGCATTCCAATGCTCCTATCCGAGATGACTCATATACCTTCTTACGACTCCTACAACATGTACAATATCCAGTCTCATGCATACCATGGCATACATTAAACTTCCTACAACTGAAGCATATGGTACCTTGGACATTTTTCCTTCCTCCTCTGGTGTCTTAGGACACATCTCCTTAGTCAATTTCAAATGACTAGGCAAAGGTGTGCTGACAGCTTTTACATTCTCCATATGGAATCTCTGCAACACCTTTTCAACATAATCAACTTGAGATAAAGTTAATTTTCTATTCTTCCTATCTCTATAAATTTTCATACCAAGGATTTGTTTTACTGCCCCCAAATCCTTCATAGCAAATGACTGTGCTAACTATTGTTTTAACTCTCTTATGTGATCCATGTTAGACCCTGCTACAAGCATGTCATCAACATATAAACATAAAATAATGTAGTTGTCATTATCCAACCTCTTAAAATAAACACAATGGTCAGAATTACACCGATTGTAGCCTTGCTCAGCCATAAAACTATAAAATTTTAAGTACCATTGCCGAGGTGCTTGTTTCAGGCCATACAAACTCTTCTTCAATCTGTACACCAGTTTCTCTTTACCTTTGACCTCAAATCCTTGGGGTTGTTCCATGTATATCTCCTCCTCCAAATAACCATGGAGAAAGGTAGTTTTCACATCTAGTTGTTCCAAATACAAATATTCAATAGCCACAATACTTAAAACAGTACGAATAGAAGTCATCTTGACAACCAAAGAAAATATCTCATAAAAAACAATGCCCTTTTTCTGTGCAAATCCTTTTACAACTAACCTGGCTTTAAATCGTTTCTTACCTCCATCTTCCTCTTTCGGCCTATAAACACATTTGTTTGGTAAAGCCTTTTTATCTACATGTAACTTACATAATTCCCAAGTCTAATTTTTTAGCAAGGAGTCCATTTCTTCTTTCATTGCAAGCTCCCACTGAACCTTTGTATCCACCTACATAGCTTCATCATACCCTTCTGGTTCACCAACATCTGTTAACAAGATAGAATACAAAGAGGGAGAAAACCTTTCAGGAGGTCTACTTAGCCTTGTTGACCATCTAACATTAACTGGAGTTTGTGGTATTTCTGGTTGTTGTTACAAAGCATGAGGAACCACTGGAACATCACTATTTGGAGTATCATCCAACAGAATCCTTTTCTTTCTTCTCATGCTACTGCAACTGATCTTTGTACAACACCTTCTCATTAAATACAACACCCCTGCTTCTCACAATTTTTTGATTTTCAAAATCCTAAAGCCTATAACCAAATTCATCAATGCCATATCTAACGAAGGTACACTTTTTTGATTTTACATCCAGTTTGGTTCTATTTTTAGAATCTACATGTGCAAATACTTCACATCTGAAGGTTTTGAGAAAAGAATAACTCACCTTCTTACCTGTTCATGCTTCCTCTGGAATACCACAGCCCAAAGGAACTGAAAGACCTTTATTAATTAAATATACAATAGTGTTGATAGCCTCTGCCCACATGTTTAAAGGCAGCCCAGCATGCAATCTCATGGTCCTTGCACGCTCCATTATTGTCCTATTCATGTGTTCAGCCACTCCATTTTCCTATGGAGTCCCTAGAACCATTTTCTGCCTACGAATTCTATTAAAGGAACAATAATCCTCAAATTCTTTGCTGCAATACTCACCACCATTATCAGATCTGAGACATTTTAATCTTTTACCCGTCTCATTTTCAACCAAGCTTCTCCATTTCTTAAATGTTTCAAATACATCAGATTTCTGCCTAAAGAAATAAATCCATACCTTCCTAGTTGCATCATCTATGAATGTAACATAATACCGAGAGCCACTGAGAGAAGATACATGAGCTGGTCCCCATACATCTGTATGCACAAGCTCCAACTTTTCATCTTTCTTTTGCTTGCTTCCCATCCTTGAGAAAATTGACTCTCTTTTGTTTGCCATACACACAACTTTCACAGAAATCCCTATTAATACATTTCAGACCTTGTAAAACTTTCTTATAATGAAGTACCTTCATACCTTTTTCACTCATATGCCCAAGTTTGTTATGCCACAGTGTTGTCTCAGAACCTACAACAACCGTTTAAGTCTCTTCCTGAGAACCTGCAGCAACTGTTCCTAAACCTGTTTGTTTTTTCTCTACAACAGCTAAAGTAGAAGGAACAGTATGACCTATACAAAGATATAAGGTGCCTACTTTCACACTTTTTGTTGATATTAAGGTACCTTTTGAAACTTTCCAATTTTTATCAGTAAATGTAACAATGCAACTTTCTTCAGCTAGCTGCCCTGCTGAAATTAAATTCCTACTGAGCCTTGGAACCTGCCTCACGTCTTGTAGTAGCCAATGATTCCCATTCTACAACTCAATCTTAATTCTTCCCTTTCCAACAATCTGACAGGGTTCATTATCTCCCAAATAAACCAGCCCAAAATCCCCTTGGACATAATCAAGAAAATAACTTCTATGGGGCGTAGCATGAAATGAGGCCCCTGAATCTAAAACCTATGAATCATCAGCATTATCTAGGGAAAGAATCCAAGCATCATCTTAAAATTTATTACTTACTACATTTTCCTTCTTATTTCCTTCTTGTTTGTCTCCTTCTTTATTCTTCTGAACCAACAATCTTTCTTCAGATGACCTGGTTTCCCACAGTACCAGCAATCCTTCTATCCTCTAGATTGGGATCTCTTGTCCTTTGATTTTCCTCGTGACTTCCCATGACCTCCAAAATCTTTTCCTCTCTCCTTTGATCTGCCCCTACTTTCTGCATTCAAAACACTACCTGATGTGGACCCTCCTAAGCTTTTTCGTGGCATTTCCTCGCTAAGGATTACGCCAACAACATCATCAAATTTTAAAGTGTTTGAACCAGAGATAGAGTTACTTATAGCCATTACCAAGCTATTCCAACTTTTTGGCAAAGAACATAAAACCAAGAGAGCCCTCACCTCTTCATCAAATTTTACTTTTACATAATTTAACTGACTGACAATCGTATTAAACTCATTTAAATGATCTGTCACAGATCCACCCTCAATCATTTTTAGATTAAACAAATGCTTCATGAGAAATACCTTTTTTGAGGCTGAGGGTTTTTCATACAATTTAGCCAAAGCTTTCATCAGTTCACTTGTTGTTTTCGCTTCTATCATATTGAATGCCACAGATGGTGCCAGGCACAACTGAATGGTTCCCACTGCCTTTATGTCCAGAAGTTCCCAATCCTCATCCATCATTCCTGTTGGTTTCTTGGATACTCCTTCCAATGGCCTCCATAAATCCTCCTGATAGAGGTAATCCTCCATCTGCATCTTCCATAACTAATAGTTTTGCCCATTAAATTTATCAACCTTCAATTTACCCTCATCCACCATTGCTCCCACTCAACCGTGAGACCTTTCTGCAGATGATAATCGAACACAACTTGCTCTGATACCAATTGTTAGGGTTAGCTGGCAGAAGATATCAATTAAATGCAAATAAAGATTAAAGAGAGGAATGAAAATACACAAAAATAATAACAGCGAGAGATAATTTTTAACGTGGTTCACCCAAACTCGGGCTACATCCACCAACAGAGAGTCCAATATTATTATCTAGTAAATCAAAACTGATTACAACCAGCAATCCCTGCAACTCAATACTGTTGCAAATGCTACAATACAATATCAATAAAAACCCTAACCCTTAGCCGATTTTATCAAGCCTTATGTCGGTTACAAAAATGGGGGTTTTTATGTCGACCAATGAAAAAATAACTCCTGACGCATTAATAAAATAATAAATAACTCCTGACCCCACAAGGGGCACTGCCCCTTGACCCCTTAGGAATTTGGGGGGAAGCCGCGCTGATAAAAGTGGGGTTAATTTAACCTCTGAGTCTAATTAGGCTCCATATAACAACAAGAAGACCATAGTGATCCAAAATTATGTATATCAAGGTAGGTTAGATGCAAAGGGTCCTTTAAGACCAAAATGATGTAAATTAAATTAGCCAAAACTATTAGATGACTATTAGTGCCAGAAATGCAAATGCTAAATCATGAAACAGATGCGCTTAGCATTTTATATAGATGTTGATCTAATAATAGAGGCATCAAAATATCTAGGGGAATGCCAAGCGGTCCCCAACCTATAAAAAATGTGAGAAATTCACCTGCAAACATGAAGGTTAGACATAAAAGATGCTTCTAAGCCTACTTAACTTGTAAACTAGATTAGAAAACCTACAAAGAAATAAAACAAATGATGAAAAATAAGTTGTATTTGAGAAATAAAATCCAGCCCTACAACTAAATGCACGTGCTTCATGGTGAAACCAAAATAGCACCTCTATAAATGCACATCCTAAAATAGAGCATGGGCATGCCAAACTACGAATACCTATGAGATAAGCTCAAAAACACCTACAAAAATGAACATTAGTTAGGGACGTGGGTCCCACCAGGAGTGCCAAAATGTGTGTCATAAAGTGTAATAAAAATAAAAATAAATAATAATGCATAAAACCTATTCTAACCTACACTAATCAAACACCTCAAATTGAGCTAAAATTGAATAACAAAACAATAAAATCAAAGGAGAGGTCTCACCAATGCAACCTTGTTTCTAATGAAGGGATTTGCTCAAGATAAGTGGATGTAGTTGCACACTTGTATAGCATTACCTTGCATTCATTTAACTCCAAAACTTGAAAATGGCTAGGGTGATGCTCTATTTATAGACTTGGATGAGGGAAGATGGATGGATGAGATTAGATCTTAAAAATGGAGGGTTGGGGTTGATTGAGAACCAAGAATGATTGAGAGGGCAACAAGTAGCATGTCATGTTTCATGTATATGATTAGGCCTACAATTCAAGGGATTTGGATGATGATAATTTTTTACATTTAAATGGAAGGATAAGATTGAAAAAAGAGATTTTTGGAGCCATGTGCATGTGTGGAGTCTTGTGCAAACTTTGAGCCATGTGCAAGGTTGACTTAGTTGATTTGGTTGAAAATTGTGTAAACGATTAATTAGTTGATTAAATTGGGTTATTTAATCAATTGATGATTGAGCGAGGTTTTAGATGAATTAAATAAATATTATGTAATTATTTAATTTTTAGGGGAGTGATGTAGGAATGATTGGCTTAATTAAGTAAATGTTGATTTATTCAATTAAGGTTAGACATTAGAAGAAGGGCTATTAGATTAAATAATTAAATAAACAGTCATAATTTATTTAATTAATATTGGCAGAAGGGTTAATTTTCTTAATTTAAATATTATTTTCTTAATATTTAGAAGAATAATTAGAACAATTAATTAAATAAATAAAATTTATGTAATTAACTTTGGAGGAATAATTGGATTAATTATCTAAATAAATATAATTTAATTAATTAATTTTAGAAGCATGATTGTGGGATAAACCTGGTGACAACAGAAATGCTAAATTACATTTTTAGGTGTCTATAGGCACAATCAACCCAACCAAAACCTTCTTTATAAATGATTAAGAACATATAATATAACTCTAATAATAAGCATAATAAGAATAGAGACTTACTCAAGCTTGCAGAGGAATGGACATACTAGTTTGATGGGAAAGGAATTTACTCCAATACAACTAAACCACAAATGAAATTCTGGCTCCAACCATCTTTTAGAGATGACCCCAAGAGATGAATAACTTAATACTTCTTAGATTTCCCATGTATGCTACTCAAAACAATGGTTGCCTCTTGTATGCTTGCAAATGTGAAACACAAACATAATAATCAAATCACAAGATCTAAATCCTATTTTTACATTCAAATACAAACCTCAAGAAAAAGCAAAGGAAACTTATAAAAATAGATAAACGTAATTAAAAATCTCTCATTCAAAAGCTCCTTATTGCACTAAAAATGAGGTTGTGTTCAATGGATTTATGGTTGAGAGAAGGAATTCAAGTGTATTACATATAAATGTGAACATAAAGTAGAACAATTTAAACTAATATTAGCCTATTCTATTTACATCTAATGCAACCTTTGATTGATCAAATAAGGAATGCATAAACAAATGAAGCTAAACTATATGTAAACTTTGATTGTTTTAGGTGTGCTCTTGATGTGTTGATCATATGTGATTGCTCCTCAAATTAATAACATAACATTGCATGAGTTGGAGACTTGAAAATGGCTTGTATGTGGTTGGATTTATAGATTTTTGGATGGAGAATTGGAGGGTTGAGATTGATTTGGAAGATCAATGGCTCATATTGGTTGAGCGGATTGGGTTGATGAGAGTCCACCAAGTGGCATGATGGGATTGAAGGACAAGTGGAGTCCTTGGATTGAGAGGAGATCAAGAGTGTAGAAGTGTGGTGGATAAAGTGGATGAATGGGATAAAAATAGGACAAAAGAACCCTTTTAGAGGGATGTGCGAGGCACTTGACCATACCCATGTAAGAGGACCCATGTGATTTGTTCAAGGACCCATGCCTTTGTACATTTTAAGGAATTTGAGGGGTTTGAATGGGTTAAACATGGATTTGGAATATGTAAGGGATTAAGTTGATTAATTGGTTTTAATCAACTTAATCGAAAGTGAACAAAATAGGAATTAAATAAATATGAAGATATTTATTTAATTTTTGAGACGAGAATGGGGGATTTAGGTAAATAAATATTTGGATTTATTTACCTAAAGTGGACTATAGAAGAATGATGATAAATTATTAATTAATCATTTATGCTAGGAATAGGTACAAATGAATAGTGATGAATAATGCATGAAGAGTGATTTTTTTAATAAGTGCTACCAGTGGGGGTAGCTCCCATTCCATTAAAAGCAGAGAAAATTACAAGAAAAAAACTACTTAGGTGAGCATATTTTGTTACAATCATCCACTTGAAGTGGGCATGTGCCAAAGAAAATGGATTCCTTCATCAATTTCAGAGGCATGTTCGATTTGAGGGGGTGAGAGAAAATCACCATATTGGTTGATGAAGTAAGTGAATGTCTCCATATTGTTCCTATGAATTCCATCTCTGAAGAGACTCAGATCCTGAGAGGTGACTTTGTTCTTGCTAACCGTTGCTACATCAAATACTCTCACCATTAAACCATATTTGGGCTTCTTGTTAAATGCAGATATGGCTGCATAGACCGTGGCTTTCATGTCCTCTTTCACAACTGCATTGGTCATTATTTTACCACTGGACTTCCTACCTAGAATCAACATTATGTTCATTAGGAATTCCTCATAGAGAATTCCATCATGAACGTTCTCCCTAGAGAGGATGTGGTAGCCAATGACCTTCTTTATTGTTGTTACCACTTCATTTTGTTCGGCCTTGAAAAGATGCTTGATTTGCTCATCTAGAATGATTCCTCCTTCATAGGTTCCTCCTCCATGCCTTCTAAATCATCAAATCTCTCTCAACTGCAAGCATATTCACACTCAATTGACATCCATTATTCCATGATGTTGATTGGTGCTTATACATTGTAGTGTTTGTGGTTTTATAACTCTTTTTTCATGGTTCCTATAAAACACATGAAGAGAAGCCTGCAAGATTCTTCAAGAAACTTCTACAAATAGATATTGTTGGATTTGATTATCCTTCAGTGTCACCATCTTTGTTTTATCTTTCTATGTGGCATGGGTACCATGAGTGTAAGGAGCAAGCCAGTGTTTTTGAAATACCTACAATGAATCATGGAGTTTGCAACCTCACAGTGTTCCAATCTATCATGGATTCCTGTTGGTCATGATGTTAGTCATACACAAACATAGAATAAAAGTTACACAACAACCTTTACTCATCTTGAAAGATACGATGAATTCAGAGAATTCATGATCCCAAGTCTCCGTTGATTAGGTCTTAATCTACTAACGTTACTCAGTGGTTGATGTGTGTTGCTGTTTTCCATTCAGGGGCCTTACGTATTTCTGCAAAGTTCATCATTATTCCTCCAAATATCCTGCTCTATATGTCTTCTCTGCATAAATCTCCAATAATTCTACCTCTGCACTGTGAATTTAGTCAAATAATGTGCTTACAGGCTGATATTTGCATGATTTCTACCATTATTTGCAATTCTTTGCATGATATTTTCAATACTACATGCATTTAACTCAAATATGCTAATGATTTTCAGTTACCTACGGGATTTCAGCATATTTCTCTATTTCTACTTATTATTTATCATGACTTGCAGTTATGGTGATGAATTTATGAAATTAAAAAAAGGAAAAGGGTTAATGAATGAGATTCCCAAAACTACTTGACTGAGATCACTGATCCACATACAAGCTCCCATACATGCAATGAAAAGAAGGAAACTAGAATCATACTTCACCAGGACATTCCACAAATCCGCATGATCTAGTGCAAATCTTCAAAGGAAAAGTTGACAACAACATGTAATGAAATGAAAGCGCTTCCAGTTGAACACAGCATTCACCAGTACATATCCAGAAATCAACATGAAGATTACGTAAAATTTACAATCAGGATGTAATCTGAAACTTCATATCCATTCAGTATGCTCAAGAACAGGTACATTTACAGTGATCTGAAGAAAGAACCTTGACATTTCAACAATTCTATCCTCATTAGTCTCAGTAATCCGATCTCCTAATTGATTCTACAGTAATTGGCCTTAATGTGCCAGATGTGTCTGTGTATATCCCTCTCTTCTTTCTAATATTAGCCTTATTGCCAAATATATCTATCTATCTCCTCTCTCTCTAATGTATTATTAGCCTTATTGCCAGATATATCTATCTATCTCCTCTCTCTAATGTATTATTAGCCTTATTGCCAGATATATCTATCTATCTCCTCCCTCTCTAATGTATTATTAGCCTTATTGCCAGATATATCTATCTATCTCCTCCATTTTACAGCTCAGGATCTGGCTCTTATATAGAACAAATGCCAGAAAATAGTTACAATGATCCAAGGATCAGGATCCTCTCATAATAATCAACGGTCCAGATGAAAAGCACATGCTTCGCCAGTTGGCAAATGTACAGCTGGCACAGAATATTCCAACATCTTTGATTTGATTTGGTCTCCAGCTGGCAAACAGCATATTTGACAATATCCTCCTCATTTCTGGTTCATGTTGCCTTCATGTGCAATTTTGTAATTATCAGCAACAGCTCTAACAGCATCATGACTTCCTGCAAATAAACAGACAAACATTAAGTTCATCATCATGTGGATAAACAACAGGAATTTAAACATTTTATTAAACATGCCTCAAAATGTGCAGCTACAGGCAATCGGGCTCCAAATCAGTGGAAAATATGCACTAAATGCATAAACAGCGTTAAAAAAACACTCGGGTCAACCATCGTTTCATTTTCCCACCCATTTCCTTGTATATCGGGTTCAAATATGATCATGCATCGCAACATATACAATGATTAAATCGCATTTCATAATATTTCGGGTTTGCCTTTGTATGTGATGCATGTATGTATTTCGGCGTGACCACATACTGTCGGAATGACAATTTTACATTAGGCCGACGGTTAAACTTATACCGACGCCAAAAATCATGATGATGTCCATCCATCGGGAAGACATGTTCTATCGGCATGATAACTCAAGATAAGGCCGATAGCAAGACTTAAAACTTTCGTCTGCATGATATTTTGGAAATATGATGCTCCCCCTTCCGAATGTCCAGATGACGTCACCGTCATGTTTCGCTTCTGTATATTGGGGAAAAGAATGACATCATCATCATCATCATGTCGAAGGAAAATAGGAGGATATGAAATATGATCCTGCTGCTGAGGAAAGGAATATGATGGTGACGTCATTGTCATATCCGGGCTTCATTAAAATGCAAAAGATGACGTCACCGTCATGTTTAGTTAAGATCAGGGGATAAATGTAATATCGGGTCACCTAAGGAAGATGATCAGGTGGTGAATGTAATATGACCCCTTTGCGGCCAAGGTAACCCTCTCGAAAGATCAGGATGATGATGATCATCAGGGTATCCGGGGCTTCATTAAAATGCAAAAGATGACGTCACCGTCATGTTTAGTTAAGATCAGGGGATAAATGTAATATCGGGTCACCTAAGGAAGATGATCATGTGGTGAATGTAATATGACCCCTTTGCGGCCAAGGTAACCCTCTCGAAAGATCAGGATGATGATGATCATCAGGATATCCGGGGCTTTTGTTAAACTTAGAACATGACGTCATCGTCATATTCGCGAACCGGATCATGTTTTGGAAAATATCCTGCCGAAGGGAAATGTGATGATGATGTCCTCCTAATATTTGCTTCTTCGTTTATCAGATCGGGATGACGTCATCAGGATATTTACAAAAGGCATATTTCTCGGCAGGAGGACATTACGAAATATCAGGTAGACAAACAAGATCTTGATGATCTTGACAACATGACAGGATAAAAATATGATGATCCTCCTCATCGAATATCATGATGACGTCACCATCATTTTCCATCTTCGAAGCATGAGGATGAGTTGAGGTCATCATCAGGTTAGCACTAGGGTGATATTTAAAATATGATCATGCTGCTGAGAGTATCACCCCCCCCCCAAAAGATAGGGTGATCATCATGATCATGCAAAAGGAGATCAGGAGGATATGATGATGTCATCATCATATTAGCGAATATCAGCAAATATGACCCTCCCTTGAAAGATCAGGATGATGACCCTCCGATAGGACTTTGACGTGCGCATGCAAATATGCAAATAGTGGATTTTCTAAGCAGGGTGATATTATAATATCAGCATGATATTATAATATCAGGTGATGTAAAAATATCATGATGCTCATTGTTATGAAATATCGGGTTACACTCAAAACATTATGCTCATGATGCGCATAAGGTCATTTGACGGGTAAAGGGCACTATCACCTAAGATTGACGTCCGGATATTTCGACTGCATGATTTTATCAGGTGATAGACCAAGATCAGGATGACCTTGACAACATGACTGAGGATATAAAAATATGATGATCACTTGCGATTATCAGGTTTGACCAAAACTTTGACTGCTCATAACTCCCTCATATGGACGAATTTTTAGGTGATGTAAAAGGCAAACCTGCATGGAATTTCAAGCTCTTTCTAAATATGAGGTCATAGAAACAAAATATGAACTTTGACAAACTGACCTCATGATGATGACCTACCTCATCGAATATCATGATGATGATGCACCTGACTCATTTTTACCAAACCGCCAGAAAGCAGACAACACAAGCCAAGCCAAAAGTTGGGTCCCTGTTTTGCCAAGTTAAAATGGGGCGTGTTGTGTAACCACACAACAACTTGCCACCAAAGAAAACAACAAAATTCAAATAATTCAAAAGGTGAGGATAAATTAAAACATAAATTTCTAACTCCTATTAAGCATGAGCATCCTAATCCTTTCTAACTGGTATCATGTTCATCAATGTAACAATGAATTGATAAGGGATCAATTGTGTGCATGTGATTCATATACTCATCTTGAAAGTGACTTGAATAAGTCAGTGACTGGTGTTAAGCTACGTAGTTTGGTTCATCCCTCATAGCCAACCGGATAGAGCCTTGCTGCCAGCAGGCGTCCATAGCCCCGGCAAGGTTATCGTTGCAATTCCCCTAAGTAGAGCCCCACTGCCAGCAAGCGTCTATAGCTCCGGTAGAGTTACTTAGATGACTTAATCTGGATTTCAGAAAATCTATTTTATTATTTTATTTATTTTATATTTTGAATTTAATTCTTAAGATATAACAGTTGTAGCCTCATGATACAAGGAATGGTCACTTGTTGAAATTAAGTTGAGAATTGCAATGGTAGCAAGGGCAACCTTTAGATTTTTCACTTAACCCCTACACTGATATGTTCAACAAACCCAAGGCTGTTAGGTGTGTCATTGTGAGGATCACCTTGACTCAAGAAAAGTAGTACTGATGAATATGATACCACAGACCTGATCAAGAATACCTATACTGATATGAATTACAACCTATGTTAAAACTTATATTCAACTTTTGAATTCTAACAATTTATGCAGTGTTCTTAAGTAACAAGGTGCACCAGTTTTGCCCAACCAAAACAAAGACTCAACAACGCAAAGCAAAAAGCAACCTGTACAAACAACTAACCTACGAAAGGAAAAAGAAACAGAACAAGAAAGCAAAACAAGCAAACTGTACAAACAACTAACCTACAAAATTATATACAAAGCACTACTAGGCAAACAAAAACCAGCAAACGACCCAAATACACCTGTATTTGCATACTTCTTTTGATTGTGCAGGAGCATTAGGGTATTAGTTATGGTTCTCAACCTAGCAAATTTATCTTTATATTCTGAAAAATATTCTGATATTCTGAATTCATTGTATTCAACAGAATGACTCTTGATGATCAGCAACTGAGGAAGCTCATCATGTTCATGATTAATCCATATGCATGTCTTATCTCCTAAATTTCCATAATCAAAATAGTATTCAACATCATTTACTGTGGAAAGGAGAAATACAACCTGGTGTATTTCTGATTTTGTTGGACATGCTTCTTCATTGGCAGTTGGTCTTCCATTTGTCATTATATTTTCACTGCTTGGCTCAGTGTCTGGTCTCTCTTCAAATTGAAGGATGTATGACTCTTGATGTATTAATTCTTCATCTTTATCCAACTTTATCCCTTTATTCTGGATGTTCAGTTTATCCTCCAGTTCAGGAAACTTCTCAATATTTTCTTCAATTTCCTGCACATCAGTATCTAAATAAGTATCTTTATTATCACAACCTGATATACAGAAATTTATCATTTCTAAATCATGTGACTGTAAAAGAGAAACAACTTTCACTTGATAAGGACACTCCCCTGTTTCATTCTCAAAATATTTCTGGAGTGACATCTGATTATGCATAACAACTCCAAAGTCTTCTACATCTTCATCTTTCAGGAATTATTTATTAAATAATTCACATCTTCTATCTATTAGAGGATCTGGTTCCATTAACCTGCAACATTCTTGTATTTGATCATTTAATTCAAAGAAGTTAGGTAATAAATCAGCATTAATTTTATTTTCTATGACTCCCTGAGTTACTATCATAGGAACTTCATCATCAGCAGTGAATTTAAATTGCTCTACTATCTGTTTACACTTCTCTTTACCATAGAATGACTCCAGGAAAGACGTTTCATCTTCTTTATCAAAAGTATTAGGATCAGAATCAAAAATATTATCCTGATGATTGGTTTCTTCTCTAAAGTTTTCACAAGATTCATACCTGCATACTGACTGGTCCTTACTTGTATTAGGAAGTAGAGAACTCCTATCAATCCCACCATAGAATGAAACGAGGAAAGATGTTTCCTCTTCATTACCTTCTGGAACTGATTCAGCTACTATATTTTCTAGAGTCTTTTTCAACATGACCAAGCAAGGGTAGCAATCTCTCTCTCTGAATGCTCTTCGTCATGTAATCTGCACTAGCTTTCAATCAGAACATCATCAGTGGATAAACCTAATATTTGACTACATTGTATATTTCTGGACAAGTATAATTCAAAATCTTCAAAGCGATCCACTTCAGTGTCTGGACAATTAATAACTTCTGGTGCTGCATCTGCTTGTTGCTCCAGAATTTCCTCATTTTCCTGGCAAATTTCAGCCCTGAACACATCCGGGAAGAATATTAGTCCTTTCAAATATAAATCCAACCTTGTAAGGAAAGTTAAACAATTTATTTCGCTGTGTTCTACAGTCTGGTGTATCCTGCAACAGGTAGATAAACCAAAGTTAGACAAACTGTGAGGGTAAAGCTGCCTATTCAAAGTTTCTTGAAATAAAGGAATGTTAATTTGACAATTGCCTTCATATACATCCATCAAAATGAGACTCTATTTTTCAATTTTTTAGTATCTTGAAATTTTAATGAGATCTATCATATCTCAAAATAAAACTTGAAAGTTCAGAAAATCAAACTAATCTTTGATGTTTCAAGCTAGATCTTGGCAAAGGTGCAACCAAAACATCTCAGATAAGAGATATTTGCAGACATTAACCTCAAATAATGAAATATTTATGTAATATTTGCAGAAATCCAGAAATTCACAGCTCAGGCCCTCCTTCTAGCGCCAATTTATGTTGCGTTAGGAGCGAGGGGCCTGCATAAAATGAATGATGACTGAAGTAGTAGTGTCTTTTCCAGTTCTGCCCTCCTTCTAGCGCCAATTTATTTTGAATCAGAAGCGAGGGGCCTGTCCTCCTTCTAGCGCCAATTTATGTTGGTCATGATGTTAGTCATACACAAACATAGAATAAAAGTTACACAACAACCTTTACTCATCTTGAAAGATACGATGAATTCAGAGAATTCATGATCCCAAGTCTCCGTTGATTAGGTCTTAATCTACTGACGTTACTCAGTGGTTGATGTGTGTTGCTGTTTTCCATTCAGGGGCCTTACGTATTTCTGCAAAGTTCATCATTATTCCTCCAAATATCCTGCTCTGTATGTCTTCTCTGCATAAATCTCCAATAATTCTACCTCTGCACTGTGAATTTAGTCAAATAATGTGCTTACAGGCTGATATTTGCATGATTTCTACCATTATTTGCAATTCTTTGCATGATATTTTCAATACTGCATGCATTTAACTCAAATATGCTAATGATTTTCAGTTACCTACGGGATTTCAGCATATTTCTCTATTTCTGCTTATTATTTATCATGACTTGCAGTTATGGTGATGAATTTATGAAATTAAAAAAAGGAAAAGGGTTAACAAATGAGATTCCCAAAACTACTTGACTGAGATCACTGATCCACATACAAGC
The DNA here is from genome assembly GCA_027924645.1 of Cunninghamia lanceolata. Classification (NCBI taxonomy): domain Eukaryota; kingdom Viridiplantae; phylum Streptophyta; class Pinopsida; order Cupressales; family Cupressaceae; genus Cunninghamia; species Cunninghamia lanceolata. Next base: position 14,275,243 of record BSBN01001425.1, on the reverse strand, counting down.
TCCCATACATGCAATGAAAAGAAGGAAACTAGAATCATACTTCACCAGGACATTCCACAAATCCGCATGATCTAGTGCAAATCTTCAAAGGAAAAGTTGACAACAACATGTAATGAAATGAAAGCGCTTCCAGTTGAACACAGCATTCACCAGTACATATCCAGAAATCAACATGAAGATTACGTAAAATTTACAATCAGGATGTAATCTGAAACTTCATATCCATTCAGTATGCTCAAGAACAGGTACATTTATAGTGATCTGAAGAAAGAACCTTGACATTTCAACAATTCTATCCTCATTAGTCTCAGTAATCCGATCTCCTAATTGATTCTACAGTAATTGGCCTTAATGTGCCAGATGTGTCTGTGTATATCCCTCTCTTCTTTCTAATATTAGCCTTATTGCCAGATATATCTATCTATCTCCTCTCTCTCTAATGTATTATTAGCCTTATTGCCAGATATATCTATCTATCTCCTCTCTCTCTAATGTATTATTAGCCTTATTGCCAGATATATCTATCTATCTCCTCCCTCTCTAATGTATTATTAGCCTTATTGCCAGATATATCTATCTATCTCCTCCATTTTACAGCTCAGGATCTGGCTCTTATATAGAACAAATGCCAGAAAATAGTTACAATGATCCAAGGATCAGGATCCTCTCATAATAATCAACGGTCCAGATGAAAAGCACATGCTTCGCCAGTTGGCAAATGTACAGCTGGCACAGAATATTCTAGCATCTTTGATTTGATTCGGTCTCCAGCTAGCAAACAACATATTTGACAATATCTTCCTCATTTCTGGTTCATGTTGCCTTCATGTGCAACTTTGTAATTATCAGCAACAGCTCTAACAGCATCATGACTTCCTGCAAATAAACAGACAAACATTAAGTTCATCATCATGTGGATAAACAACAGGAATTTAAACATTTTATTAAACATGCCTCAAAATGTGCAGCTACAGGCAATCAGGCTCCAAATCAGTGGAAAATATGCACTAAATGCATAAACAGTGTTAAAAAAACACTCGGGTCAACCATCGTTTCATTTTCCCGCCCATTTCCTTGTATATCGGGTTCAAATATGATCATGCATCGCAACATATACAATGATTAAATCGCATTTCATAATATTTCGGGTTTGCCTTTGTATGTGATGCATGTATGTATTTCGGCGTGACCACATACTGTCGGAATGACAATTTTACATTAGGCCGACGGTTAAACTTATACCGACGCCAAAAATCATGATGATGTCCATCCATCGGGAAGACATGTTCTATCGGCATGATAACTCAAGATAAGGCCGATAGCAAGACTTAAAATTTTCGTCTGCATGATATTTTGGAAATATGATGCTCCCCCTTCATTGATGGCAACAAAGGTCATCCCACATATCCGCAAGTCATGGTGTGTCTCTACCGGAAGTCAGAATGAAGATTGTTGTGGTCCGGTGAACAAGAACAGAGCATGTGGCAAGGTCTGACAGATTGGTCCGGATCTCTCAGAGGAAGTGTCTTGGTCCAGTGCGGATTTGGGGAAGTCAAGAGGACTACCTTGAGTAGTATATTCCAAGGATTTAGCCTCCGGTGATGAACAAAGAAAAAGATATGAATAGTTGAGTACCGGATTCCTGAGAGACAGTGAGAACAGAGGAAGAACTGACTGACAGAGTATCAGACTATTTTCCGGATGTGTTACTGTTGATGGTAAAGGTTGTGAAGGCATGAATCATGTTTGGCCGACATGATTAATGATATCTACAAGTATATGCTTGATCCGCATTGCTTGGTGAGCAAGGATTCAGCCGACAGAACAGAGTTTGTAAGAGACTAGACTGTTCCGGATGCCGACTAGAAAGGTGATGAAATTACTTGTGCGGATATATATAGAGGATGGATTTAGTTGTGAAATGTGTGATTATGTGAAGGCATATGCGAATAAGTGCAGAACAGAGCAGAAGTAGTAAGAAAGATCCGGTATGTGAAAGGATAGCAGAATAAAGAACAGAGGAAAGATGAAGTGCAGCAGATCAGTGTACTGAGCCTAAACCGGAACTGAACACCAGCATATGTAGATGCTTCCAATCAGTTCAAGACTATGATTCTTATCACTTTGTAGACAGTGTGTCTCCTTGTAGGCAGTGGGCCTCTTTGTGAGCAGTGTGCTCGGGCAGTGAGCCCTAATTGGCAAGTGCCATTTTTGTAATTCCCTATTCTTCTAACAGAGAATAATCTTTGGGTTAATCACCCCGTGGTTTTCTCCCTTAACAGGGTTTCCACGTCAAAAATACTGTCATGTGTTTCTTATTTCATGGTAATGTTTTTGTGTTTGATTCAATGCTGCATTAATTAATAAGAAAGTTCAAAAAGAAAATAAATAGGATAACTGATTCACCCCCCCCTCTCAGTTATCAACAGATAGACCAAGATCAGGATGACCTTGACAACATGACTGAGGATATAAAAATATGATGATCACTTGCGATTATCAGGTTTGACCAAAACTTTAACTGCTCATAACTCCCTCATATGGATGAATTTTCAGGTGATGTAAAAGGCAAACCTGCATGGAATTTCAAGCTCTTTCTAAATATGAGGTCATAGAAACAAAATATGAACTTTGACAAACTGACCTCATGATGATGACCTACCTCATCGAATATCATGATGATGATGCACTTGACTCATTTTTACCAAACCGCTAGAAAGCAGACAACACAAGCCAAGCCAAAAGTTGGGTCCCTGTTTTGCCAAGTTAAAATGGGGCATGTTGTGTAACCACACAACAATTCCCTATCAGGCATGGTGGATATGGTTTCCATCTTTGGATCTGGTCTGAAGTTAGAGCGAGATGTCCTTCCATTTTTTCTTGTCATTCAAAATTATTTCCATCTCAAGTTGCTCACATGCAAAATTTGCTAAAAAATCTATAGTTCAGTTGCCTTCTCAGTAAATGTGGTTGATCGTTGTGTTCATTCCTTCTAAATGGTCCTAGATTGCTACCACGATGTTCTTCAACTTCCAATTTAAAACTTTCCCACTTCTTATGGAGTTGATGCAGATTTGTGAATCCCCATCAATATCTATGTCTATGGTGTTCTCTCATTTACATAAGGTTGGTTCATTCAAGAGGACAAAGAATTTTGCCTCATTATTAGTACCAATGGGGATTTTTTCTTAAATTGCCCATACAAGGTCACCATCGTTGTTTCTGATTACCACTCCTCAACTTGAAATCCCCAAATTCCCCTTCGATGCACCATCAAAGTTTAATTTCAGTCTTCCAAAAGGTGGGGAACCATTTAATGGAAAACCTATTGATCTTTACAATTTTTGCATTGGAGTCGTAGTTCAAAGCAAAATTTAAATCTTGCCATGTCTTCATTGCCACCTATGAATAGTGATTTTATTAATTAATTAATTAAATATTATTTAATTAGTGTTAAGATGAAAATTAAATAATTTATTGTCTAAATAGGAATTTATCCAATTAATTATAGTGGAAATGATTAAGTGATGTCCTGATTATGGATGAATAGTGATGAGATGATGAGTGGACAATTTTAGGTATCTACATCAAGTGCTCAATTTAACAGCATAACATTGCATTCAAGATTGATGATGATAATGGCTTAGGTAAGATTCAATTTATAGATTTTCATTGAAGGAGATCAAGGACGAGGATTAATTTGAGAAATCAATGGCTAGGAATGCTTGAGAGGATTTGCTGCATGCAAAATACAAGATTGCATGGATAATCATGGATTAGATTGTGCAAGTGAGAGGTAGTTAACTAATTGCTTATTTTAGTCAACTAATTGATCAGTTACCTAGGTTGATTAAACAACTAGCTCTTTTAGTTGATTAGTTAACTAATTTTGATAAAGAGTCAACTAAATTGATTAATTAGTTAACTAATTTTGATTTTGATTCAACTCGATTGATTAATTTAGTTAACTAATTTTAAGTGGTGAGTGAAACGTGGAATTGGATATATATTTTTTTATTTATTTTAAATAATTATGTGTGCAAGGATGAATTAGGAAACTAATTAGCTAATTAATTATGATTAATTAATTCATAATTAATTAATTTAATTAATTAATTAGTGTTAGTGTAAACAATGTTCTTTATCTAACTAGTTCATTTCCTAGCTAGTTCTCCGTTTAGGCCATTTTCACGCTAGGTTAAGTTTATATTGGTTATGTTTTTAGCCTCTTAGGTGGTAAATCCTATATATACCCACCCATCACTCTCATACGAGCATCACATTTTCATTGTATGCTTTGCATTCTAATTGAGTAATATAGTTTAATATTTCTCATTTCTAATTTTTAGCTTTGCTTTCCTTCATTCATTTGCATTCTTGGGTGGCTTTTCAGCCAAATATTAGATGGTATTAGACCCATTGAGAGTTGCGGTTAGCTATTTTTTAGAAATCTAGGAGTGTAGAGTTGTTTCTTGAAGCACATGAGGATGCTCTTCTCTTGCATCCTTGGATGATCTAGAGAATCTAAAAAGTGTGGAGAAAATACCAATTTTTAGGGGGTTATTATTTTGACTTGCCAATTGCAAGTTTTCTCAGAGCTTCTTGGAGACATCTTGGGCTCACCATTGAGTCTAGAGTAGCTGAGATAGTTAGATTTACCTTGTGTTTTGTCCCAATTGGACACCAAAGGCCAAATCTACAAGGGTTTGAAGTAAGAGGTTCTTTGTTAGATCCATTAGAAAGCCATCATTTTGGGTCAAATCTGACACTGCCATCATGCTCAAAAGGCCCAAAAACCTTAAGATCAACTGTCAAATCATCAATTTTAAACAAAAATGCCCAAAGAGGAAAACAAATTTGTCCAAGGAGCCATACGACCCTTGTGAATACTGCTTGTGGTACATTTTTAAAGAAAAAATACTCTATTTTCTACAAAAAAAATTAAATATTTATCAAATATTAAAATTCATAGTTTTTCATTGTTGGAAATCTTGTAAAAACAACTTTATAATATAATATATGGGGATTTTCCCTTACATAGTACGCAGGATACCCAAAGGTACATAATACCTAAGCACAACTTGCTTTGAGCTTTGAGCTCGGGCCTTGTGCCCCTAATCCTTGATGGTCCATTTTAAAGGTTGCTAGCCTTATTCAAGCCCATGGACCCTTTTAACATAGGTTGTGGGGTGTGGCCTTAGGCCCCTCAACCCCTATACACATTTAGCCCTATGGCCTTAAATTTTTTTGAAAAACTTTTATGGGATTAGTACCTGCCCTCGGCCTTTGTGTCTTTTATGGTGGCTCTGCCATATTTGGTGACCATTTTGGTGGCATTTCACTTTTTGTGGTGTACTAAACTTATCCGGAGGCTTCTGAAACTAGTTACAGTTACTACATTTTGTAGGTTTCTAAACTTGGCAATTTTGCTAAAGTTGGTGGCAGTTCTACCAAATTTGGCGGTAGGACAATTTTGTAAAATTTACCCACTCTTTGTTGGTATGTTGCATTTTGCACTCAAATATTGAAGACTCATATCTTGGGCTCATGGCCTCCTTTTTTGAGAAACCTTTTTTTGATTTGGGTTGATTTTCCATGCTCTTCACACTGGTGTAGATAATTTCTGATTTCAATGCATGAATTTTCCAAAATTTGTATATTCTCACAAGTGACACTACGCAGTTCTCATTTTAGGAACTTCAAAGCTTCATAACTTTCTCATACGACATTGGATCGAGGTGATTCATTTTTTGGAAGTGCGTGATTTTTTTGTACTTCACAGTGATCCTATTTATTTCACTTGGTATTGTTTCAAAATTGTACTTTTAGTATATAGTCATTCTTTGAGGATTTGTAAAAGCATTGAAGTCAAGTCCACTCAGTGTTTCTTGTTGGTGGCAATTGTAATTACACTAAATATAAATTGCCAAATCATTTTTCTTGTGGGGGTTTTTTGATTCAGGGGTCTCTTGGTGTATTTGTGCTTGTGCATCTCTTTCTGCTTGTACTCTCTTTTCCTTCACAAATGGGTCACTTTAAGTTTCCATTGCTAACACCATATAACTATAAAAAATGGAATCAAAATGCATGGAACACATTAATATAACTTGGATATACACCTTATGTTGAACAAAAGGTAACTGAACCCACAGCTAATAAGGAAAAGGTACTATGGATGTTTGAACATACAAAAGCTCTTAGTTGTCTTATGAGTCTATCTTCCCTTAATATAATGTTTCAAATTGATGGATATACAAATTCACATGATGCATGGGAGAAATTAAAGAATCTGTATGGTAGAACTGATAAAGTTAGGGGTTATCAAATTGACAATAAATTGATGAGTCTTGATCCTAAGTCTTTTGACAAAATCCAGGACTATGTTACAATGGTCAATGACCTTAGAGCATAATGTAAAGTATGTGGCATTGAGAAAAAGGACATTCAACTTATCATTAGCACTCTCAACAAACTTGGACTTGAATATGCTACATTTGTTTCTAGTTTTCATACTCATAGGTTGACTATGGGATCTGCATATAATATGCCTTCATTTGCTTCCTTTTCTAAAATGTTAATGCATTAACATGGGAAGCTTCTTTCCATGGGTCTCCTTAAGCCATCTCAATCTTAGGCTTTGTTAGCTAGTCAACTAAAGGGATAGAAAGATTTAGGGAAACCTAACAAGAAACAAAAGAAGTCCAAGAAAAAGTCACAAAAGATCAAGCATAATTATCATCTACCCCAAAAGCATACTCTAACTCCTCTTATTCAAAGCAAGAAGGTTGGTCATGAGGAACATTCATTTCACAAGAAGCAGATCAATGAGCTGAAGCATTTTCTCAAAAAGAACAACATTAATCTTCCTTCTTCTATTGCTCAGCAATCCTCTACTCCTTCTTCCAAATGAGGCAAAGGGAAAGCAATTGCACTTGTTGGTTCTGTAGATTCTTCTCAATAGTGGATTCTTAACTCACGTGCATCACATCACATGGGTTCTGTTAGAGAATAATTTTGTTTGTTGGAGCCTTGTTTTGTATCCCACATTCTCATCTGGGATTATTCTCCAATGGATGTCATTAGGAAGGGTTTTATTGATGCTAGCATTGGTACATTTGAGGATTTTCTTTGTGTGCCTAATCTATCAGCCATCCTTCTCTCTCTCTACCAAATTAGCTAGAATGGTAGGAAAGTTGAATTCACTCCAGATTTCATCACCATCAAGAATCTTAAAGATAATGCACTCCTTGTAGTTGGTAAGGTTGATCATGGGTCTCGATTGTATGCTTTCTCTTATTTTGTACTCAATTCACATTCTATTATTTTGCTCACCCATTAAGATTCTATGAGCAAACTATGGCATGAGTGGTTTGGCCACCTCAACTTCTACTATCTTCATTAGTGTAGCACATAGGATATGGTCACAGGTCTTCCTTAGATCAATTTTTAGATGGAGTTTGTTCGGGTTGTGCCTTGGGAAAACATCCTGAAGACAATTTCAACAAAGGGAAGGCTTAGAGGGCTTCATAAGTCCTTGAGCTGGTTCACAATGACTTAACGGGTCCATTTCCATCCTTGTCTTTTATCAAGGCTTGTTATTTGCTCACCTTCATTGATGACTATTCTAGATACACATGGGTCTACTTTCTTCAGCATAAAGGTGAAGTCTTTGATCGATTTCAGGAGTTCAAGGCTTGTGCTGAGAAACAATATAGAAAGGTTGCCAAGATTCTCCACACTGAAAATGGGAAGAGAATATGTGAACCATCACTTTGAAGAATTTTTCACTCTTGAAGGGATTGATCTTCAGCATGTTGTCGCCTACACACCTCAATAAAATAGTATAGTAGAGAGGAAAATAGGTCCCTAAAAGAGCTCCCTTGCACCTAAGTATTGGGCTAAAGCTATCAATAGAGTTGCTCACATCTAGAATAGAGTTTCGCATAAGGCATTGAAGGACATCACTCCCTTTGAAGCCTAGTGTGGTAGGAAACCTGTTGTGTAGCACTTCAGAGTTTTTGGCTCTCCAACATGGGCACACATTCCTTTAGAGAAGCACAAGGCCTTGGAACCTCAAATTCGGCCCTACATCTTTGTTGGTTACCTCAATGGTGTCAAAGGATATCGAGTCTCTTCACTAAGCAAAGTGTGCAATTTGAGGAAATCTCTCCTAGCTCATACTCTCATCTTCCTTCCTCCATAATGGATTCAGATAGTGACTCAGATGATTTTCCTCTAGCTACCTCTACTCACAGAGTTGATCATGAGGTTTCATCCTCCTATTCACAATGTTTAGATTCCAAGGATGAGGATTCTCCTCCTCCATCCCCTACCATGCCTCGTTTGGCTCGTTAAACACTTGAGTCCGTAGGCACTCTTTTTGGGGATCCTTTAGATACTCAAAGGACTCAATCATAACACTAGGATATTTCACATTCCTACATTGCCACAACTTCAAATCCATAATCCTTTCATGAAGCATTAAGTATTGCTAAGTGGGATTCAACAATAGAGGAAGAGTACAACTCTTTAATTCAAAACAAGACATGGGATCTTGTTCCACTTTCTATGGGAATAAAATTGGTTCGGTGTAAGTGGATCTATTGATCCAAATTTATAGCGGATGGATTAGTTGACAAGTCCAAAGCATAGTTTATGGCCAAAGGTTTCTCGCAAGTTTCTTATGTTGACAACACTGAGACCTTTGCCCCATCACCAAGATAAACTCCATTCACCTAAAACAGGATGATATTTGGAGGATAAGGTTAATTAAATTAATGTTGGAAGAGTAGTTAATTTATAAGGTAAAAAATTAAAAAATACTTAATTAATATTGGTAGATAAATTGGAACTGTCTACCTATGAAAATGAGACCCTAAATGGATGCAAATTCAACCTAGAATGCACCCAATCTTAAGTCTAAGGGACCTCAAGATTGGACTAAATCACTACTATGCTTCTATATCTAATTATGCACCCTATTTAAGCAAACTAGTGATGATATGTCCTAATGGATGATATACTAAGCTAAGCTAGTTAGAATTGCACTAATCCTAGTTATGTTGAACACTCAAATTGACAGAATAACTTTGCATAAAATGACTTGTTCCAAATGGGAGGTGGAGGCCTCAATTTATAGATTTTTGGAGATAGGATTGGAGTGCTAGGATCAATTTGAAGGATCAATAGTTGAGATTGCTTAAGGATCCTCGAGCAAGGAGAATTGGACAAATGTCATGATTGGATTGACTGAGAGTGTTGCCCCAAAATTTAAGGGATGGTCAATAGATGAGATTACAAGTTTGAATGGATGGCTGGCTAGGATTGATTAGGTGTATGACATGTAAGGACTCATTTATGAAAAGGTAAGGCTTGGACTTTGTGAGGAATTTTAAATTCCATGGAGAGGACAAGTAGAATTTAAAATTAGAAGAATAGTGTTCAAATAGTGCCACATGGAATTTTAAATTGGGATGAATAGTGACACATGGAGTCGGGTGGAAGAAATAAGACAAATGTACTCAATTTGAAAGATTTGCCCATGCTTCCAAAGTACCACTTGTCATGTACATGTGTGTACATTGAATGACAAGTGGACTTCTAGAAACATGGGGGTTTGTAATGATGAATTAACTAAAATTAATTCATGTGCATATGGATTAGAAGAAAATAATAATGATTACAAAAAGTAATCAAAAGTGCACAAAATAGGGAATTAAATAAATATGATAATTTATTTAATTTTTGGGATGGACTATAGTCAAAAATATTTAATTTTCAAACTATAGAGGAAGAACTTGATTTTTAGGGAAAATGTGTAGAATAAATTAATTAAATAATTAAAAATCATTTAATTAATATATGGATCAGATGAAGTGATGCAGGTGAATTAGGGTTGGATGCGTGAGTGGATGAAGTTGGTTGTGACCATTTTTAGGTGTCTACATTTTACCCCTCTTTGATATGGCGTCACGACTGCGCGGTTAGCAGGTTGATGAGATATCAAAGAATATAGAATTTTTTGATAAATATGCCCTGGTGAGTGAAAAGAAATGGCATGGGTGATGAGGTGATTCCCCCTCAAGAGATCGGCAGGAAAAAGCAATTTTCTAGGGATTTCTCGAAAAAGGAGGAAAAAATGGCGAAAAAGGGTGGAAAAGGTGGTCCCGAGACTAAAGAATGGGGAAGAAATGAAAGAAATGTGGAAAAAAAGGGTAAAAAAAGGTGGGTAGATGGAAAAAATTAAAAAATAAGCTAGGTGGGGATTGGCACTTAGCCCAGCACTTTAGCGCCTAACCTTTGGAGGGATGGGGATTAGCTCTTAGCCTGGCATTTCAGCTCTTAGCCTGTGGAGGGGTGGGGATCAACGCTTAACCTTTGGAAGGGTGGGGATCAGCTCTTAGCCTTTGGAGGGGTGGAGATCAGCACTTAGCCTTTGGAGGGGTGGGGATTAGCTCTTAGCCTTTGGAGGGGTGGGGATTAGCTCTTAGCCCGATGCTTCAGCTCTTAGCCTTTAGAGGGGTGGGGATCAGCTCTTAGCCCGGTGCTTCAGCTCTTAGCCTTTGGAGGGGTGGGGATCAGCTCTTAGCCTTGCGCTTCAGGTCTTAGCCTGTGGAGGAGTGGGGATCAGCTCTTAGCCCAACACTTCAGCTCTTAGCCTTTGGAGGGGTGGGGATCAACTCTTAGCCTAAGGAGGGGTGGGGATCAATGCGTAGCCTTGGGAGGGGTGGGGATTAGCTCTTAGACTGGTGCTTCAACTCTTAGCCTCTGGAGGGGCGAGGATGAGCTCTTAGCCTTGTAGTTTATCTCTTAGCCTTTGGAGGGGTGGGGATCAGCTCTTAGCCCAGCGCTTCAGCTCTTAACCTTTGGAGGGGTGGGGATCAGCTCTTAGCCTTACGCTTCAGCTCTTATCTTGTGGAGGGGTGGGGATCAGCGCTTAGCCTCATGGATTGGTGCCTACCCCCATGGATTGGTGCCTAGGCCCATGGAGTGGCACCTAGCCCCATCGATTGGGACCTAGCCTCATGGATTAGCGCCTAGCCCCATGGATTGGTGCCTAGGTGAGGCAATAGCAGATGAGGGGGATGATGATGATGAGGATGAGGATATAGAGGAGGATATGGAGGAGGTGAATAGGCGAGTGATCATGATATGCAAATAGGTCCCTGAAAAATGGTCACAAGATGGTAGGGGGATATGGGTTAGTAGAAAGGAGGGAGTGATGGAAATGTAGGTGTGGATGAATCTTGAAGCAAAAGGAGAGGGATGGGATGATGAGTGTAGATGAAAATCCAAGGAACTACATCATATTGAGATATTTTGCCAATAATAATAAAATATTAAGTGCTACTATTGATATAACGTGGGATATTATGCACCAAGGTACATGGAACCAAGGTGCGAGGCATCCATGCATAGGACTTGACTCTACAAACAATAGGATAAACCCATACATGTCCATAATAGTACAACCTTGTCTAGACGAGGGAAGGGGGCTCATAGCATAAGTCCTTAATGTACACCAAAGGTATGAAGAACCTTAGATGCAAAAGGGGATCAATATGCTAGAACTGACCCTACGATCCACGAGGTATAAATACTAATATGGAGTAATGGGAACTTCCCACAAGCACAACACACAAAAGCAATGACCATGCCCCATTCTAAATTGATCTCCACATGCCATGATATAATGAGATCAAGGCAACTTTGACACAATCCAAGAATGATGCATAAGATAAAAATCAAAGACTGACTGACTCAAAACACACAGCCATTGTATCACTTGCCAAAGGATGGATGAAGGATTTTTGATGATTTTGTCCATTGTAGAAAGGATGCATCCCAGGACAAGAATCGATGATGGATTAAACTAAACTAAGGATAGGCGAAGTGATATGTGCTGCTAGTTATGGAAAAGCCAATATGTTGGTGAAAGATTTTTTGGGAGAGTCTTATGCTTTGATAAGATGTCCAGCAAGTATATTGATCGTAGGTCAAGTGAAATCAACAAGCTTATAAAAGTGGGACCATCCAAATAGCTTGGATGGGTACATCATATGTACCTGTGTACTAGCTACTTCCTTCATATTCCAGACTGCCTACATACCCTGTATCCACAGGATTAAGGCACATTACAATGCAGGTAGTGATGATATATAGTTCTGGGAGACTTGATGATGTAAGGATTGTGGAATGATTTGGTGAGGTGTGATGTAGATGATGTGGGTGTTAGTTTGTCAATTGTACAATAGGGGAAAAACCATTACAAGATGGGAAGGAGTTGGTGTAGGTAAAGGATGTAAGGTTTGTGTGAAAACATTAAAGGGACCAAGGTTATTAATGGGTGATGGAGTTAGGTGGGTGACATAGTAGAGATTCGGCATGGAGTGGTGAGAGATATTTTGGGAATGATGGACAATGGAAGCTTAGATGATGGGTTTATTTGAATCTCAGATGATGGGTAAAAGGGGCATAATGGATGGTGAAGATGACGACAAGAAGGTAGACTTGAATGGTGGATCCAAATTGAACCTACACATGACATCTGCAAGCAATTTTTCATCATGGTACTTATCCAAGGCACCACAAGGAGTGGTTTTCACCATAGGACAAATTATTTCTCTTTAATATTTTTTTTAATATTTTTTTTTAATTTTTTAATTTTTTTTGTATTTTTGCCTAGGGTATTTAGTGGGCTAACTATGAAACTGCTTCAAGTGAATGATATTCATGGGATCATCAATTACTTCACCTTCAAGAGTGGATAGACGGTATGCTCTAGAGCCATACTTAGCAATGATGATATATAGGCCTAGCCAGTTAGGCTCAAATTTACCATTCTTGTCTCACTTTGATAGATTTCTTTGATTTTCTTTCAGGACCAAGTCTCCTACTTCAAACTCTCTAGCATGAATTTTCTTGTTATAGGATATGCGAAGCCTATTTTGGTATGCTTGGATATGATTGAGGGCATTGAGGTGTGCAACATAGTATTCTTCATCAGTGATGACATTACTCAAGGAGATGCATAATGAGGGCAATTCAATCTTGATTGGCAGGATGGCTTCTGCTCCAAAGACAAGGGAATACGGTGTAGCTCTTGTGGGTGTGCGGATACTAGTGCGATAGGCCCAAAGGCAGGATGAATATGGAGGTGCCAGTCATGACCAGTTTCATTGACAACTTTCTTGAGGATTTTGAGTAGGGTTTTATTTGTTGCCTCAGCTTGTCCATTACCTTGTGGGTAGTATGGAGTGGACCAATGATGTTGAAAATGGAATTGTTCACAAAGGTCCTGAACATCATGGTTTTTGAAAGGTTTACCATTGTCAGTAACAATGGCAGATTAGATACCATAATGGCAGATGATATGGTAGAGGATGAACTTGGCGATTTGGTTACTAGTGGTGAAAGTGAGGGGGATGGCTTTGAACCACTTAGTGAAGTATTCGGTAGTGGTGATGATGAATTTGTGTCCATCGGAGGAGGATGGGTGGATTTTTCCAATGAGATCTAGGCCCCACTCAAAGAAAGGCCATGGTGTAGTAATAGGTTGCAATGCTTGAGAGGGAGCATGAATGAGATTGCCATGTTGCTGATAGGGCTTACACTTTTTCACGTACTCACATGCATCATGGTCCATAGCAGGCCAATAATATCCGATACACAATAGCTTCTTGTCTAGGACAATCCCACTTGTGTGCACTCTGCAGATACCTACGTGGACTTTGTGTAAGGCAAAGGAATCTTCTTCTGTGTTTAAGCATTGAAGAAGAGTGCCATCATAGCTTCGGTGATAGAGGGTATCAACGAGGATAGTGTAGCGAGCGGCTTGGCAAATGAGTGATCTTTTCTATTTGCAGGTGGATTTAGGATGGAGAGTGTGATGTTGGAGGTAAGTACAAATGTCATGGTACTAGGGATTTTTTGGACCAACAATCTCATAAACAAATTTCAACTCAGCGACACAATATGATGGCATTAGGAGTTATTCCACAAGAAATTCACATTGATAGCTGTCATGAGGCATATCTAGAAGGGAACTGATAGTAGCTGTAAACGGTAAAATTTGGACAAATGAAAGATAAATAAACAACATGCAATTACCTTAGCCCAAACCTTACAAATACCTTAGATGATGCATGCATGATTGATTCCTCAAAGGGTTGGATTGTTGGTTGCTTGGATTTGCACCATGATGTTGGATTGAGATTGATGGATGAAAGATAGGTAGATTAATGATGGATGATGAGGAGAAATTTTGGCAGAGTAACGGTGCTTGAGAGTTCATCCATGCAAATGGTATAGTTGTGAGTGAATTTATATGCAAGTGTGAGGATGGAGGGATAAGATTTCCATTTCATGAGTGATAGTTGAAATTGGAAAGTTGCTTGTACAACTTAGAAGAGAAAATGGAAGGTGAATGAGTTCACTCGAGAGATGAGTTGAGTCATCTCAAGAGATGGATATGGAAGGTAAGTTAATAATTTAAATAATTTAATATTATTTAAATCATAAGAAAAATGAGGATAAAGTGATAAATAGAAGGAAAGGAGGGTTAAATAAATAAATAAAATTTATTTATTTAATAATGTGAAAAGGATGGGATAAATTAAATAAATATTGGATTTATTTGATTTATTAGAGGAAGATGCTAGATTAGGTGAAGAAGGGGTTATGATGGAGATGAAACAGGTACCTAGGGAAAAACATGATACAAGATGTAATGTTATGACAAGGTGGACATTTTTGGGTGTCTACAATAGCCATGGCATCAGCTGCTTTGTTGTGAAGGCGAGGTACCTGCTCAAACTGTATGTAGGTGAAAAATAGTTTGTATTCATCAACCATTTGCTTATAGAGCACTATCTTATCATCCTTTGTGGTAAACTCGTCATTCACTTGTTTGATGATCAACTAAGAGTCTCCATAGACATGTAGGTGTAAGATATTCCATTGTACCATTGTTTTGAGACCAATGATCAGAGATTCATATTCGGCTACATTGTTCATACAGGGGAAAGCAAGTCTATAAGATTTGGGGATGTAATCACCTTGCGGGGTCACCAATAGTATCCCTGCTCCTGAACCGTGATTGGTGAAGGATACATCAAAGTATAGTTTCCAATATGTTGGTTCTGTCACGGTTAGGATGGACTCATCTGGAAAATCAATGGATAGCAGCTGATAATCTGTGAGGGGTGTTTCGACCAGCTGGTCTGCTACAACTTGTCCCTTGATTTCTTTTCTAGCAACATACTCAATATCAAATTCGTTCAACAACATGACCCATTTTGCCATTCTCCCTGTGAGTGCGGTCTTGGATAGGAGGTACTTAAGGGGGTCAACTTTAGATATAAGCTTGATAGAATGACTTAGCATGTAGTGTCGTAACTTTTGAGAGCAGAAAACGACGGCTAGACATGTGCATTCCATGGGGGTGTAGTTAAGTTTATATCCAACTAAAGTCGTGCTAATATAATATATAGCTCTCTCACGGCCAGAATCATCCTATTGTGCTAAGAGTGCCCCCAGTGCTACTGAAGTTGCTGATATATATAATAACAGGGGCTTTCCAGGGATACGTACCATTAGGACCGGTGGTGAAGCAAGATACTCCTTAATGCGGTCAAATCCCTATTGATAGTTCTAATCCCACTTAAAGTGTATGTCTTTACGAAGTAAATGGGCAAAAGGATGGCATTTGTCTGCAAGTTAAGCAATGAACCTTCATATAGCCTGTAGTTTGCCTTGGAGACTTCAAAGCTATTTGAGTGTCTTTGGAGGAGGCATTTCTGTTATGGCCGTGACCTTAGCAGGATCCACCTCGATGCCCCTTTGGGAGACAATGAACCCTAAGAGTTTACTTGATGTTACGCCAAAGATGCATTTCTTGGGGTTGAGACAGAGTTTGTATTCTCTAAGTCATGCAAAGATCTGTCGCAAGATCTCAGGGTGTTCTTCCCTTGTTCTTGATTTTCCCAAGAGATTGTCTACATAGTCTTCCATTATCTTGTGCATCATGTCATGAAATATTGTAGTCATTGCACATTGATAGGTTGCCCTTGCATTTTTTAGGCCAAATGACATGACTTGCTAGCAATATGTACATCAAGGACAAGTAAAAGTAGTTTTGTGTTGGTCTTCAGGGGCGATTCTGATTTGATTATATCCGGAGAAGCCATCCATAAGGGAAAGCATCTCATGTCCTGTTGTAAGGTCTACAATCATGTCAATGTTGGGGAGGGCAAAGTCATCTTTTGGACATGCCTTGTTAAGATCTCTGAAGTATGTATAATAACAGATGCCCCCAAGTTTCTTAGCAACTGGAACAATATTAGAGACCCATTCAGGGTAATCAATCGGGTGAATAAAGCCAACATCTAACAATTTCTACAGCTCTTCTTTGATGAGAAAGGTGACTTGCAGATGCATCTTATGGAGCTTCTACTTAACAGGTTTTGTGTCAGGATGTACCACAAGATGGTGAACAACCAAAGATGGATCCAATCCTGGAGTATCGACGTAGGACCAAGTGAACACATCAGATGTTTCATGAAGCATTATGGAGATGTTGGATTTTTCTTCTATACTGAGACTCTCTACTAGATGTGTGAGCTTAGGTGATTCTTGTGTGTCAAGGTTGATTTCTTGTGTGCCTTCAATCAAAATGTTGGAATGCTCTTGCCAGTGAGATGGTATGGGGGGAAGATGGAGATCCTCATCTTCTAGCGCCTCAGAGAGGTTTTCACTAGGAGATACACCTTTATTTTTCTCTTTTGTGTCTGAAAGTGCCTCAGAGAGGTTTTCACTAGGGGATGATTTTCTATTTTTTGGACTAAGGATCTTCTCTTCCCCAAAATAGGCATCAGCGTGCAAGCATATGTCATATTGTGAGGTGTCACAGAGTTCTAGGAATGTGGAGAGAGCCTCATCATTCAGAAATACGTCGAGAGGCGGGGGTCCTTGGCAATCCCAATCCCAAGCAATGAGTTTGGGATGAACAAGGGGGAGGTCAATAACAAAGATGGCGTTGTTGGGGAAGATGCAGGAAAGGTCCAAGTCTTCGCATGAAGCTATGATGACTCTCGGAGTGATGCTTTGAACACTAGAAGAGGATTCTATTACCTATACCGATGTTTTAGCGGGTCCATGGATTGTCATCGTTGGTGGAGTATATCCTAAACCGAAGTATTAAGCATATTTCTTGGGAGATGTAGGATCAACCGGAAGAGGCTCTGTAACACCTTGTTCATTGGTGCTAAGTCTTATTTCATGGTAAGGCATTTTGGTACAAATTTGAAATGGTACAAGATATTTTTCTTTGAAGTATTCTAGATTGACAGGTGCTGGGGTGGTTTCATCATGGTATAGCCAATCACTTAGAGTTGTTTCTTCGGCTTCTTCTCTAGATACTTGTGCTTGTACAAAGGGAATTTTATCATTGATCTTGTGCTCTTTTTCCTTCTTTAGAAGATAATGACCATGGGAGCAGGGGGACAATGGTAACTGTCCCACACGGAAGGCATTGTGAAGCTTATACTTGCCACACCCTTTGTCTATGATCTTGACCTTTTGAGGTGTATTGGTAGAAGATGAAGTGGAAGCTTATGATTGTTCAATGGTGATGTGTGGTGTTAATGATGATGTAGATGGAGTGGATGAGGGATCTTTGACATGATCCCCATAGGTGCTTAGACAATGGAATTGTCTATCATAAACAACCTCTAAAGCTTTGCAGTATTCAAAAGGTTGTTGGTCAGCGAGAATAGTGACCTTCACACCGTTATGAGGGAATTTGAGGCATTGATGGTAGGTGGATGGAATGGCTTGCATAGCATGTAACCATGGTCGGCCTAGGAGGATATTATAGGGAAGGTCAAGATCAATCATGTGACATAGAGTGGGCCTACCTTGATAAGGAGGCATATAGTGCCTTCGGATTCTCTCTCCATGTTGTTGTATGCCTTGATGGAGATAACCAAAGATTCCAAGTCAGCCGCTGAATACCCTAGGAGTTTTATGAATTTTAATGTACATATGTTCAAGTTGGATCCATTATCCAAGAGGACCCTCTTGACTCTATGGTTGGTGATTTGGACTTCAATATGGAGGGCTTTATTATGTGCAAGGTCAATAGGTGACATGTGGACATTACTAAAGGTGAGGTGGTAGGATGATGATAATTGAGCGACAAGGTTTTAGAATTGGGTATGAGGTATGTTAGTAGGAACGTGAGACTCTTGGAGAGCCTTGTCAAGTATTTCCCAGTGGATGGCAGATGTCCTAAGGAGTTCCAAGATGGAGATTTGCACAGGGGTCTTTCCAAGATGGTCAAGGAGGTTATATTGGGAAGTGGTGGTAGTGGAGGATGGGGATGGTCCCTTTACAGTTATACACCCATGGCGGGTGGTGACATCACATTTGGGAGTGGTATTTTTGAGTTTTATGGTGGCGACACGAGTAGAATCAAAGTCAATGCTACCTGCTATATTATTGTAGGGAGGTGAAACATTGTTGTAGTTGATGTTGTTGGTTTGGTTGTTAGGATTAGCATTAGAGGAGGATGGTTTGGATGCAGTTTGATTATTATTGTGGTGGTGAAGAGAATCTTGGTAGACGCCTAGGCCATCATTGGGTGATGTATTGTCATGGTCTTGCATTTGGATTCTACCGTGTTCAATGAGGTCTTGGACATAGTTTTTCAATTTCATGTATTTGCTTGTGGTGTGGCCCTTGATGCGATGATAATCACAATACTCATTTTCTTTGTACCACGTGGGTTTAGGTTGGTTTTTGTCAAATGGTTTGGTTGTGGGGAACCCAACCATGCTGGCGCAGAGTAGCTTTTGAAAGACAACCTCGAGTGGTTCACCCAAGGGAGTATATTTACGTTTTGGATTGTTAGGGGGATTCCTCTTTGGAGGAGTAGGTGGGACCAATACATTGTTTGAAACATTTTGGACTACGTTTGTCTCTTTTGGTTTGGGAGTGGTGATTTGAATGTGCTTGGAATTGGTAGCACCATCTCCTACAGTGTTCTTGTTTTTAGCCCAAATTTTAGGTTTGTCGTTGGAGGTTTTGTCAGTGTCGTTCTTGTTGTAGATTTTGACTAAACCCTTTGCAATAAGGGCTTTTTCAATAGAGACCCCCTTTTCTATGATTTTGTCAAAGGTTGATGCATAATGTACTTGCAAATGGAAGGTCATTTCTTGATTGAGGTTTTGGATGAAAATATGGACGAGTTGTTTTTTTGGGATTGTCCAAGGTAGCCTACTAGCAAGGGCTCTCCATCTTTGTAGATAAGTGGCGAAACTCTCACCACTTCGTTGTTTGGTGTTGCAGAGGTCAAGCATGGTGATCTCATGTTCTACGTTGTATGAGAAGTGGGCAATGAATTTCTCTGAAAGATTGATGAAATTGGATATGGAGCCATAAGACAAGTGCATGAACCATTCTAGGGCTTGGCTTGTCCTCTTAGGCTTCATGGAAAAAGTTGGAGGAATTGGTCATCATAGGTGACTTCTTAGCATGCCATGAAGAACTCCTTGATATGGTCATGAGGGTCTCCTTTTCCTTTGTATTTATCAAATTATGGCATTTCAAAGTGTTGAGGAAAAGGTGTGATGGCAATGTTTTTATCAAACAGGTGGGGACATAAGTCTTTGAACTTATAATGTTTCTTTTGGGTCCCTAGTTGGATGTTTTTAAGTGCATTTTCATCTCTTTCCACTCTTGATCGAAAGGGTTAGCAAGAGGTGGTTGTGATTTGTGTTGGAGTAGAGGTTGTTGTGACGATGATTGTTGATATTGAGGATGGACGTATTATTGTTGTTGTTGGGGATGGACGTATTATTGTTGTGACGATGATTGTTGGTGTTGAGGATGGATGTATTGTTGTTGTTGTTGTTGGGGATGGATGTATTGTTGTTGTTGTTGTGCATGTGGCGGCCTATAGTTTGCGTGTAAACATGGGACCCATGGGTTTGTTGTCATGGAATGACTTGTTGATTTTGGGGTGTTTGTTGTTGTTGGGTGCCATAAGGAGGTTGCATCAATGATCCATGGTGAGGTTTTTGATGTGTGGAAGATTGATATGTGTGTGTGGGATTGGCATAGTTTTTTAATGGGTTTTGTGGTTGGTTAAGTGGATTCGCCATGGGTGTTCGAGTCGTGGGTGGTGCTACCATTTGTGTGATGATCGATCTTGGTGGAATGTTTAGTGGAGGGAGAGGTTTTGGCACAATCATGGTGGCTTCTTGTTGATTGTTTGGTGGAGGTGGTATAGCAGTGATGGTGACATTAGAAGGTACCCCAAAAACAGGCACATCGGAGGGTAGCATGTCATAAGATAACTCGATGGGGGGGTTGGATGCTTGTGGTTGTGAAACATTTCTAGCCCTCGTGTTTTGTCCCAAGGCGTGAACGACAGTGGTGTTGGAAGCAAAACTAGCCCATGAGTTGTCATAAATGGGTTCATTAGGATTAGGGACATGTGCCCATGGTTGGTCACGGATGGGTGTTGGTGGTTTGTCATGAAAGATGGTTTTGAACATGTCATGGTCATATGAATATGGAAGGCGTGCGCCATGTTCAATGAGACGTTGAAGAAATTCATCCTTATAATTGTCAATGAATTGGTCAAACTTGTCGTGTAACCCCTTTTCATTAAGGAACTTGACAAAGGTGGGGGAATAAGTTTGATGAGGATGAGTGGATGCTTCACCTATTTCAGGTTGGTTGACATATTCCTCCATGTTGCTCGTCGTAGAGCCACTAGGAGAGAGGGGTTGGTAACGGGCGTCCATTTTCTTAGCTTGTGATCGTGTGATGGGAGGCATAAAAGGTGAATTTGGGTCAGATTTGGATGATGAGGTACCAATGATGAGAGGTGGAGATAGGTCCAAAATCTAGATCAAGATGATTAAAGGCTGATGGTTATCCTATATAGTTAGGGTAGATAAAGAGCCTAAGTAAAAGGACAATAGGATTGTTTTACTTGGGGTAGATAAGACGCACGAAAAAAAATGGGATTTCTTGGAATCCACTAACTTAGGAGTCATCTAAATTCCTAAGCCAATTTATCCAAGGGGGTTGATGATTCTTAGTTTATACTAAACTTAAGATGAACAAAGTCTCAAGCTTAATACGAACAAAAGGATAATTTTGATCTAGCATTTTGACCTTAGGATTTGGATGCAATGTGGGTTGGTTGGTCGATTAGGATTGATTTAGATAAGGTTGCAATTAGTTGAGGATAAGGATTGATTATAGGTTGATGTGGATGGATTAGGGATGGTAAGATTGATTTAGGATGATAGAATTGATTAAGTCTAGTGATGTATGATAAACAAAGTTTCAGCTAATGATGTCTTAAGACCAATTATGGATGGCGTCAAAAATTTGGATGCTAGTGAGGATAATGGTGAGAATAAGGATCAATGATTAGAATGGATCACAAGCTAAGAGTGATAATTGGACAAGGACATGGATTGAGGTGGTATGTAATGTCAAAGGATGACATGGAACAAGGGTTGTTGGCAACCACAAGGACAAAAATTTGACTCTATGATGAATTTTTGGGCTAGGCGCTGATACATAGAACTAGGCGTTGATTCAGAGAGCTGGGTACTAATACAGAGAAATGGGTGTTGATACAAAGAATTAGGCATTGATTGAGAGAATTGGGTGCTGATACAGAGGCTTAGGTGCTGATTGAGATGCCTAGGCGCTGATGTGGAGGTCTGGGCACTGATATGGGACAGTGGTGATTTGGTGTTATTTTTGAGGTGGTGAATTGAATTTTTGGAAAGTTGTAGACTTTTGATGTGATGTTTTTGGGCTTTGGAGGCTAAATGATGGATTTGGGAAGTTCAAATGTTTCAATGGTTCACTTTTTCAAATGGCTCAAATTATGTTTGGGTTATGTCAATGATAGTCTTCTTTGGCAAGTGATACAAACATTCCAAACAAGAGAATACAATGTCCAAAGGTTTGTCATGATATATAAGCGTAATGTGTATGTTTAAGAAGCCCCTCAAGGCCCAAATTTCCAGGGTATAACACAATTGAAAACACTTGAAGGAAATGCTTAAACTACCTAATGTCAAGGTGAATGGTGACTTGTCAATCCCACAACTTGGTATATTTGACGTAAATGCTAACACGCTAACAAATAGGCATGTCCCATTATATTGTCTTCTTGAGAGAGGATGGATAGGGGCCTCCTGTACTGGAAGGATGATGCAATCACCCTCTCCCCGAAAAGCTACATATAGCTTATGCTAAGCCAACGATTTCCATCTCATCTCAAGGGATCCATATGGTGAGAATCTTGGGGGAAAAACCAGCTATGCCCTTGTCTTGAACAAATTGCCAAAAGGCTAAAAGGGGTAGGCCTCTACCTTAAGGTGTTTAGTAACTGCATTCGTTCAGGTGGCCATACATGCGGTGATTCACTCTGATTAGGAGGCCTCCCAGACTATAGAGGTTACGCTCTGTAGGTTTTCACGCACCACAAAGGGTATTGAGGTCCAGATATTTGTCAATATGACATAATGGCACCTATTGTTTGCGACTTTCATCACAAACACATTATTTTATATAGCAGCTCGAAAGAGCTTGGCTTTAGCTTGTTGCCGCTTGGGTCATTCCCACCTTTCGAAGCGGGGTGGTAGGCCCTCTAAGGGTTCAACAAAAGCAACATAAGTGCAAAAATACTTTTGAACCCCAAGTTCATATGGAGATGCGAGGGGAGAGCATACATATTTTTGGATTGAGTTACACTAGACAAAGGTTCAGTTTTAGTTCTTGGATTAAGATGGGGGTGATTTATGCAAGTGTTGTGAGAAGTTTTTGGTTCCCAAGATCACCAATGGTGCGAGGGAAGAGCATACACTTCCTCAACACTAACAAAACCACAAGACACTTCACACAAATTTATTTGTTTTCTTGTTTAGATGAGTGTAAAATGCAAGTTGTTGTTCTTTTAGCCCAATGAATGAAGATGCAAGTTGTCTTCTTTTTATCCAAATGAGTGAATATGCAAGTTGTGTTCTTTTTATCCAAATGAGTTATGTCTAATATTGAACAAGCAAATTCATACAAAATGCATCAAAATAACATGTTTTTAACCTAACAAATCCCTGCAAGGAACATGTTAGTAGTTTGATATAAGCTCCTTGACAGTTGAATGAGGTTGCAAAACTAAAATTTAGTCAAAAAACTCAATTTAAGACTAGGCACCAATCTATGGGATTGGGTGCTGATACAG
Organism: Cunninghamia lanceolata; assembly: GCA_027924645.1. NCBI lineage: Eukaryota > Viridiplantae > Streptophyta > Pinopsida > Cupressales > Cupressaceae > Cunninghamia > Cunninghamia lanceolata. The sequence continues at coordinate 14,251,968 of BSBN01001425.1, read as the reverse complement.
AGGACTAGGTGCTAATCTGAGATAGACAGCACCTCCCCCTTGCAAAATTAATTTTTCCTGCAAAACAAAGAGCTAAGGTGGCCAAAAAGTTAGTAAAACATCACTTAGAACATCATGGAAGCATAAAATGCTAACTTTGACCTAAAACCCATTAGAAATTAGTGATTTTAGCTTGTTTTTGGATGGGTACTGATCTGCCGGGCTGGGCACTAATGTGCTAGATAGGTGCTGATGTGTCAGATAGGCACTACTCTGCAGAAGTTTAGGCACTGATCTGACTTGTCACAAGAAAAACAACACAAAACATGCAAATTTTGTTAGGGTTAAGGTGGTGGGGTCCCACCGGGCGTGCTAAAATGTTTACCTATGAAAATGAGACCTTAAATGGATGCAAATTCAACCTAGAATGCACCCAATCTCAAGTTCAAGGGACCTCAAGATTGGACTAAATCGCTACTATGCTTTTATATCTAATTGTGCACCCTATTTAAGCAAACTAGTGATGATATGTCCTAATGGATGATATACTAAGCTAAGCTATTTAGAATTGCACTAATCCTAGTTATGTTGAACACTCAAATTGGCTGCATAAAATGACTTGTTCCAAATGGGAGGTGGAGGCCTCAATTTATAAATTTTTGGAGATAGGATTGGAGGGCTAGGATCAATTGGAATGATCAATGGTTGATATTGCTTAAGGATCCTCAAGCAAGGAGAATTGGACAAATGACATGATTGGATTGAATGAGAGTGTTGCCCCAAGATTTAAGGGATGATCAATGGATGAGATTGCAAGTTTGAATGGATGGATGGCTAGGATTGATTAGGTGTATGACATGTAAGGACTCAATTATGAAAAGGTAAGGCTTGGACTTTGAGAGGAATTTTAAATTCCATGGAGAGGACAAGTAGAATTTAAAATTATAAGAATAGTGTTCAAATAGTGCCACATAAAATTTTAAATTGGGATGAATAGTGACACGTGGAGTGGGGTGGAAGAAATAAGACAAATGTACTTAATTTGGAAGATTTGCCCATGCTTCCAAAGTACCACTTGTCATGTACATGTGTGTACATTGAATGACAAGTGGACTTCTAGAAACATGGGGGTTTGTAATGATGAATTAACTAAAATTAATTCATGTGCACATGGATTAGAAGAAAATAATTATGATTACAAAAAGTAATCAAAAGTGCACAAAATAGGGAATTAAATAAATATGATAATTTATTTAATTTTTTGGATGAGCTATAGTAAAAAATAGTTAATTTTCAAACTATAGTAGAAGAACTTGATTTTTAGGGAAAATGTGTAGAATAAATTAATTAAATAATTAAAAATTATTTAATTAATATATGGATCGGATGAAGTGATGTAGGTGAATTAGGGTTGGATGCGCGAGTGGATGAAGTTGGTTGTGACCATTTTCAAGTGTCTAAGGGAATAATTAATTAAATAAATAGTATTTATTTAATTAATTTTGGAGGAATAGTTAGGTGATGAGATTGGTAACAATAAAAATGACATGAGATGATTTTGTGATATTTTGCCCCTATTTGAAATGACATTATATAACATTATTTCAAAGAAAAATAAAATATAGCATTTTTTGAGGAGGAAGCAGCGACAAGATGCCCTAATTGTTTGGGAGAAATGACATTAGTAGGATAAAACGATGATTCCCCCTTGAGAGGTCGGTTGGGTGAGAGCACAAGTGAGCTTCTCAAAAAGAAAAAACTAGTAGAAAAATGTAATAGAAGAGGAAAAATGAAGAACAATAGAAGAAGAATCGGCATAAAAGGCCAAAAAATGAAGAGAGGATTTTGTGATGATATGATATGAGATGAGACAATTATGCCATGTGTTATTTTAGTTGGTATGATTTTGTGATGATGCATGTGATATGGATAGTATGGTTTTGATTTATATATGTGTATGTGGTGATTATGGATGGATGCAATTGTGTCATGTGATAATAATGATTATGAGATGTAGAGACATATGAGTTGAACATGATGGATGCATATATGACATGTATAGATTATATGCATAGGTGATATAGATGATGTGATTATGCATGTATTTATGGTGTTATGCTTATAGATGATGAAGTGTCAATGATGAATAATTGTTCATGGCATAACTACTAGAAGAAAATGATGAATGAGAATATAGAAATCATGAGGTTAGTTGGAAGAGAATGATGAAAATGAATGGAAATCAAATAGCTAACTAATCATTTACACAATCCAAACCATGATTAAAGAATGGTCCAGTAAAAAAGGATAACAATGGATAATAATGGATATGTAATATGAATGAAATGACAAGTGAGTTGGATTGTGAATGTAAGTATTATGTTGTTATGTGGTGAGCACCTATTTTGATATAGCATGAGATGCTATGCACTATGGTATAAAGACCAAGGTGATGATGTATCACATGCATAGAGGATTGACTCACAAGAAAATAAAAGGATGCCCCAACACATCAAAATGTATTTTACAACCTTGGTGGGTATTATGATAGAACAACCAGCAAACAAGAGGATGCCCCAACACATCACAAGATGTTTGATGACCTTGGTGGGAATTGTGATGAGACAACTAGCAAACACAACATGCAAAACAATAGACTCATGCCTCAGTATATACTAGTCAATACACACCATGATATAAGGATTATGGCGACCTTGAGGAGGTATAATATGGGATAAAATATAAATGAAAATCCAAGATTAACTATCAATCAACATACATGATGTTACCTTTTTCAAGGCATTTGAATCGTATGATAATGAGTAAGCCTAATGTGGGGAACAATATATCTCACGAAGGCCAATGATAAGATAGGAATATGTCAATGGTAAATGGTTAACTATTGCAAATTAATGAGGCTAAACTAGGATTTTGATTCAAGAAATGATAAGGTAGATTGTTCTGATGTTGAATTTGTAGGTGTAAGTTTAAAATGTTAAGAGTGTTGCAAGAACATGAAGCTCAAAAATAGGATATAAGGCTCATCCAAGACATGGAGTAATCCATAAGGTGAATATCATGAACCATTTTCTTAACAAGACCAAATCGATTACCCCTATTGTGTGACAAGGTCATATGAAGGGATATGGATGATGTGGTAGATTTGAAAATGAGATGGAGATGGATGGACGAGGATCGAGAGGATAATGGAATCTAAAAGGAAGCAAGGTATGCAGAAATGCTTCCTACACTGATCTACTAAGGAAAGCTTTATGGAAATTTTTATCTTTTACAATTACAGATTATGAGATGCACATTAAGAGAAATGTAAAAATGCATAAAAAACAAGTACAATGCTCACAACACAAGATATATGTGGTGAAAACCCTTTCAGGTAAAAAACCCCACACTCCAAAGCCACCCGATATATTATTTAGGAATCAAAACAACTACAATATACTTGCAGAGCAAGATTTCACAAGAGTATAACCAACCAGAGATCTAGAGGTAACTCAACATCTATAAGATTCTTACACCCAACCTCTATCTCAAGCTCCTAATATATAGGAGATACAATACAGTAAATCGTCAATGGTTATTACAAAACCATGAGCCAAAAAACCACCCAAAAGTGGCACCCAAATTATCTCCAATCAAAGATGCCTTGTGATGTGCCAAATCACACATTAACACATGTAACTCTCCCCTTTACATCTCTTTTAAGTGTCCAATGCATTTTCACATTTCCCAAAAATAAGAGGTCTAACTTCCAGAGGTCATAACTTTTGATCCGGGTGTCTGATTGATGAACCGTTTAATACGTCAGAAAGTTCATGAAGAGATTTATCAAGCTATAACTTACTTCACTAGTTAAATCAACTTTTAGGGCATTTAGGGACTTCTAAGTGCCTCAAAACTAAGTTCAAAACTTTTTCTAACAATTTTAAAAAATAGAAACTTTAATATCTTGCAATCCAAGTATGATCTTGAGTCGAAATTCACCTGAGATGTTTACTTAGTAGTTCTGAACCTTTTGGGAAAATTTTGGGTCCATCCAAGCTCAAATGCAGAGTTACTAAAAATAGTAAGCCATGTCATTTTTAGCCCTTTTGGAAACTATGAAAGTTTTAAACCATTCTTCAAGATAAAGGGTATTCGGAAAGACCAAAACTGGGAAGAATTGTAACCTTCTGTAGTTGCAAGGTTGAGACACCTTTCCTAAAATTCTCCCACTTATCAAACACCTTGAAAGAGCAAAGGGAGTATCAACGCCATGATTTAATTGCTAGGGGTTGAGAGGCCCATAGACTCCAGACACCATCTGAACTTCTCTGTGCTCATGGGTTTTTTCAAGGAATCTACAACATTCGTCAAAGTCTCAACTTTCTCCAAGTTTACCTTCCCATTCTCTACCATGTCACAGACAAAATGGTACTGGACATCAATATGCTTAGTCTTGGCAAGGAAAGTAGGATTCTTCTCCAAACATATGGCACTTTGACTGTCACAACAAATAGTAATCTTCCCTGCATCAAACCCAACATCAGAACACAATCTCTTAATCCAAATGGCTTCTTTGCAAGCATGAGTTACTACCATGTACTCAGCTTCAGTAGTGAAAAAAGTGACCATAGGTTTCTGCTTACTCATCCAACTAATAGCACCACCAAACATAGTGAACACATAAGCACTGGTGGATCTCCTACTGTTAATGTCACCTTCCCAATTTGAATCAACAAATCCTTGAATACAAAGTGAATGTCAAGGTCCTATAGGATAACCATGATAACATAAGGAATACTTGGAAGTACATCATAAATATCTGAACACTCTCTTCACCGCATCCTAATGTACTTGTCCAGGATTATCCGTAAACTGACTAAGGACTCCCATTGCTTGGGCAATGTCTGGTCTTGTATAGACCATAGCATACATCAATCTACCAACTACACTAGCATAAGGAACTCTACTTATATCCTCCATCTCTAAAAGAGACTTCAGACAATTTGAAATAGATAACTTTATCCCCATCATAATAGGAACTGTCAATGGTCTACAAGCTGCCATGTTGAATCTCTCCAACATGTTGTTCACATACTTACTTTGGCCTAATAGCTCTATCTCTTCTGATTTCCATTCCAAGAATGTACCTGGTTGCCCCTAGATCTTTCATCTCAAACTATGCTGACAACTGAGACTTCAAATCATAAATCAAACTTTTACCATTCTCAATGAACAACATATCATCAACATATAATGCAACAATGAGAATGTGATCATTACCCATTTTATAATAAACACAATGATCTGATTTTGATCTTAGAAATCCCAAACTCAACACAAAGGCATCAAATTTCTGGTACCATATCTTAGGAGATTGCTTCAAACCATACAAAGACTTTTTCAACTTGCAAACCAGATTTTCTTTACCTTTTACCATGTAGTGCTTTGGCTGTGACATATAGATTTCTTCCTCCAAGTCACCATGAAGGAAAAATATCTTCACATCCATCTGTTCAACTTCTAAATAATATGTTACAACAAGTGATAACAAGAATCTGATAGATGTCATCTTTGTAATGGGAGAAAAAATATCACCATAATATATTCCCTCAACCTGGGAATAACCCTTCGCGACAAACCTTGCCTTAAATTTCTCAACACTACCATTTGAACCAAACTTCTTCTTGAACACCCATTTTCATCCAACAGGTTTACATCCATCAGGCAAGGGCACCAAATCCCAAGTATTATTTTTCTTTAAGGACGCCATCTCTTTTCCATAGTCTCTTTCTAGGAATCTGCATCACTCATACCCATAGCCTCCTTTACGGTCCTAGGCTCATCAATGTTAGAAATCAAAGCAAAAATACAACTAGAATCATGCAATGACTAACCAAACCTATCATGTTGTCACCTTATCTGTGTGGACCTCCTCAAAAGTTGAGGTTGAGGTTCTTCTTCTTCTTCTTCTGAACTTACAGAGCTACTAGAGCTCTCCTCATCATCGGGTCCAACAGATGTCTTCGGTTCAACTTTCTCAGGGGTGGAAGGAAGCTGAACCACATCCTCTTTATTCTCTTATTTATCTGGTTGTAGATCAATAGAATAAAGATTGAGCTCTCTGAATATCACACTTCTGTTAAACAGAACTCTCTCAGCCACTAGATCCCAAAGCTTGTACCCTTTCACATCAATGCCATAACCGATGAAGATACACTTCATAGCCTTGTTCTCCAACTTAGACCTCTTCTCCTTGGGCACATGTGGATATGCCTCACAACCAAATACTTGAATGTGTCTCAATGAAGGCTTTTTACCAGACCACACCTCCATATGTGTCTTATCAATGAGCACTGATGTAGGAGACATGTTAACTAGGTAACAAGCGGTAGCAACAACTTCAACCCAAAACTTTTCTTCAAGGCTAGCTCCACTTAACATACTCCTAGCCCTCTCCATCAATGTTTTGTTCATCTTCTCTACAACTCCATTCTGCTGAGGGGTATACGGAGTTGTCTTGTGCCTCTCAATACCATGTTCTTTACATAACTTGTCAAAATCTATTAAACAAAACTCACCACCATTGTCAATCCTCAAACACTTAATCTTTGTATCCTTTTGATTCTCTACAAGAGCTTTCAACTCTTTGAATCTACTAAAGACTTCAGATTTTCTTTTAAGGATATACACCCATGTCCTTCTATTGTAATCATCAATGAATGAAACAAAGTAAATAGAGTTTGAAATTGAAGGAACATTAACAAGACCAAATACATCTGAATGAATAAAGTCCAACACATCAAAAGATTTGTGAGAGCTGGAATAAAACTAAACAGGGTTTTGTTTTCCATAAATGAATGTTCACAAAAATCAAACTCAAGGTTACAGTCATTCATACCCTCAATAAGATTTTTATTTTTTAGGGTCCTCAAACCCATTTCACCAATGTGACCAAGCCTTTGGTTCCATAACAATATCTTCTCAGCTGGAAATTTCATCTCCATAGAATGAGCACCCTTAGGTACCCAAAAAGCATGACCATCAGAAGTAGATGCAACAGTCCTCTTCATTATTGGTTCCAATGGTGAGTATGAAGACTTTGAAGTTCTCTTCTTCGAAATAGAGGCACTATTGCACTAAACTGTGAATGCATCAAGCTGATACAGAGTGCCAATCTGAACACCCTTAGCTAGCAATATAGCTCCTCTAGTCATCTTGCATCCTCCATTCGAGAAAACAACCTACACACCCACATCATTCAACTTACTTGCAGATAGTAGGTTCCATGCTAAACCAGGGATATGCAGAACACCATTGATCCCCTTCACTCGTCCATCAAGGAATCAAATCAAGAATCTTCCATCTAGCCAACAATTTTTAGGTGAGAGTCATCACCCAAGTACACTGTCATATTCTTCATACTTTGTAAACCAACCCTAATGAGAGGTCATGTGAAAAGATGCACCAGAGTCAATAAGCCACACATCTTCCTATGCATGCATTGCCAAGGCAGCGACAAATGCTTCTCCCTAATCCTGAGAGGACTTTTTAAATTTTGAATCATAGTTCTTCTTCTTTTTCTTCTTCTCCTCCTTGCAATCCTTGTGGAAGTGACCAGGTTTGCTATAGTTCCAACACATAACCTTGGACTTTCCAGGAGACTTAGATCTCCCATGGGATTTGGATCTTCCTTCTTATTATCCTTTTTCTTTCCTTTCTCTTTAGATCTACCATGAACTGCTTGAGAGCCTCCTTAGCCAATTCGAAAGACTTTCTCTGCATCTCTTTAGACAACAATGAAGAAACCACTTCATCCATATTGAAGGTGGTAGTGGTACTCCAAATGGCCATAACAATGTGATCCCACGAATCTAAGGAACACAGTAATATCATACATCGATCCTCCTCCTCCATCTTCACACCAACAGAGGTTAACTGGGCAACTAGCATATTGAATGTATTCAAGTGATCAGTGATAAATCCTCCATCTTCCATCCTCAGAGAATACAATTTATTTCACAAGAATAACTTGTTCACCAGGGATTTATCCTGATAAAAATCTCCAAGCTTCTTCCAAAGATCTTTTGCAATCTTCTCTTCATGGATATTCAAGAGCACTGAATCGACCAAACAGAGTCTTATCAGACCCTTAGCCTTCCAATCCATTACGTTCTAATCTTCTTGTTTCATGCCCGATGGCATGGTTTTGGATATTGCGAGCCATAGATCTTTATCCACCAATAAGTCCTCCATCTTGAGTTTTCACAACTCAAAGTTGCCTCCATTGAACTTCTCTATATCAAACCTCCCAGATGTGCTTGCCATCTCTCTCCTACAACAAAGATTTCAAATCCTCTACACAAGCTTCCACTCAAATAAAGATCAACTCAAAAAACCCTCTACCCAACAACTCAAACCAAAGGTGATTGGGCTCTGATACCAACTAAAAGGACGCAAGGTATGCATAAATGCTTCCTACACTGATTTACTGAGGAAAGATTTATGCAGATTTTTATCTTTTACAATTACAAATTAATATGAGATGCACATTAACATAAAGGTAACAACACATCAAAAACAAGTACAATGTTCACAACACAAGATATTCATGGGGAAAATCCTTTCGAGTAAAAAAACCCACACTCCAAAACCGCCCAATATATTATTCAGGATTCAAGAAGATTACAATATACTTGCAAAGAAAGCTTTCATAGGAGTATAACCAGCCAAAGATCCAGAGGTAACTCAACATCTATAAGACTCTTACACACAACCTATCTCAAGCTCTTGATATATAAGAGATACAATATAGTAAACTGTCAACCGTAATTACAAAACCATGAGCCAAAAAACCACCCAAAAGTGGTGCCCAAATTATCTCCAATCAAAAATGCCTTGTGATGTGCCAAATCACACATCAACAAGTGTAACTCTCCCCTTTACAAATCTTTTAAGTGTCCAACACATTTTCACATTTCCCAAAAATAGGATGTCCAACTTCCATAGGTCATAACTTTTGATCCGGGTGTTCGATTGACAAACTGTTTAATGCGTCAGAAAGCTTGTGAAGAGATATATCAAGCTATAACTTGCATCGCTGGTTACGACAACTTTTGGGGCATTTAGGGACCTCTATGTGCCACAAAACTGAGTTCAAAATTTTTTCAAACAATTTCAAAAAATAGAAACTTTAATATCTCGCAATCTAGGTATGATCTTGAGTTGAAACTCACTTGAGATGTTTACTTAGCAGTTCCACACCTTTTGGGAAAATTTTAAGTCCATCTAAGCTCAAATGTAGAGTTACTAAAAATAGTAAGCCCTACCATTTTTATCCCTTTTAGAAACTTTGAAAGTTATAAACTATTCTTCAAGATAAAGAGTATTTGAAAAGACCAAAACTAGGAAGAATAACCTTTTGTAGTTGCAAGGTTGAGACACCTTTCCTAATAGGATCTAGTTATACACATGGTGCTTGCAAGTAGGTTTTCACCATGGTACTTATCTAAGGAACCACAAAAAGTGGTTTTCACCATAGGATGATTTATTTCTCTTTACTTTTTGTGATCTTTTTAAATTTTGTTGTATAACTTTATTTTTTTGATTTTTTGTATTGCTTTTGTATTTTTTATGTTTTTTGTAGTTTTTTATTTTTGTATTTTTTTAATTTTAATTTTTTTTTGTATTTTTTCACTTGGGTATTGTTGAAGATTATGCATGGAAGCGCTTGAGGGGCACTATGTTCATAGGTTCATCTAATGTGAGGCTATCTAGAGTGGATATCTAATAAGAACCTAACCCATATTTAGCTATGATAATATAGAGACCTAACCAATTAGGCTTGAACTTTCCTTTCTTGTCCCTATCTTGAATTATATTCTTTTGATTCTCCTTTAGCATAAGATCACCAATCACAAATTCTTAAGTTGTAATCTTTTTGTTGTAACTATAAAAAAGATAATTTTGATATGCCTTAAGACAAGTCAAGGTGTTGAGGCACCGTTCATCCAGTAACTCAAGCTCGCACAAGTGTGTAACCTGCTACTCCTCGTCATAAATGAGATAATGTAAAGGGATGTGCAATGATGGGAGTTCAATCTTGGAAAGATAGCTTTAGTGCTAAAGAATAGAGAATACGGTGTAGCACTTATGGGAGTGCAGATGTTAGTGTAATATGCCTAAAGGGTAAGATTAAGTTTTAGGTGCCAATCATGGCCAACATCATTGAAAATATTTTTGTGGATTTAATGATGGTTTTATTAGATGCCTAAACATGATCGTTACATTTATGGTAATATGGGGCAGATCAATGATGTTTAATATGGAATCATTCACATAGGGTGTGAACTTCTTGGTTTTTAAAAGATTTATTGTTGTTACTAAGGATGACAAAGGGGATGCCATAGCAACAAAATGATATCATGGAGGATAAATTTGGATATTTGATGGCTAGTGGTGTAGGTGAGTGAGATATCTTATACCCACTTGGTGAAATATTCAATGGTGATAATAATAAACTTATGGCCACTAGAAGATGGGGGTGAATCTTGCCAATGAGATTTAGGCCCCATATGGAGAAGGGCCAAGGCATAGTGATGGTTTACAATGCTTGTGATGGTTCATGAGTTAAGTCTTCATGCTACTGACATGCAAGGTACTTCTTCACATACTAACATGCAACATGTTCCATGGTAGGCCAATAATAGCATGTTCTCAAGAGATTCTTAGCAATGACCATGCCACTAGTATGGGCACCAAATATACCATCATGAACTTCTTTAAGTGCAAAATTAGCCTCTTCTGAGTTGAGACATCGTATTAAAGTACCATCAAAGACTCTTTTGTATAGAGTGTCACCTAAAAGGGTAAAACATGATTTTTTTGGAGGGATGATTAGTATTGATTGGATATTAGATTAGGTGGGAGGGTCTAATTATGGAGGTATGTGTAAATATTGTGATACTAGGGAGAATCAGGACCAACAATTTTGCATATTATTTTACCCTCGAGAGTATCATACGTGGGGACCAATAGTTTTTCAACCAAGAACTCATATTATTTTCTATCCCGAGGCATGTCAAGTAGAAAATTGATTATAGCCATGGCATGCACTATTTTATTATGGAGATGAGATATTTGTTCAAATAGGATGTCTATACGGTACTACCTAAAACTATCAACCATCTGTTTGTAGGGGATTAACTTGTCATATTTTGTTTGGTATTCATCATTGACCTGTTAGATTATGAGCTAAGAAGCCCCATAGACAAGGAGTTTCTTGATATTCCACCTGGCTATTTTGAGTCTTGTGAGCAAGGCCTCATATTCTATTACATTGTTTGTACAATAAAAGGCAATCCTGAAAGCCCTAGGTATAAGATGTCCTTAATATATTATGAAGAGGATGCCTATGCCTAATCCATTACTAGTAAAAGAACCATCAAAATAGAGTTTCCATAGAGTGGGAGTGTCGAGGGTCATGCTGGATTCATCAAAAAAATCTATTACCAGTGGATGTGTATTAACTAGGGGTGCATCTACCAACTGATCTACAAGAACTTGTCCTTTGATAGCTTTGTGATCTACATACTTAATATCAAACTCACTCAAGATCATGACCCATTTATCCATGCATGCTGTGAGAGATGATCATGAGAGGAGATACTTCAGTAGATCAATTTTGAAATGAGTTTAGTTTGATGATTGAGAATATAATGCCTCAACTCTTGTGTGTAAAAGACAACTACTAGACATATTCACTCTATAGTAGTGTAGTTGAGTTCATAGCCAACCATGATACAACTAATATAATAGATTTCCCTTTCTCAGCCCTAGTCATCATGTTGTGCCAAAAGATCCCCCAAGACAATTGATGTGGTGGATATGTAGAGTAGTAAAGGCTTTTCAACAATCAATTCCATGAGCATGGGAGGAGAAGCAAGATATTTCTTGATGCAATTGAAGGCTTGTTGGCATGAGTCATTTGAGTGAAATGTTATATCCTTTCTCAAGAGATGTGAGAAGGGTTACTTTTTTAGTGAGTTGTGTGATAAATCATCAGATAGCCTATAGCTTGCTTTGGAGGCTATGAAGTTGTTTGAGATTGTGGGAGACAACATGTCTATAATAGATGAGATCAAGGTTAATTGAATCTACCTCTATGCCTCTACATGAAACAATGAAACCCTAGAGTTTACCAGATGTGACCTTGAAAACATACTTCTTTGGATTTAGTTGGACCTTGTATTCCCATAACTTGTCAAAGATGTACTAGAGTATGTGTGGATGATCTAATCTAGTTTTGGATTTAGCAAGAAGGTCATTGACATAATCCTCCATGATGTTATGGGAAATAACAATCATAGCCCTCTGATAGGTGGCTTCTATATTTTTAGTCCAAAAGGCATAACCTGATAACAAAAAGTGCCCCAAGTAGTGGTGAAAGTTGTTGTATGCTGATCTTTGGGGGCTATCATAATCTGACTATATCCTAAAAAACCATCCATGAGCAAGGGCATTTCATGTCTTGTGGTAAGGTCCACAATGATATCGGTGTTGGGTAATGGGAAGTCATCTTTGGGGTAAGCTTTATTAAGATCTCTAAACATACAAGAATTCCCTTAGGATTTTTGTTGAATAGCATGATGTTGAAAATCCATTCGAGGTAGTTGATTGGGTGGATGAAGCCAATCTTGAGTAATTTTTGGAGTTCAGATTCTTTAACTAAGAGGGTGATTTGTGGATACATTTTCTCGAGATTTTGCTTCACTAGTTTGACATTAGGTCGAATGAAAAGATGGTGTACCACAAGGGAAGGATCTAACCTAGGCATATCGACATAGGACCATGTAAAGATATCTACAAAGTTTTGTAAGATGGTATAAAGTCATTTTCATACTTTTGGTTTTAGATAGGTAGCAAGGAGTGTAATTTTTGATTGTTTGTAGTTCCCAAATTGATCTCTTGAGTTTGTTCTACATAGACAAAGGGATGATAATGCGATCGAGATATGAGAGGAAGGTCAAGTTACTCATTTATCTACACCTCAAAGAGGTTTTCATTAATAGATATGTCCTTTTTTCTTTCTTTTTCTACGTTTGATAGCACCTCAGAGAGGTTTTCACTAGGTGACTTTTTATTTTGTTTTTCTTATTTTAACTTTTTGTGACTTTTTTGGTAGACTAAGGGACTCTTCCTATTCTCCAAAGTATATAGATGAGTCAAGTTTGATTTCAAAGCCCTTTCTATGATCATTAATAAGAATATCATCATAGAGGCTTGGGAATTATGTAATTGCTTCATTATTTTTTGAAATGCATTAAGATATATGGGATCTTGTTGGTCCCAATTGATAATTTTAGGGCAAATTAATGGGAGGTTGTTGATGGAGACATATATTTCATGAAAGAGGTTGGAAATGTCTAGGTCTTCAAAAGTGGTTATGATGACCTATTCTACGATATTTTCAAGATTGTTAGAAGTTACTTCTACACTCACAAAAATAGTTTGTGGTTCATTGGTTTTCAAACAAGAGGACATGTATCCTAACCCATGCTAGTAGAAGTTTGGTGTTATATGAATTATCTCAATATACCTTGTTCATGGCGACCACACCCTTTACCCTAATATCATATATTTTGGAACATGTGAAGACCTTTAGGGTAATCATGTTTTGGGTATTTAGGAGTGGTGTGCTCATCTTTATAGAGACAAGAGTTGATAGATTGATCGATAGCTTAATCTACTAAGAGACCACTAGATCCTAGAAGTGGGTGGAAATTTTCCAACATGGAATGCAATGTGCAACTCATATTCTCCACAACCAATAGTGATGATCTTGACTTTTGGTTTGAGGGATGAGGGATTGGAAGTGGAGGTAAGGGTATTGAGATCAATGTAGGATGAAGAGGAGGTCTATTTTTTGAAGACAACCTTGGTACTAGGACAATGATGGAATTATTTTTATTAACATCCTTCCATCATCTTGCAATATTGGAAGGGATGAGGATCAATGTGAGTAGTGATTTCTACACCATTGTGGAGGAATTTCAGTCATTGGTGATAAGTGGAGGGAATGACTTGCATGGCATGGATCCATGGGCAGCCAAGGAGGATATTATATGGAAATTCAAATCAATAATGTGGCATGTAGTCTATTGTAATATAGGACCCACTTGAATTGGAAGGCATATGGTACCTTTAGATTCTCATTCTACATTATTGTAAGCCTTGATTGTGATGATATGTGGCTCAAGGTCATCTTCAGAGAAACCCAATTGTCTAACTAGTTTTAATGTACATGAATTTAAATTGAATTTATTATCCAGGAGGATTCATTTGATTTTATATTTGGAAACAAAGACCTCGATGTGGAGAGGGTGATTGCATATGGGGTCGATGGGAGGCATATCAATTTGACTAAAAACAAGGTGATAAGATGAGGATAGATGGCCCACAAGGGCTTGGAATTAGTCATTATCAATATCGTTGGGAACTCACAACTCCTATAAGGCACATTCTAACATAACTTGATACATATTAGAATTTTTGTGAAGCTTTATGATGGAAATCTATGTTGAAGTTTTCTCAAGATGTTTGATGAGGTTATATTAGGAGGTTATAATGAAGGAAGAGGCCCCTTGGATGATGACCAAATCATGCCTTGTGGTGACAACACGATTGGAAGATTTGATTGTAATGGTAGCAACTTGACTAAAATCTTGATTGATATGCCCTACAATGGAATTGTAGGAGGTGGAGGACTTTGTAGACTAGATGTTGTTGGTGCGATTATCTTGGGTATGACCTTGGTTAGAGGTGGAAGGGTTTGATTGGTTTTGTTTGGGAAGAGGATTTTGATATATTCCCAGATGATCATTTGGCAAGGTGGATAAGCCTTCAATCTCTATTTCGTGATGATTGATCAAATCTTGGATATAGTTCTTTAGATTTACACCCTTACTTGTGGAGTGGCCATTAACATGATGGTGTTCATAATATTTATTTTCTTTATACTATGTAGGTTTAAGTTTGGAATCATCAAATGGTTTGGTAGACGAAAACATTACCATGTTTTCTTGCACAAGTTTTCTAAATACAACCTTCATGGGTTCTACTAAAAACGTATATATTGACATTTTGAGTGGGAAGGAAGTTTAGTTTGTCCTTGAGGGATTATGACATTGGAAGGCCTTTGGACATTTTGAACATTTTCTAGCTCTTGTGGCAATTAGGTAGTTTGGATGTGTTTGGTTTTTGTGACTATCACTAATGGTGTTTTGTTTTTAGCCTAGAATTTAGGTTTGTCGTTGGAATTGTTATTGTCCTTGTAATTGCTATATAATTTAACCAAACCTTTAGCGATGTGTTCTTTTTTAATGGTGACACTTTTCTCAATAATTTCATTGAAGGTCGAAACATAATGAACTTGGTGATGGAAGGCCATTTCCTAGGTGAGGTTTGTGACAAAAATATTAACAAGTTTTTTTTAGGGATTTACCAAGGAAAACAACTTGCAAGACCCCTCTACCATTGCAAAAGGTGGAAAATCTCTCTCCATTACATTTTTTGGTGTTACATAAATCTAACTTGGTGAGTTCGTGTTTGACATTGTAAGAGAAGTGTGCAAAAAAATTCTCAAACAAGTCGACAAATGTGGTAATGGATCCTGGAGTGAGATGCATGAACAACTCTCAAGATTGGCCTCCCAAACTTTGGGGGAAGAGTCATAATAAGTGACTTCTTGACAAGCCATAAAATATTCTTTAATATGGTCTCGAGGGTCACCCTTTCCTTTGTATTTATCAAATTAGGGAATTTCAAAATGTGGAGGAAAGGGGACCATGGTGATAGAGCGATCAAAAGTATAGGGGCATAAATATTGAAATTTGTATTGTTTGCATTGGGTAGTGGCCCTCCTTTGCAATCCTTTCAAAGTGTTCTTAATTTCCTGCCACTTTTGATCAAATGGCAGTCCAATTGGAAGGCTTGGTGGTTGGTATGGGATAGATCCACATGGTTGAGGTGGTTGGATTATGTGTTGATGAAGATGAGATGTAGGGACATTTGATTGATAATCAAATTGATGGGGGAGGAAAGGAGATGGAGTAAGTTGATAGGATATGATAGGATGATTGGTAGTGGGTTGGTATTGTGTGATTTGATAAGGGATGAAGGGTGTAAGTGTAGAATAAGTGGGTTTTGCTCGAGGAGGTATAAACAATGGTGGAAGTGAATGGATGATGTTACCCATAGAAAAAATGTTTATTGACTAGAGAATGAGATGGATTGATGAGATGAGGTGGAATGGATTTTTATTCTTTGTGGATTAGAAGAAGTTGGGTTTTGATCATGGGGTTGATGAAAATGCGAGGGGGATTCGTCTTGAGTGGATCAGTAGGCATACAACTAGGATTTAAAGTTTTAGGGAAGTGACAAATCATTTTGAGGTGGATGAGAAGAGGATGCAATGTGGTGGAGGGGGTAGTGGTATACTACCATCCTCTTGTTGGTTGATATGATAGGTATGATCATTGAGGGAGTTAGAAGATGGATGACCCCATGGATTATCAAAGGTGGGAGATGTAGGCTTGATGAATGGTATTTTGTAATTTGGACATATAAAAATCACGAGGGAGCTTGGTTCCCTATTCAATGAGGCATGCAAGGAAACCATCCTTGTGATTGTCCACAAATTGTTCCATTAAGTCATTGACTTTTTGATTGTTAAGAAATTCTTGGTAATGTGGTGAATATTCATGTTGACTGACCAAGCTTCTAGGTTCACATACGGTGTCAGGGAAGGCATGAGGAGATGAAGGCCCACTTTGTGAGTTATGATTGAAGTTATATCCAAAAGGGATCCTATTGTATGAATACATGTTCTTTTTAGCCTATGATCGAGTATGGGGGGCATGAAATAAAGACCTTTTTCAAATGTTTCTAAGGTTGGTTGATTTGAAATGATGCGATGTGTGGAAGATAAGGTCATTTGGTTTAAATGAGATGATGATGGAGTTTAAATTTGAAGGACAAAGGTTGGGATGGTGATTTGGGTTAAAAGGTCAATTATGCTTTCATGGGAAATGATAATGGATTTTATACCAAAGGATGAAAATGATTTGGAAATTATGTGACCGAATTGAATGATTTGGATGGGTGTGTTGGGTGAATGACTTGGGCCTAAACTAAGAATCAACACCTCGATAGACTTGTGGATTTTGATTTTCTATACTTAAGATAGGAGACATTCTTAAGTAAGAATTGATGATTGAAATAAGTTTGGATGATTACCTACTTGAGATAGACTAAGTTCTCAAGAAAAGAAAAATTTAAGGATGGGATTGGATTAAGGTCTTGATCTTAGTTTAAGAAATGGATGATGTATGGTTTAGATGAAAGATTTGGACAAGATTTGATATAGCTTGGGATGAAGATTTGATTAGGTCTAAGATAGGTGACTTGGATTAGGACTAGGGTAATGTACTAGGATATGGTTGGATTTAGAGTGAATATGGATAATGGGTGAGAAATTTGGAGCTGGATGAGGTTTGGACTAAAGGATTGGTTTGAAAGATGAAATTTAATTTGGAAAGGGTTTATGGTTTGATTAGGCAACGATATTTTTCACAAGGTGGAGGTGAAGGGGATGTTGATGTTCAAAGTTCTCAACCTTAATGCAAGAGGATTTTGGTCCTAAGGTCACTTGAAAGTTGTTTTTTTCCTTTTTTTTGAGCTTTTTTGAAAAGGTCTAAGTGTGAAAAGGTTTTAAATTCATACGATAATCACAGGTTTTAACAAAGAAAACACTCTAAACACATGAACAATCCCAGTTATTCAAATAGGGGTGTACATAATCTTGGGCTCACCAAAATGCATTGTCTATTCATGGTATGCAATTCCCATGATGAGGAAACTAGCCTATTTTTATCATCTAATATCACTTAATGGCACAAGGGGAGAGCATACATGACAAGCACACTCGACTCTAGGGCCTATGTGGTGAGTAACTTCTCAGTGCTAATTGCTTAAATTGATACACCAAGACTTTGTATGATCAGAGGTCCTATATAGGATAAACAAGTTGTCAGGGGATGTATTCAAATATATGCTAGGTAGTCCATGAATTGGTTCCCATTGGCAAGCATGTGTTCATGGGCAATCCCAATTCCACTTCACCTTGACTTCTTACAAAAATAGGTGCCAAGGTTGTGCTAAACACGATGATGACTCCTTTGAGGTACATCTTTCGCTCTCCCACTTTATATACCCTGTCAAAATATGTGGTTTAGGTCATCCCCTAAGGTAATGAAATCCTTCGGTAGGCGTACTACCAGTAAAGAAGTCTAAGTGCTTTTGGTCTCCAAGATCATCTTACGGTGCGAGAAGAAAGCATACACACTTAAATTCTTAAGTTTAACACAATAGAAAGATAAATTAGAAAGTGCTTTTGATTCCCAAGATCACCTTGTCATACACACTTTAGAAATTATCACAAACAAAGAATATAAAGATTCATTCCCTTATCATGTTCATGGTGAAACTAAATTAGTGATAAAAATATGATCTTGGAGAAGCAAAAGCTACACCACAAACATGTTAGTAGTTTCAAGAATTTGCCTTGGACTAGCAAAAATGGTTGCAAACAAGGCATTAGTTTCAAAGAAAACTCTTGTAAAAAAGTAGAAAATTATGTTATCACACAGAAAAATAAATGTCATCAATAGATTGCTTATGATTTTCTGATCAATTTAAAAAATGCACTAAAATTTGTTTCCATATGCAAAAGTTATGGTTGTTCGAAGATTAAAAAAGAGTGGGTTTCAAACAATTATACCTAAGTTTTAGGGTAGAATCTAAAAAAATTATCTCATCCATAGTGAAGTGCTCTAAGTTAGCTTTTTAATGCCTATAAAAACTCAAAAATTTGATATGTTTAGCAAAATTTATGTCAGTTTGAAAAAAAACAACTAGCTCAAGGCAAAAGAGGGAGGGGGTCTAAACTTGACAGTTAGTTCTAATGGTTTAAGTTTGTGGTTACATGTGGCGATTAGGTTGGCAGTCACATGTAGTGGTTAAGTTTTATGTTGGCAGTTAGTGCAACATTTATTGTTAGTGATTAGTATAACTGTTAGATTAACATTTAATGTTAGAATTTAGTGTAACAATTAGTGTTAGTGTTAGTGTTAGCAATTAATGCTAGAGGTTAATGGTAGTGCAGTAAAAATTAGGTGCTTTAACCAAAAGAAAGTTGATTTTTGTTGTTGTTGTTTTTAACAGTTCGGGTATGCTAGCCAATAGGCCTTGTACCTTATTAGCATAGGGTACAGAGTAATTTTTTTGTTTGTTTAATTTTTTTTAATAATAATAAAAAATTAAAACAAAACAAATTATATTTTTTACTTGCATAGTTGTTAGTACAACCTCGTACTACATACTCAAGGCTAAATTTTTTGCCTTGGTTTGACCTGCTCCAAATTTGACAAATTGATAGTTAATCCTTATGTTTTGACACGTCCTAAACACAATGACAATGGATGCTTTGTGTCAAAGTTTTTCTAAATGTGACCTATAAGAAACCAAATCTAACCCTCCAAGGAAACCTGTCAAACCAAGCCAAATAAACCCACAAAATCAAGATTAGACTAGGACCGTGGAGTCCCACTAAGCATGCCAAAATGTATGCATGCAAATGTGAAACACAAACACAAAAATCAAATCACAAGATCTAAATACTATTTTCACATTGAAATACAAACCTCAAGATAAAGCAAATGAAACTTAAAATGGATAAAAGCAATTCAAAAGCTTTCACCCACAAGCTCCTTGTTGCACCAAAAAGGCAGTTGTGCTCAATGGATTTATGGTTGAGAGAAATAATGTTAGATGCTCAAATTAACATCATAACATTGCATTTAGGATTGAGGATGATAATGGCTTGGGTAAGGTTCAATTTATAGATTTTCATGGAGGGAGATCAAGGGCTATGATTGATTTGAGAGATCAATGCTAGGAATACTTGAAAAGATTGGATGCATGCAAAGTACAAGATTGCATGGATAATCATGGCTTAGAATGTGTAAGTGATAGCTAGTTAACTCATTGCTTATTTTAATCAGTTAAATTTGATTGATTAGTTAACTAGATTGATTAATCAGTTAACTTTTTTAATTGATCAATTAACTAAATTGACTAATTAGTTAACTAATTTGATTGAGAGTCAACTAAATTGATTAATTAGGTAACTAATTTTGATTGAGATCCATCTAAATTAATTAATTTAGTTAACTAATTTTGATTGATGAGTGAAAAGTGGAATTGGATAGCATATAATTATTTATTTATTTTAAACAATTATGTATGCATGGATGAATTAGAAAACTAATTAATTAATTAATGATGATTAATTAATGAATTAATTAAATGTGGGATGATATTAGGAGGATACAGTTAATTAAATTAATGTTGGAAGATTAGTTAATTTATTAATTAAATAATTAAAAATTACTTAATTAATATTGATAGATAAATTGGAATAATTAATGAAATATATAAGATTTATTTAATTACTTTTGGAGGAATAGTTAGGTGATGAGATTGGTAACAATAAAAATGGCATGAGATGATTTTAGGTGTCTACACCCCCAAAACTTCATTCTTTTTTCCTTCTCTTAAAACCTTGAGCTCAATAACAAAAGGGAGATAGAGAGCTGCAAATCTAACATAACTTCACCATAGTTGGTGGTTGCACCACTCTGCATGAAAAAAAACAATAGCTAAGAATTGAAAGTCATTGGCCCTTGCTAACTTTACCCAAACTTAAGACTAATCATGGTTCAAAGAATGGTTTGGTAGCTTCTTGGAGAAGTTTCATTAATTCTAATTAAGGCTAAAGTAAAAGTTTGTCCTTTTGAATGAATGAATGAATTTTAATGACATCCACGAGGCCAAACATCCTAAGGGACCAAGAGCCATAGTCCTAAGACACTTTCAAAATCTTTTCGATGTCAACTCTTCTACTATGCATCTTGACTAAAAAGTCGACCATTATGTAAATCTTCACTTCCTCAAATAGCGCATTTAAACTTTCCCCCTTCAGGTTGTTTCCACATTGAGTGCAGATATCTTCATAGGTAGCACACTCAAAGATGAAGTGCCATTCAGTTTCAACCACTCTTTTGCTGCAGAAAGTGCATATCCTATCTTCCCAAACTTCCTTGGGGATTGTCCATCTACCAGTTTTGCACCCTAGATGATGAGAACTGGTCCTTAATTGTGTAATTAAAAGTCTAGCTTTACCCTTAAGAGCGGCATGCAAGTAGGCTTTTTCCCCATGCTCCCACGTGAGGTTGAACTCTTTGACATAATGTAATTTTTTTTAGCCAAGTTGTTTAGTCCACATGGCAGTGCTAAACTTTTCCAACACAAACTATTTAATTTCTGCTTTGGTTTTAGGACAATCTTGCAAATTAATATCCCATTTGTTCATCCACTTGTTGTTTTGCTTCATCCACATCTTTTTCCTACAATCTAACTCTTCCTCCACCACCAATTTAGACCAATGTTGATTTTCCATGTTTTCTACCTTCTTTAGGTAATAAAGTAGTCGAATAATTGCAAATGCCTCCATCGGGAAGGTGCCCGCCTCGACGAAACGAATCTCATAGGGAAATGTAGCTTTGAATTTAAAACTACTAGTGATAAGATGCTTTTAAATTCTCTCTAATTGTCTCCACTTGTGATTTGACATGCTACTCCCCAAAACCTCACAACCATATAGGACAATCAGTGTGACTAACAAACCAAAAAGAGTCTTCTTGGTTTTCCAATCCCATAGCTCCACTTTCCTACATCTGTTTTGAAGTAGGTAAGATGCTCTCCAATCCCCTTGAATCCTCTTCATTCTACAAGTGTCCCAGCTGAGCCTATTGTTGAAAACAATACCAAGGTACTTGTACTCTTCAACTATTTCCAAAGAGCTTCCTTCAAAAATAAAGTTGACTTGTTGTTGCTTTCATTTTAATGAGAAAATCATGACTTTGGTCTTGCTAGTGCTCACTTGCATCCCAACCTCTTGACAAAAGAGCTCTAACTCCTTCATATGTTCTCTCAAACCATGGGCAGTTTTATCAACTAGAATAAGATCATCAGCATACAAAAGTAACTTCACCACAAAATCCACCAATTGGATACCCTCACCATTGGTGTTGTTTAACCATTCTTAAAGCTTATTAATGTATAAGCCAAATAAAGGAGTTAGTAGTTACCCAAAACTTCCCGCTCATGCTAAATTTTGGTTGATATAACATTAGATTAGGGAATATAAGTATATTCAAGATAAGTTCAAGGTCCCCATTCAAATGGGTGAAGAAACATAAGACTTAGGATAATGCCTTGGGAATGAATGTAAGGTCTAGGTTTAGATTAAGTTCCAAAACAAGGGTCCACAAAAGTGATCAAGACCAAATGCAAGAGCCCAAGATGACGCAAGGATAAAATAGATACAAAATGATAACACCATGCCATAACACATAATAACTTCCTATGAATTTTGTTTATTATTACCATTCACTGAACATATATATAAGTAAATTATTCATAAAAGAAACTAAAATATATGTCCAAATCATTGTTATAATAGTCGACTGTTATCAATAATAACTTTAATAGATGCCAAATTTGAATATGTTACAGACATAGAGCAAGTCAACTCTTAGTTTGTCGAAGCTTCACTATCTCATATATGATACCAAAAATTAAAAATAAAACATTGAATATAAGTTACAACAAAGAATCATCTTATCAAATTGAAAAGTAAGTGCCTATACCTTCTTTATTAATTTTAATTGATTAATTAATTTATTTTTTACTATTTCTTCCAAAATAATCTGAATATCCAAAAAAATAACAAATTTTCTTTTAAATACCTCCATCAAGACAAAACAAAAAAAGGAATATTCCTTTTCAGCAAGGCCCTTCCATTGTATACCTACCCAAACAAAAATCGCAATATAGTATTCTGTCGTTCACTGAAGGAGCTCGAATAACTGAACGGTGTAAGGTGTAGATTCATTTGAGAGCTTGAAGTGCATGTACACTGTCCCGTACAAAAGTTATTTGAGCCACTTCAGTCAATTCTATTCTCCCCCCTTCCAAATTGTAGACTAACATTTCTCTAAATTTGTCATAAACAAGCTATAGCTTGATCTAAAAACCTGTACTGCTTTTGCTACCAAATCCATTGTTGGTCATGGATTCTCTAGCTCACAATCCCATTACGAGAATACCCATATCTTGTTCTTTTCAAAATAGTAAAAGGCCATGTCAATGGTTCGGAAAAACTATTCATTTCAGCCACTCAAAACATAATGATGTATCGAAATGTTTCCTTGTAAGAAGAAGTAGAATCAGAGCTGGACTAGAAGAAATTGTTCATAACCAGGTGAGTGTCACAAATTTGATTACACAAATTATATGAAATTTTTAATAACAATGATGCGGGAATCAAAATTGTCAACGTTTGTATCAATATTTCGAATTCAGGTATCGAAGTTGTGAATGTGGGTGTCAACAACTTGCACTTGCGTGTCAAAATTATGAATTTGGATATCAAAATTACAGGCGATGTCAAATTGGAAATGCAAGTGTAAATTTTTTTCATGTGGCTATCGAAATTGTGAATGTGGGTAGGCACATTTTGCATGTGGGCATTAAAACTGTAAATTTGGGTATAAAAAATCTGCATTTGAGTATCAGATTTGTGAATGTGGATATCAAATAAGATAAGATGGCTTTTAATGTCCTGTAGGCCAAATTCCCATGCAATGCCTAGAAAAAATTGTTTACGTCTTTAGATGATTGTTTCTACCATTGTTTTGTTCAAAAGTAAAAATCTTAAGTTTCGTTTGAGTTACTCGATTTAAGATTTTCATGTATTAGGTCAATGACTGCAAATATATGTGTAATTGAAGGTATTAGTATCTGCAACCGTGGCCGGTTTGGGTGGTCAGCTATTGAAACCATTTGTGCCTGCTGTGCTGGGAAGAGGTTTCAATTGGGAGTTGGCTTTAAATTCTGGCGGCATGCCGTCCAGCCATTCTTCTGTAACACAATTATTAAACTAATAATACTTTAAGTTGCTTTGAGTTCTGATATTCATTTATTATTGCTTCAAAAGATTTTGATTTGAGATATGGGCTTGTGAGTTGCAGAGTGTTGTGGCCACTGCAACTGCCATTGGTTTAGAGAGGTAAGCTATATTTCTAAATCTTTATTATATCATAATTAAAGGAGTAAATTGTGAGACACTAATTTGTGTTGTTTTCTTTCCAGGGGGTTCTCAGATTCCTTGTTTGGATTGTCGGTTGTAATTGCAGGAATTATTATGTATGATGCTCAGGTACCTTTTATCTTACTTGGTCATTAAGGTTTAATTTTTTTGAAGAATTTAAAATGGATTAATAGAATTGAATAGTATTAATTATTAACTTTCAAAATGGATTAATAGAATTGAAAAGTATTACATTTCAGGTTTTTTTCTCCTCAGTAAATTGGTAAACACTCACACCATGTGTCTTATTTAATGCATTGCGGAATGCTGCTATTATGTCAAAATTCACCTTAGATTTGCACCCAGTTTTGTCCAAGATGATCCCCACATTAACACGGGATTATGGCTAGTGGGGCTTGAACCTTGATCATCATCTGGGGAATAGTAACACCTTACCACTAAGCCAAGTCCACTGGATTGATTTCAGGGCTATTTCTAATACAGAGGTAACTTGAAACATGAGGAATAATCCAGAGCCCCCCTTGCACAATAGTCTGTAAATGAATTGCTGTTTAGGGAAAAGTCAAATTAGTATGAGTATAATATGCTGCATAATCTATGGGACTTTGGTTCAGTCCAATTTATCGGCCAGTGAAAATGACCTGATAAGTCCATGAAATGTTATTTTTTTGGCACCAATATAAGCATTAAAAGGATGCTTTATTTATGTCATGGATGGTATCATGTGACTATGATCCAATTTATGGATGTTGTATAATTTAGGAAATATTATATATTTTGTAGGAATAAACTCAAATAATGGAACAAATATAGGGTTTTCAGGTTGTGTGAGTGTAGCAGTGCTTCAGCAACACTGTTTGGTAGCACTTTTCGACAGCGTTGTTTGACAGCTTGCTGCAAGAAGCATCTTTACAGCCACTATCACACAATGAGGGTTCACTAATGCTACCATTGTCAGCAGGAGAACCAATAAGATGGATTCAAGCATCCGGAATGAAGAGGAAACTATTGAACTTTGCCAGGCACTGCAGTAGTGTCTTGCAGCTGCTGCATGACATGTGCTGCAGCATGTTGCAGGACATTTTCCACAGTTTGCTACAGGATCGCTGGATAGAAGGGCATAACAAAAAATGACAATGAGCAGCCAGAATTGGTCCACAGCAATTACCAACTCATCAGTAGACACCAGCCTATCCTCATGCCATAATTTCTCCAACTATTTCTGGGGAAAAAATCATGCAACTGGTCTGCTATTTCAATAATAGATATTTTGTTAATAGATTATTGTTCCACCAAATCTCCCATAAAGTCAGATATGGTTTTCTATTTTAAGCTCTTGTAGCATGTCCTGCAGCATGTTGCAGGACATTTTCCACAGTTTGCTACAGGATCGCTGGATAGAAGGGCATAACAGAAAACAACAATAAACGGTCGAAATGGGTTCAACAATGGTCACCATCTCATCAGCAGATACCATCCTATTCTCACACCATAATTTCTCCAACTATTTCTGGCGAGAAAATCATGCCACTGGTATTCAATAACAGATATCTTTGTTAATAGAATCTTATTGTTCCACTGAATCTGCCACAAAATCAGATTCTGTTTTCTATTTAATCTCTTCTAGTCATTTAATAACTTTCATCTCCTCTATTTAATGCCATGAGCCTCAACAATAAAGGGTGATGGACAGAGTTTTTGGTTTTTTAATTTTGGAATAATAATAATTCTCCTACTTTTAGTCTTAGCCTGCTTTTACTTATGGATTGAGAGGGGGGTGTGGAGGTTTCCTTTAGATGCGACAAGGAAGGGTCCCCTTGCTCACATAAGGAGGAGAGATTTATAGCCTTTAGAGTAGAAGTAGAGTAGATGTTTTATTCAGTTCGTTTCCTTTCCTTGCTTTCTAGATAGGCTAGATCCAGATCTCTATTGTGGAAGGGTATATACAGCACATGCCTTGGTTGAAGTTTGAACAATCTCTAGGTTGATAATTTATGAAGGATCACACGCTCAAAACACTGGATTGCTGCCTATCGGGTTGATTCCCTTGGGCCAAGGGAAATGTTTGTTTTGATGGCTGGATCATGTGCCTGTCATGAACTACATTTGCTTCTTGTGAAGGCTTTGTCATAGAAATTTGGCTTTAGACAATGTGGACTTGTGAAGAATGACTGATTTTAAACACAGTTTTTGCTAGGAGTTGAGGTACTAAGTGTTGTCGTATTGTGAATAAAGTCTATAAATCACATGCTAAGCTATCATGGTAGTAACAACTGTAGCATTACAAAATTTATTTGCTAAGAACATTCCACTCAAATTGAGAGGAGTAGATGCAGTCACATTGATTCAAATTGTATTGATTGATTTCTTCCCCAATCACAAAAACTGCCATTTTGGTAGATGATATGTTGAACCTTTTTGTTTTGATTGGAAAATAGGAATCTATTGGGGCCCTCACTCAGAAAAAGTTATCTGAGAAATCAAAAACTGAGTACAGACAAAAGAGTCCTTGGCGCTATTAGGCCAAGATTGAGGGGAACTGAGCAGCAAAAAGAGAGAATGGCTTCCAGACTGAAAATTGCCGGCTGGCTGTTTAGTAAAAGGATGTTCCTTATGCTCCAAAAAGGAGCTGCCGAAAACTTAACTCTTCCCAGACTCAAAAGCGGCTGTGTAACAGAATTGAAGAACCCAAAAATTTATACATGCCTACCAAAAAATGTATACAAGGGTAGATATATTTAATTTAATTTATTTTTCCTTTTCCTACCCTCCACTAAAATGTACATAGAGGAGCCTTCATAGCAGCAAGCATAAGGTTTCTTATAGCAGCGCCACCCTTGGTGGCCATTGTTCGACCAACACGAGATGTGGAAAGGGTCGCAGGGTTGACAATCTAAATATGATGGAATGTTCTTCTCTGTGTCCATATCTAGGCCCACCTATTGAGGTCTATTGAAGTAGAAGCCCTTTTTAACTTTCCACTGCTTGGTAAGAAGGCACCATTCCTTTGTCCATTTTGGCATGATGATTGGGCTTGCCACCCCAATGACTTTGCACCTATGAATGACCTTGATATTGTGGATGTAATTGACCATGTCTAGACATAAGTTCTTCAAAGTCTTGTGCTGCTCATGCATCGATTGAATTTTCTTTTGTAGTGTGAGAACTTCCAAAGAAATTCCCATTTGGGGATCTTCATTTTGCTCATACGAAGGTAATTAGGGATTTACCTCTGTGTCCTAGAACCTTTTGTTGGATGGGGGGACCCATCTTTTGAAGCCGAGTCTGGTTCTTCTTTGAACCATCCCTAGGGCAAGGAGTCAGAGGATCTTTAAAATTTGGACAATGATCTAATTGTCGATCAAGTGGTTGTTAACTAGACCTGCCAGTTTCACTTGGAAGTCCTCCTCAATGGACTATCCTTTTTTTGTCAAAATTGGTTGTCTCGAACTGTCCCAAGAAACTACAAATCGAGTCTTTAAAGTATTGTTTCACAAAAGTTATTTTTAGCCTTCTATTTGAGACCCCTTCGGTAGAAGGGAAGTCTCAAGGAGAGTTGAGTGCCATCTATTGCTTAGGAGGACTTGGAAGCTGAGAGACATCTGCACAAAAACTAAGAGGATGGAGGTGGGGAAGAATGAAGCATTTACTATAGCCTTAGCCAAGATTGAGCCTTATTAATTGCATGATGCCAGTCCCAAGAATTCATCAAGCATTGCATAGATTGCCAAATCTAAGAGATGTTAATGTGGCAGCTATAAAGGTAAATGCTTGATATTGGAAGTGATATGCAAATCCTAAGAAGTAATCGTGACCTCTATGGTGCCGCTAAGAATAATGATGATTGTTACTTGTTTCTTTCGGATGGGACAAGAAAATGTTAGATCCCCTTCCCAAGCTACTGTAATGTCACACCCCAGGTGGACACTTGCTAACACAAATTTTCTGCCTGGTTTGTTTTGATAAATGTTTGTGATATATTGGCAATGTTTGATACAACAATATAATGCAGCAAAACAGGAGATGTTGCAATAATAATTTTTAACTCAAAACTGAAATTGCATTGGGAATACACAGCTGAAAATTCCAGATTTTTATACCAGCTTAAATACTCATTATTTTCACGATATATTGACAACCTAGTTCAGAAAATAACCCCTATCATCTAAAACAACAATACTTAGAAAATCTAGGAGTTGCAATTCATGAACTCACAGGTAAACATGCCTTAAACCCCTTTGAAAATGGTTGCCAGGAAGAAGTGTAAAGTTTGCAGCAGTCATACAGCAGAATAGACACCTCTTTGAATTACAAATGATCATACTCGGACCCAAGCCGATAAATGCAGGTCTGAAAACTTTATATCAACAAACTGGCTTCATAAGACGAGTTCTCCAACATGTAACAGCAGCAAACTGTTAACAGCAGTTTAGATGCCTCCAAAGACGTTGATTTCAGCTCCTAACTCAAAGCGATTCACCCCCAAACTCAAACGCCACCCTCTAGCTGTTGTACGGCCAGGCTGAAAGAGAATTGTAAGGCTTGAGAGAAGCTACAGTACGGCCCAACAATGATAAAACTTCAATGAATGCTACAACAAACAAGTCTTACTGATTTCTAATGCTAATATTCAAACCCCTTTGTAAATCTTATGAAGTTCTTCTCTAGTAAAGCTCAGATGCGACCTCCGTGTGAAGCCACCAGCACAATCGAAGAGAGGCTACGTTCTCCAAGATTAAATTTACAGTGAAACCCTAGGTTTTTTCTTCAAAGCCAAAGCTTCTTTAGAATAGACAAATGTTGAATGATTCGAGAATGAATGAAATCCCTTTTCAAAAAGCCTTTATATAATATTCAATTTGTATTTGGCTTCATCTCATTAAATTTCACTTTAATTTCATTTACTTTTCCCTCCATTTGGTGCACCACAAAATAATATAAAGTATATTTTAATAATCACTTATATCTCCCTTAAAATTGGCACTTTATATTATTCCACAAGTAGGTGCCCACAATATGCACTTTATAATTTGACTTAAATGCACTTTATATAACTTGACTTTATAATCATTAAATACCCCTTTTAATAATAAAGTCAAATAACATTTAATGATGTGCACTTTTTAATTAATTATTAATAAAGTATTATTTTATTAATAATTAAAATGTCATAACTCCAAGAATACTCATTATTTCTCGATTCCGTCAGAATCAGGTGGTCAACCATAGAACCCACTACTCATCCAGATGCCTTTCCCAAAATAGAAAGGTTGGCCATTGACACTCAATTGACTTACTATAAATAGTAAGTGCCTCAAAACGGGACCAGAAACCTCTGAATAGCTTAGCCTTAGAATATACCAACAATCTGGAGAGGTAAACACTGTCAACTGCCACCTGAAGAGCTCATTAACGCCCACCGGACCCTCTAATCACTGAACACTAGCCTACGAGGGTCAATTGATAGGCTAATCTTCCGAACTCTGATGCTCACGAAAATGGGGACATTACAGTCCGCCCTCCCTGAAATTGCTTGTCCCCAATCAATCTCCACTGCAAAGAAACTCTACTCCACCGGAGGTCCAAAGGAAGAACTGTAAAATGTCCCACACATCTCTAACCAACTCTTGCAGCACCGGCATAATTACAATTGCGCAAGGATAAACATCATGCGCACCAAAATTGTGCCTAGTAATCAAAACATGTACAAGTAAATCAAAGATGAAACTGTACGCTCCCTGCACACTGTACATGCTATGTAAATCACCAGTAAGCCTTGACTGGAATCCTGATGCACCAGAAGGATCCCAAACTCTGCGATCAATGCTCAACTAAATGCCAGGATCCCAAATTATTCTGAAAAATGCCCAACTACTTGTCCACAACACCCACTGGATAGAGACTATCCCATGCTCAGAACTGCTGTGAACAACTACCACAACGTAGAGCAATCTACCAAACAAAAAAATCCCTGGATACCATAACCGAAATGGAAGTTTGCCATGCATATCATCTGCTAACCTCCACTACACTATGATATAATCTTCACCATGCTGAGAATGGTGAAGCAACTCTCCGGGATCCAACCGAACTGGCGTGCCAAACTGGTCACCACCTTGATCTCAATGCAACTGAAACTCACATCCATCAATCATGAAGAGGTAAATATATCTCAAAGTGTCCGAACCACAACATCCCCCTTCATCATCTGCAAAACTCCTATGGATGTGTTGACTATCCCACATTGGTGCTGGAAGATATGAAACTGCTCCTCCCAAGTCAAGGGAATAATAAAACTCTCCACCACCGCTATAAGGACTACACACGCCATCATGCCTACTACCACTGCAACCTCTCTGAAGACATGTCTCTAATGGAGATTTTTGAGACAAAGAAGTTGCAAACTGTCTGGTACACATCAGCATGATGGTAATCTGATCTCTGACCCTGCAAGTAATCTCTAAATATATCTGAATTAGACACTTGAAATCTCTAGTTCCACCTTCTGCAGATGGCAACCCTTCATCCCACAATGGATGGTATAAATCCTGAGCCAATCCACACTTACCGTACGCATTATCAAGTCATCTGTGTGTGGACTAAAGGAGAAATGATGAGTACACCTCACTATGCAGTCAAGATAAAAAGCACCTGCTTGTGTCAACGGTTGACTGTCATAGTCACAGGGAACACACTCATCACTCTCATCACTCGAATCAGATGATGGCTCATGTCTCTGATCCTGAATAGCTAACTGGGTAGATACTCTGGCAGCCCTCTCTGCGTACCCAATAGCATACTCCCTATCATGAAACAATTGGAGATATTCTGATTTAATCTCCTCTGAAGCACTCCTGATAAGCCGCAAATCACGAATGTGAGTACCAGCCGAGACCCCATACCGTCTCTCCTCAAACTCTGCTGTCTAAAGAAGGTACTCAACATACTTATGAGTGCAATCAAAACGAGATAAGTTTGAATCAATCTTCTCTCCTGTAACTTTCAGCTGATCTCTCCATCTCTGTGGCTCAATAAGTTGTTGATCAAAATTAGCTGCATGGGATGTAATAACTGATTTGCTTCCAGGAGAGGGAAACAAATCAACATGAGAACCAATCTTCCCACTTGATGATGCCCTGCATATCTCCTGTGAAAATGATGTAGTAGTGTGGTGATCTGTCACACAACTCTCTGGAGAATCCACCAACTCATCACACGAGATATCAATAACCTGCTCTGCATCACCTGTCATGGGACTAACCTTAGGATCTCCTGGTGCAACATATTGTTCCTTGCTAAATTCATCCAAAGCACTCATCCCATCTAAGTCACCTGCACCAGTAAGAGTAATGGATGTAGTCACATCCTCAAAATGCTCCTTACCACTATCCGTGGGTGTATGGTCATCATCAGTGACTGTCTTAGGCATCGGAATTGTATCCGCTGACGATGAAGACTATGCTAAGCTCAACTCCACGGTAAGCTCATCTATCTGTAACCTTGACTCTTGAAGGGCTAATTGAGCGCTCTTCAAAGAGTCTGTGGTAACCTCGAGCTCATAGGTGAGCTCATCAACCTCCCTTTCCTTTCCCTTCAGTGCATCATAATAGATACCATCGAGCATAAGAAGATGATCTGTATCTGATAATAGCTGTAGGTAATAATTCTTCATTACCCTAACTGCATCTCTAAGTGCCTGAAACTTTGCAAGGGAAAGTCCACTATCAAGGTGCTCATATATACCTAGAATCCAACAACACTGTGCCACCAGCTGCTGAACAACATCAAAGTGTTGTAAGGCTGAAGCAATCATGCCTTCACCCACCTTCAGTTGCCTTGCCAAATGATGAGACCCCTGTGACAAGTCATTTCCACACAAAATTTCTGATTTGTAATCAGCACTATCGTAAGAGGTTGAGTCTCCATCACTCACCGATTGATAAGCATCCTCATGTGTGCTATCAACTTCACACACATCCTCATCAAGTGTACTGCTGTTATGAATCTCTAAGGATGGCTCAAATGACATGCTAGAGGCTGCTGATTTGCCAATATCAATGCACACCTCCTCTATCAAAATAGATGCACGCACATCCGTCAAACAATCCTCAGAACATCTCCATTAGGCAACTTTTCAGTTTTGTTCCCATCTTCCAAGGTTTGATATATAAAATCAAACTCGTTGTGGCTTGAATCCACAACACCTATTGCATCAATATCACCCGAAACTTGAGTGTTTGCATTAGGTGACTCCACACAACCATCATTCTCATGTGTAATGGCGGTAACCTCATGTTGATGCAAATAGATCAAACTGCTATCACACAAATCAGAACTGTTATGGCTTGTATTCTCCTTGCTTTCCTCGTGTTTGACACTCATATCTTGTGTGCCAACATCAGAAGTCTTTTCTACAACATTTCCCTCATGTGCCATAACATTTAAATCACGACTACGCTCAAAAGAATGACTGCTGTCATAAAGATCAGAATTGTTATCAGGACTGATAACAACCTCTTGAGCGCTGAAAGTAACTTCAAGAGCTTCTACCAAACTATCATCAAGTTGTGAGTCCTTTTTATTTGCGCATTGGTGGTTAGGCTCCCGAAAACCTTTGCAAGAGAAACATAGACCTTGCCTTCTCATTTCGTTCTTACTCATTATGGGAGTTCCTGTAACCTGATCATTGAGTTTGGATGCAGAACCATCTTCATTATCTGATTTAGTAGTTCTACCATACTTGCTCACATTGTGCCCATGACTGAATTTTGCCCCTTTAGGTGAAATTTTCTCCTTATACACCCTCCTAATATACTTTACCAATCCAATCTCTCCGAGACTCAAGATGACAACAAAGTTCAGATAATCATTAAGAGAGTACTATGCTTTAAAATCATCTGACATACTTTGATAGTCCTCAAAGAGTCGAGGGGATTCTCGTTCATAGCCTTCCCTAAGCTTGATGGCTTCCCGTTACAAATCTCTCCTAGATTTTCCTTCAATACTGAAGTAACCCATAACTGAAATTGATGAATGCTGGTCACTCAAATGATGCAAGATGTTGATTCACTGAATGTTTGTTTTAACCCAGCAGGATGGCAGGAGACCGCTCTGATACCACTGTAATGTCACACCCCAGGTGGACACTTGCTAACACAAATTTTCTGCCTTGTTTGGTTTGTTTTGATAAATGTTTGTGATATATTAGCGATGTTTGATACAACAATATAATGTAGCAAAATAGGAGATGTTGCAATAATAATTTTTTAACTCAAAATTGAAATTGCATTGGGAATACACAGCTGAAAATTCTAGATTTTTATACCAGCTTAAATACTCATTATTTTCACAATATATTGACAACCCAGTTCATAAAATAACCCCTATTATCTAAAACAACAATACGCAGAAAATCTAGGAGTTACAATTCATGAACTCACAGGTAAACATGCCTTGAACCCCTCTGAAAATGGTTGCCAGGAAGAAGTGTAAAGTTTGCAGCAGTCATACAGCAGAATAAACACTTCTTTGAATTACAAATGATCATACTCAGACCCAAGCCAATAAATGCAGGTCTGAAAACTTTATATCAGCGAACTGCAATCTTCCATTAATGGACGCCTGGCTTCATAAGACGAGTTCTCCAACATGTAACAGCAGCAAACTGTTAACAGCAGTTTAGACGCCTCCAAAGAAGTTGATTTCAGCTCCTAACTCAAAGTGATTCACCCCCAAACTCAAATGCCACCCTTTAGCTATTGTATGGCCAGGCTGAAAGAGAATTGTACGGCCTGAGAGAAGCTATAGTACAGCCTAGCAATGATAAAACTTCAATGAATGCTACAACAAACAAGTCTTACTGATTTCTAATGCTAATCTTCAAACCCCTTTGTAAATCTTATGAAGTTCTTCTCCAGTAAAGCTCAGATGTGACCTCTGTGTGAAGCCACCAGCACAATCGAAGAGAGGCTACGTTCTCCAAGATTAAATTTACAACGAAACCCTAGGTTTCTTCTTCAAAGCCAAAGCTTCTTCAAAATAGACAAATGTTGAATGATTCAAGAATGAATGAAATCCCTTTTCAAAAAGCCTTTATATAATATTCAATTTGTATTTGGCTTCATCTCATTAAATTTCACTTTAATTTTATTTACTTTTCCTTCCATTTGGTGCACCACAAAATAATATAAAGTATATTTTAATAATCACTTATATCTCCCTTAAAATTGGCACTTTATATTATTCCACAAGTAGGTGCCCACAATATGCACTTTATAATTTGACTTAAATGCACTTTATATAATTTGACTTTATAATCATTAAATACCCCTTTTAATAATAAAGTCAAATAACATTTAATGATGTGCACTTTTTAATTAATTATTAATAAAGTATTACTTTATTAATAATTAAAATGTCATAACTCCAAGAATACTCATTATTTCTCGATTCCGTCAGAGCCAGGTGGTCAACCACAGAAGCCACTACTCATCCAGATGCCTTTCTCAAAATAGAAAGGTTGGCCACTGACACTCAACTGACTTACTATAAATAGTAACTGCCTCAAAACGGAACCAGAAACCTTTGAATAGCTTAGCCTCAGAATATACCAACAATCTGGAGAGGTAAACACTGTCAACTGCCACCTAAAGAGCTCATTAACGCCCACCAAACCCTCTAATCATTGAACACTAGCCTACGAGGGTCAACTGATAGGCTAATCCTCCGAACTTTGATGCTCACGAAAATGGGGACATTACAACTACTCTTGTGCAAATGAATTTAGAACGAGGTTAGTTAAATTTTGTTTTTGTCAGAAGACGAGTAAATGAAGTCTTTGCCATTGTTATATATGAAAAGTGGGAATGAGGTTGAAGTGTAGTTAAGGTAAAATCAAGCAAACCCTCCTTTCACCAATAACATTCAAGGACAACAATCGAGCTGAGTCACTATAGATGGAGAGGACTCAGCTACAGGTTGATGTCACTTAGGAATGATATGGAAAGATAGATTAGATTGCTAGATATGTCAGACCCTAATTCAATTAAGCCTTAAACCCTAATTATATGATTCCGGATACAAACGGACAAGATACGAAAAATGATTGCACAGGAAGGCACTAAATGTAGATTAGAAACATACCAGGATTCAGATTTCCGAAGGCAGAAACTTCGGGGACACTAGGGCAGGCACCCTAGTCCAACATGTCACTTTTTCTGTAGATCTGGAACAGTGAGGTGATGAAGACTGTAATCTTCTTCAGAGGTTTTGGCATTGACAGTCGGGAGGACATTGGGGCGGGCGCCCTAGTCTAGTAGGTTAGGTTTTCTGCATTTTCTGCTTAGATCCCGAATCTTTA
Source organism: Cunninghamia lanceolata (assembly GCA_027924645.1). Classification (NCBI taxonomy): domain Eukaryota; kingdom Viridiplantae; phylum Streptophyta; class Pinopsida; order Cupressales; family Cupressaceae; genus Cunninghamia; species Cunninghamia lanceolata. The sequence goes on along the minus strand of BSBN01001425.1, from coordinate 14,216,338 downwards.
TCCTCTGCTTTGATCTTCTGCAACTCCACTTCGCAAGATCCCGCACCTGTAACCTACAATCACAAGAGAGGGGTTTGGGGTTGTGGTGTTTAGGAGCTTGCCTCGCTCAAGCCTTGGAATGGCATTCAAGCTTTCCAACACTGTTGTTAGATAGAGTGCGTGTCCTTGGTGGACAGAGGCAAAATCAAATGATAAGATAGATTGATTGAAACACAAATAAATGTCACCTTGGAGGTGAAACCTTCACGGAAGAATGAAGTTCTTTCATGCCATGAGGAGATGGATTGATGAAGCCAAATCTGCAACAAACAAACACAATAACAACACAAATCTGCTCTGCAACACAATGAATGCTCTAAAATCCTTTAGCTCAATATCACAAGTTTGCATTATCCATCTCTAGTTAAAATGAAGTCCTAAACATGTTTATATATGCATTCCCGCTAAACTTTTGCAATTCAAATTGAAGACGCTGACAAAGGGAAACCTTTTAATAGTCATAAACCGACACATTTAAATTTAGGTCCCGACAAAATAGGTTTGGACTAGGGCGTGGGCGCCCAAGTCCAGAGGGCTATTTTTAGTCATGATTATCATTTAGGATGGGCCCCTAAGCCCCATTTGTCATGGGTTTTAGGGGAATTTGCTCCAGGACAAGTTTTACACATGCATAATGAAATTAAGGGGACCTAGGAGCTAAACTAGGAGGTAAAAGTCCTAGGGGGACATTTTACGACATAACAACCATTCATCCTCTTCTTTATTGTTGGCTAGAGAGGGGTAATTAGTCAATTTTTTGATTGGCTAGCAAGTTTGTTGACTTGTTGCATCCCTAGAAACAGTGGCAAAAATTGATGTTGTCAAAGGAGCAACGAATGTCCTAACCTTTGTTGAGGATGCTATTTAGTTTCTAGTTTGGAGTAACTGATTCTTGGACCACTTCAATGATGTTGGAGGAATCACCTTCCACCATCAAGTTTCTTAGACCCTTTTGATTTGCAAGATTTAAGCCTTAATAGAGAGCTAGAGGTTCAATCTCATTGTTTGTAGCTTTGGGATGATGATGGATCTCCCCCTAACAAAGACCCATAATGGTTTTTAAAAAGGCACCCGGCCTTGGCCAAACTAGGATTGCCTTTAGATACCTTGTCAAAATTGAGTTTGACAACTCTGGTTGGTGGGGGGTCCAATGAGCAATTCACCTATCAACCTTCTTATTGCAAAGCCCATTAATAGGAGGGAAAGTATAAATCTCCACTCCACTAGAACCCTATTGGTTGTTTACTCTTCAGGAGCTGGTTTATGATTTTTGAAATTGACACTTGGATTAAAGCCCGTACATCATCCACCGATCTTCTTTCTTCTTTGAAAAACCTCATGTTCTTTGACAACCAAATGCTTGATAACACCACCATAGGAGGCACCTACTAGAGAGGTGTTAACTTTTTGGTATTCAGAGGCCAAGAGTTTAGAGTTTCGTAGATAGTTTCTGGTATAACCAATTGTATTTTAAGCTTAAGGAAGAGGTGATTCCAAATGGCTTTGGTAAAGCTATAGTGGAGGAGAAGATGGTTTGTTTAAAGACATCAAATTTCCATAGTCTATAATATTGTATATGAGTGTTTTTGGATTTAATTGTGTAATAATTTTTGTCATCAATGTTTTGGATCACACTTTGTGATCGATCATCAAGATGTAGAGAGCAAGAGAAGAGAATGTAAAATGGTAAATTGCAGACCACAACTAACTAAATAGAGGAAGGGAGTGAGGTGACGTGGAAACCAAGAGACCACAATAGTTCAAAGAAAATGTAACATACACCCTTGGTATATGTTTTGCTTTGTGTTTTTTGCTGTTTTGATGTCTAGGGTTTTATGGGTTTTGCTTGCATGTTTGATTTTGCATGGAATACATAGAATATGAACAATATACTGAAAACCCAGAAAAACTATTGCATAAATCAACAAAATAATGAAGACCCAGATTGTATTATAGCAAAATATGAATTGTGGTAAGATACCCAGATCAAGATTTACAGCTTTGTCTAGATGCTGTAGCCGGACCAGTAACAAAGGCCACAGAAAATCACTCTAAATTCCTTCACCAAGTGTGAGAATGCAAAACAAGTACATAGCATAGGTCTGCAGACCCTAGGTGACCCCCTTTGGAGAGATATTGAGTCATAAAAGTAGATTTAAATCCTCCCTGAGAGCCCCATGACCAGCCTGCACATGTACGGCATCATGGGCAAGATATGGCAGCACCCAATACACTTAAATCTCCTCTTAAACCCTCGACTAAGGACTGATATTCTTTGCTGATGCTGGACGACTTGAATAAGATGAAGAATCCTCAAATGCAGCCCCTCGAAAGTCCGCAATAACCTCAGCCATAGTTCGCAAACTCTTTGGACTCGCCATGGACTCGCCAAGACTCACGAGTCCCTAAGCTCGATGAGTCGACTCGCCATTGACTCCAGAATTGAGTTCGGGTGAGTCCTTGGACGGGACTCGCGAGTCCTGTCCAGGGATTCGCGCTGGCGACTGGGACGTTAGAAAAAGATAAAACTCTATTTTTTTTTGCTTTTTTGGCTCATTTCACAATTGCACTTTGCAAAAAACTATGAGTATGAATGATGAAATTGCAATTATTGAGTGTTTGATGATCATATGACATGTGTAATCTTTGAATTATGACAAATTGATAATCAAATTAGGCTCTTATGTTCTCTAAATGCATTAATTTTTTTATTTTTAAACTATGGTTTTTTTTTGCCGAGTCCTAGCCTAGTTTTTTCCCAAGTCCGTGCCGAGTCCCTAGATCGAGTCCTATTTTGGGTTGCCGAGTCCGCGACGAGTTCGAGTTTTCCAACTATGACCTCAGCAATAGGTACGGCCTGTATTTGCAGAGGTACGACCAGCAATAACAATGAAAAGCAACCCAAAACAATGCCAAAAATAACATGAATCTGCTGGTATTCTGATTGCCCTTAAGTGCACACGAAATCTCCGACAAGAATGATCATTTTCTTCTCAAATCTTCATCAAACTGTGTTCAGTGAATGAGACCTTTGGATGAAGCCTCCACAAATCCTCCCTTGATACGATCTTTCACGCACGAGGAAAGGGACCAATGCTGGGGTTCATCCCAACACAACCAACTGAAACCCTAGAGCCAAGCTCCAAAGCCAAAGCACAATAAACTCATAAAGAGAGCCAAAATCAATAATCTTCGCATATCCAAATGAGAGCACTTTTTGCCTTTTTGTTTCTCTTCTTCCCCAACGCCTAAGATGAGAGAGTTTTTAATTATTTTTAATTTACAAATCAACCCCTTATCTCTCCATGAGGGGCGTTCACTCCTAGGCATGTCATTTTTAAGTTACAACTTTAATTTATAAAGTGACATTATAATATAACTTAAAGTTATATTATGTCTAATAAAATATCATAAGTTAAATCTTTAATTTAACTTATATTGTCTCCAATAATGCTCGAGATATGTCAAAACCATGAGTCACGTGCAAAGGTCCTCCACAACTGCCCTGCTAAAAATAGCAAGTGCCCGGCTCCCGACTTACTATAAATAGTAAGTCCCTTGAAATGACCCCCTAAACACCTCCATTAGCCTACGGGAGTTTGGTCATAGGCTAATCTCTGTCCACTGATCCAATGGGCTAGATGAGGGACATTACAGTCCGCCCTCCCCAAGATTGCTTGTCTTCGAGCAACTTCAGCTTAGGATGCTACAATATTTGTTCACTCTCCCAAGTGGCATCCTCAATTGGTAAATTCTTCCACTTTACCAGGTACCCTCTGATGACCTGTTTCCTCAAATTCCTCTCTCGGGTGTCAATAATAGCCTTTGGTACCAAAATTAGCTTCCCTTCCTCATCCAGTGGTTGAAGCTCAATTGAAGGAATCACATTGTGGCCAAGAGCTTTCTTCAATCTGGGAACATGAAACACATTATGCACTTTTCTATCTGCTGGCAATTCAAGCTCATATGCCACTTCACCCACTCTTCTGATAATCCTAAATGGACTATAAAACTTGGGTTTCAATTTCTCTGCTCCTCTCTTCTTGAGAGTGGACTGCCTGTAGGGTTGGAGCCTCAAATACATCATGTTTCCAACCTCGAAACTCCTCTCTACCCGGTGCTGATCAGCATAAAGCTTCTGCTGATTCTGTGCCTGCTGTATATTCTCCTTGAGCTCCTTTACTATGTCCTGGCTCTCCTGCAAAAGATCCTTTGCCTTAGGCACTCGACTGTCACCAATAGATCTGTGAAGCATGGGGCATCATAACCATATAGTGCCCTGAAAGGAGTCATTTGGATAGACATGTGATATGTTGTGTTATAACAGTATTCCCCCAAGTTCAAGCATGTGATCCAAGCCTTCTGCTGCCCCGAAACATAATTACGAAGATACCCCTCCACCCATTTGTTCACCACCTCTGTTTGGCCATCTGTCTGAGGGTGGTAACTAGTACTAGGAGTCAACTCAGTGCCGCACAATCTGAATAGCTCCTGCCAGAATAAACTCAGGAACTTGCTGTTCCTGTCACTAACTATACTCCTGGGTATCTCGTGAAGCCTGAATATCTCCCTGAAAAATAAATCAGCCACCTGAGCAGCTGTATAGGTTGTTGAAATGGCGAAGAAATGTGCAAATTTGGTGAGTCTATCGACTACCACATAAATTCAATCCTTCCCCTGAACTTTTGGCAACCCTGTGATGAAGTCCATCGAGATACATTCCCATTTCTGATTGGGAATAGGCAATGGCTGTAATAAACCTGCTGGATAAGTATGCTCATGCTTATTCTGTTGGCAAATGGGACACTCACGAACATACTTAAGTACCTCTTCCTTGAGTCCTTTCAATTTTAACCTTTTCTGAATTTCCCTGTAAGTCTTGAAGAATCAAGGATGGCCAGCCATTGGAGTATCATGGAAAGTTCTTATCACCTTATGCTTGAATTGAGAACTAGGCACCAAAAATATTCTGTCTTTGTATATGATCAAATCATTCACCACAGAATATCTATCATCCCTAATAGTGCCCTCAATGACTCCTGCTGCCCAAGAGTCCTTAGCATACTCTGCTGCGATCAACTCCCTCCAATCAACAAATATCTCTCCAACTAAGCACAAGTGAGGTCTCCTCGACAAAGCATCTGCAACTATATTCCTCTTTCCCTTGACATACTCGATGTCAAAATCATAGGCCTGGAGCCTACTAACCCACTTCTGCTGTCTATCATTTAGATCCTTCTGGTTATGAAATATTTTATGCTGTTATGATCTGTTTTTATGATGAACTTCCCACCTACCAGATAAGGTCTGAATTTGGCCAATGCATGCATTATGGCCAACATCTCTCGGTCATACACTGAGTAATTCCTCTCGACACCTTGAAGTTTCCTACTCTTGAATGCTATTGGGTGTTTCTCCTGCATAAGTACTTCCCCTATCCCCTCTCCTGAAGCATCACACTCTAGCTCAAACGACTTAGAGAAGTCGGGGATTGCCAACACAGGGCAAGTAGACATCAAGTGCTTGAAGTGATCAAAGAACTGTTGAGCTGTCATTCCACTCAAAGGCTCCCTTCTTCGTCAAGTCTGTTAATGGTGCAGCTGTCTGAGAGAAGCCCTTTACAAACCTCCTATAAAAACTGCAAAGCCCGAAAAAACCCTTAAGCTGTGTGAGGTTTGTGGGTGGGGGCCAATCAACAATTGCCTTTATCTTCTCTGGATCTACCCTGATGCCATCAACACTGATAATGTGGCCCAAGTAAAGCAACTCTGTCATGCCAAAGTCACATTTAGACTCCTTGGCATAGAGGGACTCACTCTCCAATATGCTCAACACCTCCAGATGTCTCATGTGATCCTCCCAAGTCCTGTTGAAAATCAGTATATCATCAAAGAAGATCAATACAAACTTCCTAAGCTGCTGTCTGAAGATCTGATTCATGCAACTTTGGAAGGTAGCAGGGGCATTAGTTAGCCCAAACGGCATCACAAGAAACTCAAAGTGGCCGTAATGACACCTGAAAGCAGTCTTCTCTATGTCCTCTGCCCTCATACGAATCTGGTGGTATCCTGACCACAAATCAATTTTTGAAAAATAACAAGCACCATGCAACTCATCTATCAACTCATCAATCCTAGGAATAGGATACATGTTCTTGATAGTTTTCTTATTCAGTGCCCGATAGTCAATGCACATCCTAATCGTCCCATCTTTCTTTTTAACCAGAACCACTGCAGAAGCAAAGGGACTCTTACTGGGCTGGATGTGTCTCATCTCTAATAACTCCTTGATGGTCTTCTCTACCTCATCCTTGAGTCTCTTAGGATGTCGATAAGGGATAATCATGATGGGCTTGGTCCCATCCTCTAACTCTATAACATGCTCTATACCTCTGTTAGGTGGCACTCCTGGAGGTATATCTCCAAACACCTTGCTGTGCTTGGTTAAGAGCTTCTGAATATCTGGGTGGTAACTACTCTTTGGTCGCGGTGGGGACTCTGGCATGATAAGGCACTCTGCTGCCCACTCTACTTGGTCATGTCGTAACAGCCTTTCCATCCTCTTAAGTGACACTACCCGTGGTCCACCATTTGATAAGCCTCTAAGACATATTTTCTTCCCCTTAAATTCAAATTTTATTTCCATTTTGTTTACATTCATGGTGAACTCTCCTAGCTGACTGATCCAATGAATGCCTAGCACAACGGATGTATCCCCTATGCCAACAACATAGAAATCATCAATCAACTCATACTCACCCATGATAGTCTTCAATGCAGAGATTTTCCTATTGCACTGCATTTTGAACCCGTTGGCTACCATTACTTTGAAGCCTTCGAATTCCTCTACCTTCAATCCACGTCGAGCTACCAACCCCTCATCAATAAAATCATGTGTGGCCCCTGTGTCAATGAGAGTGATGATACGTTGACATCCGAGTACACCACGCACCCTAAAAGAGCCAACCTTCCGAAAACTAGAAAGTTGGGCAAGAGTCCCATCACTACTAGCACTGTGTTGTCATGCTATCTCATCCCCACTATCCTCATGGTCTGAAGGCTGATCTGAAGGTGAATCTGATGCCTCTGATTGTGTCTCCTTAGTTGAATAATATTCTATCAGCTTAGCCTTAGCCTTGTGTGGGCACTTATGTGAGGGATCCAATGGCTCTTTGCAGTGAAAGCAAAGCTTTTTCCTCTTGTATTCGTTGAGCTGGTCATTTGTCAACCTGTTTGATTTATCCTTAGGTGGGTCAACATCCCTCTGGAAGGGTCTCCTGTCCTTCTCCTTATCCCTCTTGTGTGGAAAGCCCTTAGATTGAAATTTATTCCGCCACACTGATGACTCCATATCTCGAGCCTTTTTCATGGCCACCTGAAGTGATGCAGGGTCAAAGCCCTTAACCCAACCACGTAATGGGTTTGATAGTCCATCTATAAATAAGATAACCAATCTACGCTCTGAGATGTCTGGGACCATAACAGATAGGTCCTAGAACTCTGATATATAGAAGTCTACTGATCCACTCTCCCTCAGCTGTGCCAACTCCTTGAATTGCAACTCAGGGTCCTTTTTATCAAACCTATCGATCAGTCTAGCAGTAAACTCCACATATGAAGTAATTTGATTGTGACCCAGTGTAACTTTCCCGTTACTCCACCACTTATGTGCCCCTCCAAATGTAAAGCTGCATAGGTTATAGCATCCTCCTCTGGCATGGGACTAATCTACAAGTAACTGTCCAATTTCTGGACCTAAGCTCTCGCGGTGGTCTTACCAGAACCATCAAAGTATGGAAGAGTCATTTTACTAACTTTTTTTTGCAACTCTTGGTTCTGTGGTCTATTCCCCCTGCGAGGTCTATGCTTCATCCGGAGATCAGAGTACTCCCCGAATGTCATCTCGGCTCTGAATTCGGCACTAGATGCTCGCCAGTCTCTCAAGATCTCATCCTGAAACTCTAACTGAGTGGGATCCTATTTAGGAACTTGGTTCTTGGGTACAAAAATTGGCATGCCAGGTCTATCACCTGTTGTAAGCTGTGAAGCTCTCCGGTTGGTGACCGATGCCTCACCCTCATCATCCCTGTACCTGTGTCTGTCATCATGGTACTTGTTCCCATTATTTCTATCCCCGTTGTTCCTGTCGCCATTGTGCCTACCACCTCCTGGATTATTCCTGTTCCTATCATCACCATTATTCCTGTTTCTGTCACCACCATTGTTCCTGTTTCTGTCACGGTAATTATTGTTGTTGTTGTCCCTGTTGTTTCTTCCATCTCGAGGTGCCAACTGCTCAAGGATCTGAGCCAACTCTGCCTATGATTCTCTCAACTCCTCTCGTGATTCCCTCATTTCTCTCTCCATAGCCAACTGACTCCTAGGTTCCTCATTTTCTCTGTCACCCATCTCTTCTACCTGCACTGGAATTTCACTTGAAAGTGGGTTTGTAATCGGTACTGGATTCTCTAGTTCTAACCATGGTACCTGTGTATCTTGTTGTAATTTGTTTCTTTTGGTGTTGCAGTGGTGTGTCAATGACTGCATAGGCAACATATCTCAATTTTTCATCTGCATGTCGATATTACTTTCACAGGATGGCAGAATCTTCTGCTCTGATACCACTGTAACATACACTCCTTTATTGTTTTGCTCTGTGTTTTTTTTTGTGTTTTTTGCTGTTTTGATGTTTAGGGTTTTATGGGTTTTGCTTGCATGTTTGATTTTGCATGGAATACATAGAATATGAACAATATACTGAAAACCCAGAAAACTATTGCACAAATCAAGAAACTAATGAAGACCCAGATTGTATTATAGCAAAATATGAATTATCGTATCAAGATTTATAACTTCGTCTGGATTGTAGCCGGACCAGCAACAAAGGCCACATAAAATCGCTCTAAACTCCTTCACCAAGTGTGAGAATGCAAAACAAGTACATAGCATAGGTCTGCAAACCCTAGGCGACCCCCTTTAGAGAGATATTGAGTCATAAAAGCAGATTTAAATCCTCCCCGAGAGCCCCATGACCAGCCTACACATGTACGACCTCATTGGCAAGATATGGCAGCACCAAATACACTTAAATCTCCTCTTAAATCCTCGACTAAGGACTGATATTCTTTGTTGATGCTGGGCAACCTGAATAAGATGAATCCTCAAATGCAACCCCTCGAAACTCCACAATAACCTTAGCAATAGGTACGGCCTGTACTTGCAGAGGTACGACCAACAATAACAATGAAAAGAAACCCAAAATAATGCCAAAAATAACATGAATCTGCTAGTATTCTGATTGCCCTCAGCTGCACACGAAATCTCCAACAAGAATGATCATTTTCTTCTCAAATCTTCATCAACTTGTGTTCAGTGAATGCACAAATGAGACCTCTGGATGAAGCCTCCACAAATCCTCCCTTGATATGATCTTTCACGCACGAGGAAAGGGACCAATGCCATGGTTTTTATCCCAACACAACCAACTTAAACCCTAGAGCCAAGCTCCAAAGCCAAAGCACAATAAACTCATAAAGAGAGCCAAAATCAATAATCTTCGCATATCCAAATGAGAGCACTTTTTGCCTTTTTGTTTCTCTCTTTCCCCAACGCCCAAGATGAGAGAGTTTTTAATTATTTTTAATTTACAAATCAACCCCTTATCTCTCCATGAGGGGCGTCCACTCCTAGGCATGTCACTTTTAAGTTACAACTTTAATTTATAAAGTGACATTATAATATAACTTAAAGTTATATTATGTCTCATAAAATATCATAAGTTAAATATTTAATTTAACTTATATTGTCTCCAATAATGCTCGAGATATGTCGAAACTATGAGTCATGTGCAAAGGTCCTTCACAACTGCCCTGCTAAAAATAGCAAGTGCTCGGCTCTCGACTTACTATAAAGTAAGTCCCCTGAAATGACCCCCTAAACACCTCCATTAGCCTACGGGAGTCTGGTCATAGGCTAATCCCTATCCACTGATCCAATGGGCTAGATGGGGGACATTACAGAAAAAAAGAAAAAATAAGAAGAGAAACTTACCACAAAATACTAAGGAATGGAACAAAGAAAGAAGGAAAACAATTAAAATCATTAAAAGGCGAGTACCCATAAAAAGGCAAACATGGTTTGTTATTTTCTCTTCATTGCTACATAAAGGGCAGATCAAAGTATCTTGGAAACCTAGTCTTTGAAGTCTATCAAAGGTCAAGATTCTTTTTTTCCTAGCCAACCAAGTTAAAGCACTAGTTTTTAGAGGGAAAAACATATTGAATATCAGTTCTGCTGGCTAGCGATCATTAGAAGATGGGGCAATAGATTGGTATTTGGGTCTCACCACATTATGCATAGAATGATCATTGTTCCATAAAATCACATCCTCTATAGTTGAGAAGGGGATTATTCTATTCTTGAAAAGACTCTTTAGCCTTTCCTTTTGCTTTTCTAGGGCCTCCACATTAAAGAAGTATTTTTAAGTTATTTTCCTCCAACCAAACTTGTTCTCTTCCTCCAAGTAGTTGCAGACTAGGGAACCCAAAGCTTGTTTGAGGGTGGTTTTAATTTCTTCCATACCTGTTGAGTTTGAAAGTCCTCGATGCCCCATCCAGGAGTCTTACCAAAATTTTACTTTTTGACATTGCTAATTTCCCAAGTGAGGTTGTTAAAGACTACCAATTGTGTCTTGAAAATGAAATTCTAGATATGTGAACAAACTGGAGGATTAGCTTCCATAAGGATTCTCTTTGTAATGTCAAAGTTGAGGTGCTTCCTTCAAAGGGTTTGGCTCCAAGGGTGATCATGTTTCCAAGGTCTTGTTTATGTAAGTCTAAATTCTTAATTTTAGCACTAGTTGCTTGTTTTTCTAAACAGATTTTGTCCCATTTTCATAAAGGGCTTTTTTGAGTTTTGTCTTGACCTTGCCAAAGGAAATTCTTACAAATTATGTTGAGTTTCTTGATTATTTCTTTAGTGCCTAAAGCATGGAGAACATGTAGATAAGGATCGCGTATAACACAATCTTGATTAAGGTGATCTTGCAAGGCAAACTTAGCCATTTAGCTTTCCATGTGGACAATTTTCTAGAAACTTGCTCCACCACTTCGTTCCAAAGTTCTTATTTCATGACTTCTATAAAGAAGGGGATGCCAAGATACTAGGAAGTGAACAAATTTCAAAGACCAATGTAATGTCCCCTTCTAGCAAGCCAAAATTTTTCTCGACCTTGCACACAATTTCAACTTGTAAAAGAGAACATTAGTATTCAAGTCTTCTTATCATATTATCCATAGAGATATATTAAATCAAGTCTTATGATCATAAGCTATATTATTCTATCTTTCATGATATTCATTAAACATATTTCATGATTCCATTTGGGAGAGGTACTCTCGGGTCTATATGTTTATCATACCACTTGCCCAACGAGAGAGGGTTATAAAGGAGCAATCGAGGGGTCCATATATTATTCCTTTGACCGGAGACCAACCCAAATCAAAGGCCCATCCCTTGTCCCGGAGAGGTACTCTAGACCAACACGAGACAAGAGCCTGTCCATTACTTGATGGTTCTCTTGACCAGCATAAGATAATGGGAATGTATCGGTCTTTAGCCAAATGGTACTCTTGACCAACTACGGCATCAACCATGATATACCTCATTGCTTACCCTTATCCCTTCATCTCGATCTATGGGTTTGGTTGATATACCATGAGCCTCTACTTCTCATCCCTTATTCTTCATGATTATCTTAAGAACTCATTCTAGTCATTGACAATATATAAGCCATGCCTTAGTATCTTAGGCTATGACATTTTGTTACTATAACCTTAATTATCAATTCATTTATTTTATGATGCTCCTTTCATATGTTCATTTATTCTATGATAGCAATTTCTATAAGGATCTTACTAATTGATTCCATACTTATGATAACCTCTTGTTATATCACATTTATTCTGTGATTATGTATGACAGTGTTACCATTTATAATTGATGCATTTTGCATTATTCTTTCCATATCATATTTCTATTACCACTCCTAATTTATGAGCATATTCATTCATATATTAACAGATGTAACAATAATATGATCTAATTCAATTCTATGTTTATGATTGCATTGGTTAAATTATACTTTATTTATGGTGTCCTATATGGTGATCTCATAATTCCATTAACATGAATACAAACCAATTTATTGCTTAGTTTGAAATATAATTCACGGTATAAGCTGGAAGTCCATACCTGTAGTTTGCTGTTCTTATTGCATAGAAATCGGTGGCAGACCAATAGACTGGAAAATGATAACCAGATGGTGAGAAGAGATAATATACTTAATATTGCAGAGGTCCAGTGAATTGTTAGATAGATCAGTTTGTTCGATCCAATGAGATGTTTTGTTGATCTGATTTGATGCTGCTTGATTGATAAGGGATATATGTTCCCTATGTCGGATGCCGATATCCTTTGTTTGATTTAACAGATGCAGATGTGTTCTATTCTATGACCTGTTCCTATTCCGTTTCTTTCTCTCTTTTTATATTATTACAAATAAAGGTGCCCTTTATGAATGTATATGTCTGTAGACAAATAGCAACCCTTCATTACAAATTAAATCGTAGCTCTTGGATATCTTAATTGCTGCCTTTAATAGGCGCTGCTCCTTTTTTTATTCAAATCGCATCTTCATAAATCATACATATGTTAATAACTTAATATTCATCGCCTTCCTCTTTGAAATCTTATTGTCTAACATATACGATATTTGTCTTATTAAATACACCGCTTTCATTGGGAGAGTCGGCCACTTTTCTGAGTTTTGAATTTGGTTTTAAATTCTCTTATGGCTTGTTCTTTTAATTTGTTGCTGGGAGTTTGTTAATATTCAAGGCTGACGGATCCTCATTTAGTGCTTTGTGGGACCCCCCTTTGTTATGTAAGTCTTTGATATGAGTAGACAAGAAATTTAAGTTAATATTTTCTTGTCAGAATTTGTCTTTGTTTACTAATCGCTGCTCCTCTAGCAGTGCATAACCTTTTACAATACCATTAGTATATTACATATATATATTAGATATCAATATATTATATAATATTTAAAATTTAAAATTATTAATAATTATATTTATATAATATATACTATTATGATTATAATAATATTTACGTATGTGTTTACTATTTATAAATATAATAAATATAATATATTATATTATTATAATTATAATAATATCTGAATTAATAATATTTTTATTTATGTTTATTGTTTTATAAATATAATAATATATTAAACAATATATTTGAATTGACCATATTTCAAGAAAGCAATTGTATATCATGGTGTTTAAATCTTTAATTTAAACAATGCCTTAATATCGGGACATGACAACCAATGTATCCTTGATCCACCTTAGAGTTAAAAGAGAAGTTTTTTGATTTCTCCTTTTGGACTTTCTGACAGCCAACTCTAATGAGTCTAGTATCTTTTTCAATTCTTTAGCCTCATTTGAGTTTTTCTTGTCCAAAAAGGGTATTACATCAACTAACTGAAGGTGAGATAGAGTCACATATGTATAGCTTTCCTTTAGACTAGAGGTTAGTGTTAAGTCCTTAGCTAGATTGAGTGCCCTTCCCAAAGCCTCAGCCATTAATATGAATAAATAAGGTGAGAGTGGATCTCCTTGTTGGATACCACTTGAACTTTGGAAGTCCATTGGGCTTCTATTAATAGGAATAAAGAAAGAGGCTCCCACAATGGAATTCATAATCCAATCTACCCAATTTACTACAAAGCCAAAGGTCAAGACTATTTCTTTGATAAATGACCATCTAAATTGGTCATAGGTGTAAGGTCAAAAATTGCATACTTTGCAATTTTGACACTACAAAATTGTCCTCATTTTGGTGTCCATTCCTGTAGTATGTTTTAGGGCCATTTTAGCCCTCTTTCCTAGCTTGGTTCCTAATCCAGATGCCAAGTTTTGTGTAGTGTATTTTTAATATTTTTATGTCTAATTTGTCTATTTTGTAATGTTTTCCATTCATTTCTTCTTGGATGGTAGCGTAGTCGCATGGATGTCTACAAGGGAGTGCTAATGTCTCGTGGCCCTAGAACTGTTTGAGCTTTGTTTGGCATTCAAAACTTGTGTCTTTTGGACTTCCATTGGTTTTGTAACTGTCATTTGCCTAGCCTGTTGAGTTTCCAATGGTCCTTGCCAAGAATAGCCTCTTCAATGATTAATATTCTGAATTGGAGATTCCTCTTCCTTCTTATGTATTTGAAAATTGGTTTTGGGCTCTAGGTCCTCTCTCTCTTCCAATCTTCTACAACGCTCTACAGTATTCTAGCATTCAACAACACCACCTTGGGTTTTGTGGTCACCTTGCATTGTCATTGTGAAGCTTTCTACGAACCATTCGACTCCACTCTTTTAGGGCGGTTTGTTGTTCCTTTCTTCTTTCTTTGTTATTTTTATATTGTACTACTTCCTTGGTATCTTTGGATGCCAAATCTCCCAACTCTCTTCCATGCACATAGGGATAATATTAGACACAGTTTTAACTATTCCTTTTATCATTTATATTATTGCTCTTAGTCCTAGATGCATGTAGGATAGGAGCACAAACATTTAATCAAATCTTCCTTGTTCAATTGACTGCCAATGGAGGTCGAATGACCAAACTAGGGGCTTGACCATTTGTGGCAAGCTCCTAAGAAATCACAACCTTCTCTTTTGTCTCAAAATAGATTCATTGTGGCTTTACAATCACACGGAGGTTTCGTAGTTTCTATCCTATTTTTCCTGTCATTTACTATTCCATGCTATTTGTACCTTTCTAGTACTTTCTATTGTGCATTTCCATTCCCTTGTGTGTAGATCGTATAGGTCCTATTATGAAACTTTATTCTTCTGCCATTCTGGGATGGCAGCATGGAAGTTGGATGACAATACGCAAATGAGATGACAACATGCAAATAGGACGACAATGCGGGTGCACTAGCGTCTGTAGTTTGTACCTGTGAGCTTCTTGAGTCACTTTCTAGGTTCTTTGTGGCTCTCAATTCACTGTTTTGTAGCTATTTTCCAAATTTTATTTCTGTATTCCCAGTTTTCCTCGTTTTCATTTCCCCACTTCATTAATGTCATGTAATTTTAGCATAGCATAAAATCTCCTTTACAATAGGCTATTGCCATATCTAGTTTTATGATTATTCCTTTCTTTGTCTTGATATGAGTGACTGTAGAATATCAGTGTGATGATTATATCATCCAAAATTTGTCTTCTTTGGATGAAACTTCCTTTCTTTGTAGAAGTCGTATGTGGGAGGAAGGTGTTGTAATGTCCCCTTTTTGAGCAAAGAATGTTTATGGGTTGAGTTAGGACCTTGGATGCTTGGAAAATAGAATGTTGGCTCAACTAACTCTATTTCACTTGTATTTTTGGCTAATAATATTTTATAATATTTTTATAAAGCCAAAAATAATATAATATTCAGCCAAGGCCAAATTGAATGATTGAAAAATGATTGGATAAATTAAAGATAGAAATTGGGAAAGTTGGAGGAGCAAATAAAATATAATATTTTTATTATAGTTTATTATTTATTTTGCCTAAGGAAAATCGACGCCCAAGTGAAGGAGAAAAAATAATAAAAAATATTAAAATATTTTCCCACTAGAAAATCGACGCTCAAGGGAGAAAATAATAAAATAATATTATTTTATTATTATTTAATGTGGGACGCCAAGATGGAAGAAAATAAAATAAAACAAAAGAAAATAATTAAATATTATTTTCTTTTGGTGGTGGACTTCAAAAATAATAAAATAATGCTTTATTTGGGTGCCCAAGTGGAAAAATATAAAGGGACATCATTTGGCATCATTTTACATATCTTGATCATTTGGTATTTTGCATATTGAGTATTTGCTCTTGGCTGAAAGTGATTTTTAGTTTGTTCAAGGACGAAAACCCTTGAATTGTAGTGGTTTGGACGAAAACCCAATCCACCATGAGAGATGGATTCATGTGGAGTTCATCATTGAGCTAAATTGGAGGTTTTGATGATGGAATTGCTTCAAACAACTAGGGTTTCATGAAGAATTCATTATCAGCTAGGGTTTGAAGGTTTTATTTGCAGGTTTCATGAAGAATAAGGCAGATTAGGGTTCAATATCACCATATTTTCATGTATTGACATCATGCAAGGGTTTCTAGGTGATTCGCCCATCTATTGGAAACATATTCGAAGTTTGCCATCATCATTTGAGGGTCTGATTTTTATGATAGCGGG